>CM076570.1:1079928009-1080167570 GCA_034641835.2 Pinus albicaulis | reverse complement strand
AAAAATCTTGGTAGTTTTTTTTATAGACAGTACGTAAATTTTTTATTACACAGCAGTGTGTAAAAAGTGTAAGACTGAGTGTAACTTTTTAAGTGTGTATGCACAGCAGTGCGAAAGGGAAAAACACAGTAGAGTGTTTTAGAGACAGAGTATGTTTGTTTTGAACAGACAGTGAGTTGGTTTTATGCACTGCGTTTTGTAGCAGTCATAATTTTGTAATCCCTCTCAGTGAGGAAGTAATGTAATAGTTTTTTTTTGAGTTATTGAAGGGAATAGAAGTTTGTTTTCAAAGTATTGAAACTCTGTCTCCTGTCAAAGAAATTTTTATTTTCTGTGTGTTAGAGGAAGGGAGATTTATGGGTGGTTATTATGAATCAACCAACCATTCAGAACATGCTCATCAATCCAAACCATAAGTATTATGTGACAATATTCAAGCAGGCACTCAATCGGATTTCTGAAGCTATGTTAGAGAAACCCTAAACTCTCACTAAAAATAGGTGAAATGTGGCACCACTCAGAGATTGACATGTGCCAATTGGTACAAGTGGTAGACAATTGGCATGCTCAAACAAAGAGGTGATGCAGGAATGACATGAGGGAGAAAATATCGAAAAAGCCCCAAATCTGGAGAACTAAAGCTCATCACCAACCTGAGATTGACAACTTTACATGATGTAACCTATGAAATCGTAAATGGAGAAATCATAGTAACAATAAAGTAACCTATGTAACAATAAATTCGGATTCATCCTGGGAGTGGTAATGGGAGAAATCACAGTGAACAACAGGAAACATGCAGAGTTTCTTACAATCAAATAGATGAAAAAACACATACAAAAAACCTAGATAATAATCATGAACAAGCTTAATATTGAATTATGAACTGTAAAGGAACTTACAAAATGTGACATTACGAACCTGGTCAAGCGCACAAGCAAAAATATCCTAGACATGACTCTGGTTGACAAGTTGTATAGCTCATGATGCAAGAGGATTTGTACCTGCACTGCCAAGTCAATCAAAATCCATCATTATCTATACAATAAATACAAGTAATTGATGTAGTATTTTTTACTCTAAGACGCATTCTTATGATAATGTTAGAACATATGTTGAAAATGTCAAAACATACCCGAATAAGCTCCTCTTCGTTTCAAGAACAATTTATTGGAGTCGCATGAACTTGGAACAAGCCTCCCACGATCTGAAAGAGTAGCAACTAAGTCAACAGTGACTTTTTTGTTGCTACGCTGGATCATGGGAGGTTTGCTCCAAGATTAAATCGCTCCAATAAATTATTCTCTAGTAAACAGGGCCAACCACGTGAAGGTGGAAGCTCTTATGGCCCCTCCCCCCCCCCCTCACATCACTCTCAATTCCCCAATACCCAATCTATATTTCATTTTTTACTTTCATGAGCATAAAAAAAAATATTCAATAACTAATAAAAAAAAATTCAACAAAAAGTACGCAAGGAAACATTGCAATTAATGCTTGATATAAAAATAGTATGATAAATGAGTTTTTTATATAACGCAAAAAACGTTCCAAGTATGGTAACGTTTGTCTTATAATAATACAATATTTTACATTGTCAAATTTTCTTTTTCTTATTCCTATTTTTAAAGCTCCTAATTACATCATCAATATCATCGTGCTCTGCTCCTGTTTCATGCCTTTCGACCCGCACTGCTGACCTAGTTGCGTATTCACGATGTCTGGGCTCATCCAGTGACGGGGCATCGCCTACAAAAAAAGATAATATTAAATTTTAATTGTCAGTTTTTAAATATCATTGAACTAGTTCGGTAATATTAATAAAAAAAATTGCAATGAGATTATTTACCTGGTGCACCATTTGTCGCCGCTGACCTAGTTGCATTGTCACGATGTCTGGTCTCATCCAGTGACGGGGCATCGCCTCCAAAAACAGATAATAATTAAATTTTAATTATCAGCTTTTAAATATCATTGAACTAGTTCGGTAATATTAATAAAAAAAATTGCAATGAGATTATTTACCTGGTGCACCAGTTGTCGTCGTTGGGACTGTTGCCCTGTCTTCCTCTCTGGTGGTAAGATCCTCAAGGGAAACATTCTCTGTCATTTAAACAAAAAAAGTTATAAGGAAAACCATCAAGGTATAATTAGAAAAAATTATAAGTGGAAATTAATTACCGTCACGGCCCTCACTGATAGCAGCATTGTCGGCCTGGTCCCCACTACAATGATTAGGTTGCACGAGAGGATCATCTATATCTGGCTCTAAAACTGGGTTATTTACCTCGTCGGTAGTGTTTCTCCCCTGATTTAAACAAAGTTGTTAGACATTAAATTTATGGACGAAAACAAAAATATTGAAAGGTTAATGTTTTACCTTATCATGCATTGTAGATCTTGGGACCTGCCCCAAGCTTCTGCGACGTTCAACTACAGCTTGATAGCCAAAACGGAAAGCGATATTTTTATCTTCCTCTGTAGTTATTGTTCCGAAGTCATCACCCTACATTATATATGATTGTGTATTTTTAATCATATCCGATAGGATTACAAAAACTTTGGAAGGCGATACAATTAATTATAAGATGTTTAGCTACTTAATTACAATTCTTGCAGCTAATTTCAAGTAGCCACCCTGGCCGAGCTTGTGATGGCCCTTTTTCTCTATCCTAGCTTTGGTTGCCTTTGAGGTGTCATGCAACCTAGCATCAAAAGATTGAAGTCAGATATGACGTAGCACACTTTTATTTTAGACATAAAGAAAATTAAAGCTATTGAATTAAAGTTGTAATTTACCTTGCGGGTCCAGTTGGCATTTTTCCTTCTTTCTTTGCCCTTTTCTCTTTTCCCTCATGGATGAGTGCTCTCCACTCACTCTCTGGAACTGTGAGAGGACGCTCATATCTAGGGTTAAATTGCAATTGCGTCCTATAGGTGTCCCTGGTATATTTCAAATATTTGCCAGCTACCCGAGCCACCGTTGTTCTGTCAAATGTGCCGACCCCAAAAAGGGCTTCTAGATAATCAAAAAGTTCTTTTTTCAGGTTGGAATTCTGGGAATTCCACCATGTACGTATGGTTGGGCCAAAAATTACCAACGCATGGCTCTCCAGAATCCTGTAGAACTCATTGTTTCCTACACAGAATAAAACCAAAAGAAAAAGAAGATATTATCATTAATTTAAAAATAAAAATCATGATAAATATGTTTTAGATAAAGTACATGAAATAGTTAAAATATTAAAATTTACCTGGAAGTTGTACATGCTTTATAGGGACACCCTCATCGTTCACCAACAACGTGCCATTAATGGTCCCTGTGGAGCTGACACGTGTAGCTCCAGGAAACGCAATAATGTAGTTGGCCATATCAGCTTCATCATTGCCAACACGTTCAGCGGTTGGCTGGGTGTCTGCTTGGGCAGGGTGTGTTTCTTGGCTGGCACCTAAAGGAGTAGAAGGTGTACGAGAGGGTTTTTGGGAAATATCTTGCCCTTGTGTCCCACTACCACCAACACTGGATTTAGCAAGTGCCAAAAAACGCTACATACAAAAGAACTTTTTGTTAGTTTAGTCAATGTAAAAATTAAAAATCAAACTATCACAATTCATCTCATGCAGAACAAAAAAAATATCCTTTTGACTTTTTATTATTACCGGATATCTATTTAGCTGCCTCATAAGATGTTGTATCCTCTCTTCTGTTTCAGGTGTTTGAGGCGCATCTATCAAAGCATTAAATTCCGACGTTGCATCTCGTGCCTTTTTTTGCAACAAGAACAATGGAGATAGGGATGAAAAAAGCTCTTCCTCAAAGAGGGAATCATCAGGCGTACCATGGCTAGGTGTCTGCATATTTGAACAAAATTAATATTATTTCAATTATGTAAATAACTAAAACACCTAAAGATAGAGCAATGCTGGCACTTTACATGTTCTTCCGCTGGCCTCTTTCCGCGATCATCCTGTCTCGGGGTTGTTCCTGCACTGCTCTGATCAGTCTGCCACATTGCAATAAAATTATAAATGTAAAAACTTGAAAACAATATCTAACTTGAAAACACAAAATGAAAACCGAAATAATTTCTAATAAGACACTGGAAGACAGAGTTAGAGTTTCAAATATGCCTTGCATTGAATTCAGTCCTGGAAACATGTCATTGCACATTAAGGCACCCAAACATTCAATCCACAAATGATATATTTAAGTAGGCTTCTCCTATTCGGGGAAAACACCATACCTATAATGCATTCACTTGCATGTATAAAGGGAAAGGAAAACATGTTTTCATACAACGGTGACAAAGGCATCTTGGGGAAAGGTATCTTCACTTTTTATTTATGTTGTTCACCCACACCACTCTCGTGTTTTCACTAATCCCGTTTTGTCATTTTTGGATTCAAATTAAGTTAAGGTCTTAAGTATTTTTTGACCTTTCGGTGTAGTTTTTATAAGTGGCATGTATGGATTTTCCATTAATTCTGCACTTTTTCTCTTCATGCGCATGTTTCCCCGGAAATCAAATGCATGATTTAGTCCCATACATTTAACAAGTTGTTGGATCAACTCCATAGGAAATATCATGTTTCCTATTCAATCAAAATTTATCTCAGTTAGGGTAGGTAGTAAGGTTTTCCCTTTGTATTAATAGGGCACTTCTAGCTTGCATTTTTATTATATCTTTCAAATTTAGTGTCGTTTCAATTAGGACATGATTTTTTGCAACTTTCAAGGTGAGAATGAACAAAGACAAATTTTTGTGATGGATGAATGTATATGACTCCATGGCTAGAGGAAAAGGCACTAATCTACTTCTTCAAATATCTATAGTTCTCATTCACCTCATACGAAGATGGTCCCTGATTTTGAGCCAAATGTTGCAACAAAAAGTTCCCCCCCTCCATAATTTGATAGTCAATGGAAATTTCTTAAATTGATGATGGGGCAAGATTATGGAACATTGGCACATACATATGTAATGGAATTCCAAGATCATGATATATGTTTGCATATGTTTATGGCAATGTTCCACCAAGTCCCCCGGAGGTGGGAGCGAGGGGACGAGGGAGCGCGGGAGCGGCCTATGCAAAAGCTCCCTACCAATTTTCAGGAAACGTGGGGGGACGTCGGGGTCATAAAAATTATAAAATTTAATATTTAAAATGTAACTATATTTTTTGCAAGGAATGTATATACAGTCACCATACACTTGCATCATGAAAGATAAATCATAAATGATAAAATTACAAATCGATGAATGATGAATCATATAATTGAAACAAATTTAAAAGTTAAAAGTTAAAACATACATCATACAATCATGCATGTAAGTTTGTCAGTTTGTAACTATATAATCATTAATGTAACTACACAATGTACAATGAAAATAAAGTTTAAGATATCATATGACATATTATATCAAGATTCAAAATAGAGTTTAAACTGAAGTTTACAACTCAAGTCTGAAACATAAAACTTAAACGCAAATAAGTTATGTCTGAAACATAAAACCTAAAACATAACATATGAATATCAAATGATATCATCATAATGATAAATGAGCATAAATGCTCAAGTTAATGCCCCACTAGTCTCTGCATCCAACTTCTACACGAATATATCAAGATCAACCATGTCACCATCTGAATCAGAATCACTTGGATTCTCAAATATGCTAAGTGGCACATCAAATTTTAACACGAAACCATAAACTAAAAGGGGCGGTGAGGGGACGTGAGGGGGCGTGAGGGAAACATCCCCTAGAAGTCCCCAAGACCCCAGAGCGCGAGGGGCGAGGAATCTAGACCCCTAGGTGGGGGGGCGAGACCCCATGTAACACTAGTTTATGGAGGTGGTGGAGCAAAAAAGACCTCAAATAGAGCTGAAATTTTTCACATAAAAAGGACTGTGGGCTTGACTAATGGTTCCATTTTAAAAATGATATCTAGACAGAGAATAAGTGTAGCATGCAAACATGCATTGAAAATCCATCTGAGTTTGCATTGTATTACTTATGATGGATTCAAATTTTGGTTTCAAAATGCCAGGTTATGGCATGATTTTGTCGAGAAACCCTTAGTTGGATTCTCATGTTGGTTTAATTTATATTTTAAGTTTGTTTTGCAATCTTTGGGTGATAGTAACTCATTAACTAGGTTACCAATGTGTAACAATCATATTTCAAGAATACAGTTGTGATTTTTTTATATTATTATTATTATCTATTAGCTACGAGTATTGACACCTAATGCCTGGAATTTTGACATCTTGATAGCATGGATAATTTCAAAAAAATTTCTAGTAATGTTAACATAATAACTATCATTACGTGTCTTCACTTTTTTCACCATAATAGACCTGTGATATGGACTCATCACACAACTTCATATGCTATGTCCCAACAAGTTCAAACTCGTTGAACCTACCTCATAGTGTGGTTATTAAGGACAAGTTGCTTGATATATAACTTGATAGCATAGACCACGTTGCAGTTCTAAAAAGAATCCTCAAGTGTCAAAAAAACTTCACAATATGTTCTACTATAAAGCCTTTTGGGATACCTGAAATAATATATGTATCATTGATGAATTTTAAAGTATGACAAGATCCATAGGGAAAGGAAATCAATGGAAGAGTGATCCACCAATGAGAACCTAGAATTTAGCATCAGATGAGTTAGAGTCTAGGAAATTGAAACCCTATAATTTTAATTAGTGATGAAGGACATCACATAGGTAATTATATTCTCATGTAGAATAATCTGTTAATTCAAATTTAAACTACATAATATGAAAGGCATACCATAAATTTTTCCACGTAAGTCCAAACAACCTATAAAAAGGGAAAACCTTCTTTTTCCATGGAAATAATTTACCTTTCCTTTTTCAAGATAATATAAATCACAAAAAATATGAACTATACTGCACACATTCTTGGATAATGTGAAAGTGGAAAAGGAATACCCTACATAAGTGATGCACACATGTACATTTGAACACTAATAGATTTTTGTAGTTGAAATGCAATGCTTGTTTTCATTTAAATGTAGGGTTTTTAAAGCAGGGAGAAATAATGGCTGCCAAATTAATAAGCGTTTCTTTGGGAAAAATTTAAATCTTGTATTGGGTGATGAAGATAATAGAGGGTATTGAATCTTGATTCTTGACCTCTAGTAAGAACCATACAGCCTAACACAATCCAATAGAATTGACCAAAAAAACCCAAATAGAGTCAACCCTACTATAGGAGGAAGGGCCTGCAGTAAGAACTTACCATTTTGCAAGAGTTGAGGGCGAATGTTGTTCTGCAAGAGCTGAGGGCGAACGCTGAGGGCGAATGTTGTTCTGCAAGAGCTGAGGGCGAACGCTGAGGGCGAATGCTGAGGGCAAAGGCTGTTCTGCAAGAGCTGAGGGCGAATGCAGGGCGAATGCTGTTCTGAAAGAGCTGAGGGGGAATCCAGGGTGAATGCTGTTCTGCAAGAGCTCAGGGCGAATGCTGAGGGCGAATGCTGTTCTGCAAGAGCTCAGGGCGACTGCTGAAGGCGAATGCTGTTCTGCAAGAGCTGAGGGCGAATGCTGAGGGCGAATGGTGTTCTGCAAGAGCGGAGGGCGAATGCGCGCGTGACATCAGACGTTAATGTAGCACACATGTACATT
Organism: Pinus albicaulis; assembly: GCA_034641835.2. NCBI lineage: Eukaryota > Viridiplantae > Streptophyta > Pinopsida > Pinales > Pinaceae > Pinus > Pinus albicaulis. Next base: position 1,080,159,911 of record CM076570.1, on the reverse strand, counting down.
TGAACACTAATAGATTTTTGTAGTTGAAATGCAATGCTTGTTTTCATTAAAATGTAGGGTTTTTAAAGCAGGGAGAAATAATGGCTGCCAAATTAATAAGCGTTTCTTTGGGAAAAATTTAAATCTTGTATTGGGTGATGAAGATAATAGAGGGTATTGAATCTTGATTCTTGACATCTAGAGAGAACCATACAGCCTAACACAATCCAATAGAATTGACCAAAAAAACCCAAATATAGTCAACCCTACTATAGGAGGAAGGGCCTGCAGTAAGAACTTACCATTTTGCAAGAGCTGAGGCGAGCCGCCGAGGGCTAATGTCAGGAAAATGTCATCGCAAAGAGCCGAGCGAATAAATCTTTCAGTCGTTCTGCAAGAGCAGAGAGCGAATGCGCGCGTGATATCAAACGTAGCTATTGCGACAAATACGAAACATTTTTATGGAGCGCGCATATAAGTTTCGAATTTTTATGTAGGGCCCATATAAGTTTGGTATTTTTATGTAGCGCGAAAATAATTGTCGCTATACCGACGGCGGAAAAGGCGTCGCTATTAGGACGGTGCCTCCAAACGTCGCAATGGCGAAACCTAGACATTGTGTCGCAGTTGCGACGTTTAGAGTCGTCTCAATAGCGACGCTTTGGGCCATGGTGTCGCAATTGCGACGTCTTCCTTTAAACGTCGCAATTGTGACACTTGTTTAAGTGTCGGTATTGCGACACTTTTCTATAGACGTCGGTATAGCGACGGTTTCGGGCGGGATGGAAAAAATTTGGGAAAATTTCCGACATTTGGTCAAAAGCGTCGGAAACAGGTGTCGGAATTTCCGCCAAATGTAGTAGTGAACAAATGCTCCAAGGCATACCACACGATTCTCAGCACAATTTTTGCAACACTGTCTTTGATTTCATTCCAAAAGGCTTGTACAATAGCTCCACTGCAAAAAATAACTATCCAACCCAAGAAAAGGCTAAAGTGGGTCTACTTATAGAAAATATGCACAATGACACCTCATAGGGTCGAAATCCCATCCAAAATGCATCATAAATACATGAGATGAGTCACTTCCTAGAATTTAGGGAGGTTAGAAACCATTCCCTCAAATTCAGCTAATGACTAGGAGTGTGTGTCCCCCACATTAAATTACATGTTTCCTCATGATAAGAGGAAAAACCAACTCAATTACTCCAATTTCATCTCAAAGGAAAACAAAACCTCGAAATATTGACTTTTATTGGGCTTGACAAGTGTCCTGAGGAATCCTATGCAGATGTGTAACACTTTTTGATAGATGCGTAACACATTTTTATAGATGCCTAACACTTTTTTGCAGCTGATTTTGAGGGACGTTTAGGACTCCAAATCCAAATCTGGAAGATAGGTCAACTAGCCATGTGTGTCTAGTTTCCAGAACATTTTGAATTTTGAAATATTACCCAAGGGAAGGCCTCCAAAAGTTGATTCTCCCAAGGTTACTCCAAATGCATAACAGACTATCAAAAATAGTGGCAGAAGCATAGAAAATTGGTTGTTGTTTGGCTTTTTCTTCCAAACTAGAGCTTGTCATGCAACAAGGGTTTGTAATATCCCAAAATTGAATAATGCATTGATACACAAACACAATATTTGTAACACAGAAAATGTACATATAAAAGTATGATCAACACAGATATACACAGAATAGATGAGCCCTTTTATTCATTGAAGATGATTCAGTTACAACAGTGTACAAAAATAAAGGTACTCTAGCCAAAGAGATGGCCTAGAATGACCTTGAAAGCATGCTACAATAAGCACTGTGTAACTGGAGAGATGCAGGAAGAAATATTGCACTGTCCCTTCAGCTGATATTGAACATGTGATTGTTGGCTGAAAGGGAAATGCAGATCTATGGAGCTCAGGAGCTCTGATGATGCCAAGATTCCAGATCTGGGCTCTATGATGGCAACCCAAGATAACCCAGAAAGGAAATTCCAGATCTATGAGATTGGAAATTTACCCTCTTGGGGTTTGATCCCTGGCCTGTTGGGTTATGCAGATCTGAAGCTAGATTTGATCATATGATGGCTACAATATGATGTACAACCAGATCTAAGCTTGAAGAATTGATCCCTTCTTTAGATCTCCAAGCTAGAAGCTTGAGATCTTGTCTCTTCTTCCACCTCCTCAAAATGCAGCAACTGAATATGCAGCTGCTGAAGAAACTGCGTTGTACATGAGGGAGAGACTCAATCCTGATGTAAAATGAAACAAATAAGCTTCAGGCTGATAGAAATGGTGATGGAAATGTGAGGGGATGATTCCTCATAGGATTCCTAGCTGAAATGCTAAAACTTCCTTCCTCCTCTAGATCTTCAATGATGGACTGCGGAATCCTTGATGCATTAGGGGAATTTTGAGGTCTAAAATGGGTCTCCTAAGGAAATAATAAAATAATAGCTAAACCAATAAAATAATATTTATGAATTTTCAATTTAATTTTTGCACCACAATCCATGTAACCATAGTTAAATTCAATTCAAAAGTTGTACTAAAATAAAATTAATAAAAAAATTGTATTGATGTGACTATAAATAAGAATGAGTTTTTCAAGGAAAATTAATTATCATTGAACAACTAATGCATTTTTCCTTTGTACTTAAATAACTTAAAATAAAATATAAATATAAATTTATAAATTCTTAATTATATTATATGCTATTAATTAAAAATTATATTATTTAAATTGTATAATAACATATAATTAATATACTATATAAAAATAATATAATATAATAAATGTATAGGGATATGCATTGTTTCTTTCAAGAAATATGAAATGACAATAATATATTTTTATTCAAAAAGTGTGAAATGACATTTATTATGAGTACTTTACTTTGACTTTAAAAGTACTTAGAGCACTATCATGGTTAACCATGAGTTTTTATCCACCATTGAGAATGTGACAAGTAAGTACCTTTAACTCAAGTAATGCCACCTCAACCATTAGGGATGATGTCATCCCCTAAAATGTGATTGGTTCTCATAAAGTGAATTTTGATTGTACATTTTCCTTAGGAGGCCCATTTTAAACCTCAAAAATTCCCCTAATGGGGATGATAGGAGGTCAATAAAGTTTGGCCTGATGCCAGATCTAAAATGAGGCCCTGTGATTGTTGATCTTGAAGTCCAAGGTGATAGGAATAATCCTTCACCGGTTCTCTAGATGAAATACTGAAGACAACCTCCTCCTCCCAAACTGATCTTCAGAAATTGTGTAATTCCTAAAGGTATGTGTTCTGCAAAGAGTGGAAATAGTGTGGCACCAATCCCTGATGATGAATGTTAGCTCATAATAACCTTCCCAGAGTAGGCACACAAGTCCCCCATGGGTAAGGGTGAGATTCCCGCTCGGGAACACCTTGTGCTAAACAGCACTGCAAACTTAGCTAAACATCATAAGAATGCATGGAATGTAAAAAGACAACTCTAGATCTAAACAGCTCATCAAATCATAAACTAAAGCCTGCCTCCAATGTTGCCTTCATCTTCCTTATATACAAGGTGAACCTTCCCAAGCCCATAGCCCACCTCTAAACTGCGATGTTTATGTGGACATAATCTTCCATGGTTGACTGCATTGTCTATCCAAGTCCTCCATCATGTCTACATGCAATGTGCACCCTCTCCATCATGAATGCTCTATGATCTTACATTAGATTCCCTCCATGATCTCAGTTGACTGCTTCAACCTCCATGATCTATCTTACTAATGAGACATGATCTCCACTCCTTTGTCATTAGTAGTTGTTCCACTACTCCATTATGTAGATCTATGTCTAATTAATCCACATACACATCAAAAGTGGATCTTATTCATCTTTGAAGATTATGGGTCCCTCCACCCTTTTATTTACTTTAATTAGGAAGATTAAGAACTCTAATATTCCAATTATCTTGTGAAAAATTGGGAATATTATAGTCCTCCCCGGAAAAATGTTGATTTTCCTCAAGCAACTGCAAAAATAGATGCAACACCATATATTCCCCTCCAAATGACATCCACATAAGGAAGGCCTCCTCCATCTGTGGCAATGTGTTATGCATTTTTGTTTCCAAAGTTGTCTCTCAAGAATGCATAGAATGACTTCCAACTATGTAGTTAGATGTCCTTCTTTCCCTAAGAAGTACCAAGAGACAACCATAAGCTGCCCAACATCATCATCAATACATGAGATACATAAAATAAATTGGTTCTTCCCAAAAAGGAGAAGCTCCATCTCACAAAACATCTCTCCATCCCATGCTTTATGAATTAGACTAAGCATTGACATGCCCTCATCCTTAGCCCTGTTGGCCTTGATGCATCCAAGCATCGTTCCAACATCATTCAAAAGAAGAAATAGATACATATGGTTAGACAAAGATGTCGAACCATATTCTCCAAAAAGTAACCACCAAAGCAAGGCCTCTTGCTTCCATCCTCCATCTCCACCATGCAAGATGGACAAGCCAAACTCCCCTAAAAGAAACCGAAGCAACAAGAGATCTTGCTGCCTCTTCACCTTCTCATGTGCATCATGGAGTAAAAACATACTGATAGACATGTGGAATGTCACATCAGCCCAATACAAGCAAACACCGTCATTACACATCATGAGAGTACCATTCCAAGTTCTGCACAATACAAAACACATAGACATTGGATATGTCATGTGATAGCCAAACTCTCTTAAGGACAACCAAAGTGAACATGCCTTCCTTTGCTGAATACTCTCATTGATACATAAGGCATGAGTTAGAGAAATATGAACTATTGGGTGGTAACCATACTCACCCAAGAGCAACCAACGCAGCCATGCCTCCTTCTTCATTACATGAGTGTTACTCAAGGAATGGATCAAAGAAATAGGAGCCTTTGGGTAGCAACCAAACTCACCCAAGAGAAACCAACGTAACCAAGCTTCTTGCTGGCTCATGCCATATATCTGCAAGTGGTCATGCAACCCCTTGCTTATCATCCTCACCCACTCATCCCAATGTGGATGATGAATGATGTTTTGCATAAACATGCCATCCTCCCTTTGTAGAATTCCATGCTCCCCAAATTGATGAAGAACTTTTCACTCCATGATATGTTGAAGTGCACCTCCAATGAGACCTCTCCATGAGATCTTCTTCTCATCAATGGCCCTCCAAAACCAATAAGGTTCTGTATCTGTTGCAGGTAGAAATTTCTCTTTGAGTTGTGAGATGCTCATTGAGAAAGAGGCACCTTGAAAGGGGAAAATATTAGTCACCTCGAAAGGGGAAAAGATTGCCCATCTCAAGATGTCTACCATCTATCGTCTTCTTCTCCATTGCTTCATGAGTGAAGCTGCCATTTGATTGCCCCCATAAGGAATGGGTCCTCTTCCTCACACTGCTGCTCATTAACGATGCTGTAGATCTGCAAAGTGGTGCATGTGCTGTCTCAAAGCAAGGCACAATGTTGAACTCATAGCCAGCCATTGTACATAGGATCCTACTCATCCCATATTCTGAAACTCCACATTTCAACTCAAAGGGTTGAATGTAGTTCATCAATGACAAACTGGGATAGCTTTTCATCTCCTCCTTGATTAGATCAAGGGTCCTCTACGCAGTGATATGATGTTGCTCCAAATCAGCGTGTTGTTCTAACCCTTGGTCATGCAATAGCCCTTATGGCATGTCCCCATAAGTTTCAATAAGAGGTATTGAAACAATATGAGATGAAAGTGGATGCATACCTTGGATCAAATGATATGTGGGAACTTCTTGCAAGATCACAAGAGTTCCTCCAACCGGAACAATAGTCCCTCCAACTACTAGTAAAATTGATGGTTGCACTTCTACAAGTGTACCAGCGTTGGTATCTGCCTCATCCTCATCATGCATCTCATGAGTAATGCATGGGGCTCCAAATGTCAAGAACTCAAGACCATCTTGCAAAGATTCAAGTGATCCTCCTCTTGATGTAAGCACATCTACAGCTGATGGTGGTGGTAGAGGCTCATCCTCCTGAGTGATAATGAGGACATCTTCTTTTAGATCTTCATATACTATCTCCTTGATGATGGGAGATGACACTATGTGAGATGTCTATGATTTCTTTCTACCATATTTCTTCTTCAGTGTTTGAATAAAATCTACATAAGAAGACACTTTCATGTGTGACAAGTGACCGAGCCATCAATCTCTTGCTTCACCATCTAGGTGCAGCACTGCAAACTCCACAACCTCTCTTTCTAATATAGGATAATTCAAAAAGAATGTATATAATTATTCCCACCAAGCCCTCAATGTGTTTGTGGAAGATCCATCAAATGTAGGCAAGAAGAATATATGTCTATTTCTTCTATCACTGCTTCTGGATCTCCTCTCTTATTTGAGTTGAAAAATGTTGGAGAGAGAGATTCTCCTTCAATGCCTTTGTCTGTGACTTATATTAAGACAGATATTTACTTAGGGCCTCATGCCCCAAGCCTTCATCATATTCATACCAGTCCTTTTTCTCAAAGAAAGTGGATCTAGTGGAATAATGTGAAGCTCCTTGCTTCTCCGGTCTTCTTTCTTGCTGATAAGAGGTACTGGGACCTTCTTCTCTTTGAAACCTTCTTGAGGTTTCTCTTTGCATTTCTCTTCTTGTTTCATTGATCTCTTTGGAGAGATCCTTCATAGCTCTAAAGAAAGATGAGGAAAAACTTAATCCCTCCATTATAGTAGATCTCTACTATATGCTTTTCATATGTTGTCAAAATGTCCACAAGCTGAGCCAAAGATCGTGCTTTGAAACCATTGTAATATCCCAAAATGGAATAATGCATTGATACACAAACACAATATTTGTAACACAAAAAATGTACATATAAAAGTATGATCAACGTAGATATACACAGAATAGATGAGCCATTTTATTCATTGAAGATGATTCAGTTACAACAGTGTACAAAAATAAAGGTACTCTAGACAAAGAGATGGCCTAGAATGACCCTAAAATCATGCTACAACAAGCACTGGGTAACTGGAGAGCTGCAGGAAGCAATACTGCGTTGTCCCTTCAACAGATAATGAACATGTGACTGTTGGCTGAAAGGGAAATTCATATCTATGGAGCTTAGGAGCTCTGATGATGCCAAGATTCAAGATCTGGGCTCTATGATGGCAACCAAAGATAACCCAGAAAGGAAATTCTAGATCTATGAGATTGGAAATTTACCCTCATGGGGTTTGATCCCAGGTCTGCTGGGTTATGCAGATCTGAAGCTAGATCTGATCATATGATGGCTGCAATATGATGTAAAACCATATCCCTTCTTCAGATCTCCAAGCTAGAAGCTTGAAATCTTGTCTCTTCTTCCTCCTCCTCAAAATGCAGCAACTGAATATGCAGCTGCTGAAGAAAATGCATTGTACAAGAGGGAGAGACTCAATCCTGATGTAAAATGAAAAAAATAAGCTCTAGGCTGATGGAAATGGTGATGGAAAGGTGAGGGGATGATCCCTCACAGGATTCCTAGCTTAAATGCTAGAAACTTCCTTCCTCCTCTAGAGCTACAATGATGGACTGCACAATCCTTGTTGGGACTGTTGTTGATAGGAATTCAATAAAGTTTGGCCTGATGCTAGATCTGAAATGAGGCCCTGGGATTGCTGATCTTGAAGTCCAAGGTAATAGGAATAATCCTTCATCGGTTCTCCAGTTTAAATACTGAAGACAACCTCCTCTTCCCAAACTGATCTTCATAAATTGCGTAATTCCTAAAGGTATGTGTTTTGCAGAGAGTGGAAATAGTGTGGCACCAATGCCTGATGATGAATGGCAGCTGAGAATAACCATCCCAAAGTAAGCACACAAGTCCCCCGTGGGTAAGGGTGGGATTCCCACTCAGGAACATCCTGTGCTAAACGACACTGCATACTTAGACAGCATAAGAGTGCATGGAATTCCAAAAGACAACTCCAGATCTAAATAGATCATCAAATCATAAACTAAAGCTTGCCTCCAATGTTTCCTTCATCTTCCTTATACAAGGTGAACCTTCCCAAGCCCTGGCCCACCTCTAAACTGCGATGTTTATGTGGACATAATCCTTCATGGGTCACTGCGTTGTCTCTCCAATTCCTCCATCATGTCTACATGCAATGTGCACCATCTCCATCATGTGTGCATTAAATGCACTACTTCCTCCATCACTTCATCATGAATTCTCTATGCTCTTACATTAGATTCCCTCCATGATCTCAGTTGACTGCTTCAACCTCCATGATCTATCTCATTAATGAGACATGATATCCACTCATTTCTCATTAGTAGCTACTCCACTACTCTATTACATAGATATATGTCTAATTAATCCACATTCACACATCAAAAGTGGATCTTATTCATCTTTGAGGATTATGGGTCCCTCCACCCTTTTATTTACTTAATTAATTAAGAAAATTAAGAACTCTAATATTCCAATTATCTTGTGAAAAATTGGGAATATCACAGGGTTCTTAATCTATAATGTACTTATCAAAATGCATCCAACCATGTAAGTCATTCACCATTTAGGTGCCCTAGTGAAAAGCGTAAAAACTTGGTGCTACGCATCTGTAAAGGCTGAATTTCCAGTTTAGTGCAAAAATCACCAAAAATGCAAAAATTGCTCAAAATTGTTCAAAGTTTCTTCTATATGACCTGTGGAGGGTAGGATAAAAAACCATGGACTTCTCAGCAAGGAGGTCTAAGTTTTCTTTCTCCATAGGCTTCTTTTTCACCTGTTTGAGCTTGATTTGTGAAATTTTGTTCCTGGCGCAATAATGATCGGCCATATGTCGTTGGAGGTTATTGTTCTTCTTGGCTTTCTTCAATAGCTTATCAAGGTGCCCATTTACTCTATCAAGACAATACTCTTTGTCTTGATTGATCTCATCGAGAATAAACTCATCAAAGGTCTGCCAATGTGGTTTAGGAGTTGTTGATTCTCTTTCTCTCTGAAGTGCCTTTTTGAGGCTCATTGTCCTTGGTCTTCCTCCTTTTGTTTCAACCTCTGCATCCTTCAGCTCATCATGATCTTCAATCTCCTTGCCCTTTCCCTTGTCTGCATCAACATGTACTTTAGGTTTGTGTTGGGGGAGTAATTTTACCTTTAATTGAAGATTCTCTTATTGTAGGAAAGTAATTTGAGAATTTGCAATGGAGAAAATCTCCCTCAACTTTGCTATTTCCTCATCCTTTTCCTTTATGATCTCTTAAAATGATTTGTCCTCAACTTGTTCTGCCATGTCAACATCTATGGGCGCTTGTTCATCATGTTGGTGCAATGGTGATTCTATCTGATGCAGGAGTGGCTGCTCTATTTCTCTTTTCTTAGCTATAGTGTCAAGTGTAGATACACTTTTGATGGATTTGGGAGCAAAGACCTACCTCTTTCCCTTCTCATAGGTGTGAGTAACCTCAACAACCCTAGGAACCTTTGAAATCTGAGTTTGCATGCTGCAAGAGCCGATCTCCATTGGTTTTGTTGATACTGATGGTGATGGTGTGCTATGCATGACAGGAGGACTAGTGGTGGGCAATGTTTCTACTCTCTCTATGAAGGTTTCCCAAGTGAAGTTGATGGTAGAGAGATGATGCAAAACAATGAGTTTGACTAGACCATGGTGGAAAAGACTTGGGTGATGATCTTTGTTTCTGCTCTGACCCTTCTCAGTCATTCTAACCAAACTTTTGTACAAGTAATGTGGCAAGTCAAGTGGTTTAGTAGAGGTAAGTGCATCAATAATATGATATGGTACCTGCACAACCTAGAGAATCTTCCTTCACATGTGGAATATTTCATAAGTAACCTCATCAAAGGAGCATATCTGTTAAGGAGGTCCCTGAAAGGGAAGATGTGCTCAGGCTTTTCTCTAGTATGAGGTTTGAGGAACAATTTTTAATCTTCAAGGTCTTTGTCCATGCCCTTAAACCACTTTTGTCCATGACTAGGTATACTTGTTGTTGAAGATATCACATATGTTGATAAGTTGAACGCTACACCTGCAATGATGGTCTTTCCCATACTGAAACTAGTGGCAAATAAGCTTGTCAATTGGAGATGACAACCTTCTTCCATGACTTTCTCACAGAATCTCAAGCATCCAGTCATCTCAAAACATCCTTTCGCAAAAGGTGAGGCATTGACTTCTTGCAAGGTGGAAGGCTCAAATCTGATGTGGCGACCTCCTTTGTGGATTTTCTTTTAACTTTCCATAATGTTTATCAAAAGGATTAAACCCTAGGTATTTATATGTAGTGGGTATGTGGACTATGAATCTGGAAAAACAGAGGAGGGTTAGTGTAGGTTTAGGAGGGTGAGATGAAGCGTAGCGAAGCCAAGAAAAATTTCGTAAAAAAATCAGGAGGTAGGGTTGTATATTGGCTTCAAAACACAAGTGAAATTGGTGAAATGGATGTGAATAAGGTGATAAAATTAGGAAAACACAGGGATTTCCTAATTTTGCAATGGAAAAGTAGTAAGAAAATCAGGGTTTGATGGGAATGAAGTGTAGGGAGGCTGTGAATGGTAGGGAATGATAGGATATGGTCTAGGGAAGGTTAGGGTTTGTTCCACTGAAATATTTCAATGATAAGGATAAGTGAAAATGTAGTATAAAAAGAGGTAATCAAGAAAGCCAATACTATGCTTGATAAATTGACGTGAGGAGGATATGAGATGCTTACTTACCATTGGAGAAGCTTCAAAAACTAATGGCAATGACCCTGAAGCTTGGAGGAATGATTTGGGAGCCAAAATACCCAAAATGTAGCACTTTCCAGATGCGTAACACACCACTGCCAGATGCGTAACAGAGCTCCTAGATGTGTAACAAATCACTACCAGATGTGTAACAGAGCTCCATATGTGTAACAAAACACTGCTATATGCGTAACAACCCTGTTTTGTAGTAGTTTTATTTCCTTTCTTCAAACCCTTGACAACAATGGATCAATGTTGAAGGTAAGAGAGGAGCTTCTACCAATCATGAAAAGACAATATGAGTTGAAAAATCTTTCCTTTTCCTTTTTATAACATTTTGAAATGACTTTTTGTCTTTTAGTGAAACAAAAGACTTTAAGAATAATTTTGCCTTTTTGAAATAATTTGACAATGAAACAAGTTTTTAAATAAGATAAATTGTCTTACTTTATTCTTGTAACTATGCTAATTCCATTTAAAGAATAAAATGATGAAAATGAAGCCTTGTTCGCCTTCTTTGGTGACATTTTTTAACTTTTCAGTGGCAAAACAAGACACCTAGACAACAAACCTAGATGGGAGATGGAGTGATTAACCTAAGACTCTAAATGACAATGAGTGACATGACCTTTTATATAATGATGACCATGGATGGAATGAAGGGAGCAAAATTTCTGGCCTAGACCATATGCAGTGACCAAATTTTGTTTGAAAACTTATTTGAAAAAACAAAAAATTTGACCTAGGACTACTAGAAAATAAACTGAAAGAGCATGTTTGATCATTGAACATATTGACACTAACATTGGCTCCAGCTGGGGATGGCATCTTCTTCAGAAGGTGTCAAGAACACCGTAGATCAGGTAGCCTCATCCATTGGGCAATGGAGTCACTACAGGTACAATCCTCAAACTAACTCAAATGAAATTGAAAGTTGAACTATACATCATCAACTGGAAACTCTATTGGAAACTGACACTGAAAAAGATGCTCAGAATGTTGAGTTTATTCATCACACCTTACCTACTCTAACTGATCCATAAATCACTTGATCAAGTGATGTTGAAGATCCAATGTAACCAATCAAGTAAATGACTACCTGACTGATGCTTGTATTCAACTCCACTGGGAAAAAATAAAGATTGAGTAAAAGGAAACTCAAAATGAAATATGAGCCCAAAACCTGTGTTGGTGAACAAAACAAACTCCACCTTTTCTAATGCTTGAAAAAGACTGCCCAAGGGGTCTTGAAAATCATGAAACATTACCTCTTGCTGATCAGAAAAAGAAGATATATTCTTTCAGATATAATGGATGATTGTTCTTCTTCATTTGGTTTATCCTTCGTAAAGAAAAATGCAGCAACGTTATTTTCCATATCATCCAAATCAGAGACAAGATTTGTATGTTCTCGCAGATCTTCAATTGAGGTAGCCAAATCAGCATCACCACAAATATCTACAAGATGATTTTCATGTATATCAGAAAGAAAATTGTCTTGGCTCTGAAAAAATTCTATATCTTGATTATTTGAAGGTTGTTGAACTTGTTCATCAAAATCAAGACAACAAACTTGTTGTACACTAGTTTTGACCTCAATGGATAAATCATGACTCTTTAGATTTTCTTTACAAGCAAACTCAAAATTTTGATTTGCACATATTTCTTCCTGAATTAAAAACTCGGAAGAGGAAAGGGATGAAGGGTAGCTAGAAATAACATCTTCATATATCTCTTGATCGCTTGAAGATTGGAATGACTGCTGCAAATTATCATCAAATTATAAATATGGAAGATCAATATCATCCTTTGAAGAATTATGCTCAAGTTCGTTTTCCTCCAAGGTAGAATCCATGATCTTCTCATGGTGGTGAAAAGGGTTTTCATTCAAAGCATCCAAGAGTTCATCATCCATAAACTCTTCATCACCATAAGAAATTTCTATCTCTTGAATAAAATTCTCAAATTGATCACAACAATCCTCAATCAAAAGCAAAGAAGGATAGGTTTCTCTATGCTTCTCAAAAAATACCGAGTGAAAATCCTTGAGAGAATAAATAAAATCAGGATGCAAGCTTGACCTTTCCTTTGTTAAGGGTTTGGCCACCAGGCTCTCGATGCCTTACAACCTAAAAGTGGACATGAGAGGGGGCTCATCGATGTTGATGATCTCATCAGTTCAACTCCATTATTCAGCGATAATGAATCTGACTTCCCATTTTCACATCAAGCTTAATAAGATAGAATTCCCTCTTCTTATCCCTAAAGAAGAAACCCTCGATAAAGTGAAATAGTTATACTCTAAATGTTGTACCACCTAATATTTATTAATGAAGCAAACTGTCTATCTCCTTGTAGTAAGAAGGCCCCCATAAACCACCAATACTCTATTTTGAAGTCCATGCATCCAGCCATGCATCAAATCAAACTGCATTAAGAACAGGTTCATGAAAATTGGATTATCTTGATGGGGTGGTATAGGATTATATAATATTATATTGATCAGCACCGTATGGGAGCACATGATAAGTTGGATTAATGACCTGGATAAAACAAGCAATCCACCTTACTCTGTTTAATGTGGATTTTGATGTGGACCAACTCTGTCGTCTCCTTATCCTCCTTGTGACTGCAACCAACCAATGTTACTTCTTCTGAAGAGTGGTAAAACTCACCTTCCCTTCCAGGTCATACCAAAACTGTTTTTTTTCTTCTAATGTGACCATGAACATCTTCACTAAACAATCTTCATGATAATTAATCTTTAGCTTACGCACATGCATATGAAATCTTATTAAATAAAGTGTAGCATCATCACCGTTTCCATCTCTGAATTTTGGCAAGTATGTTTTCCAATCTACCTGAGGCATAGGATTTTGAAAGCCTGGAAAATGATCTCAATGAATAGGAGCATATCTAGCATTCCTTCTTGCAGTTGAATCCATCTTGAAAAAAATGAAGTCACCAATAGTTCGTGAAACTACCGATTATTAAACAATGGAGTCGCCATGAAAACTATGAACTTTTGGATTCTTCGTCACTGGAGTCGCCAGGTGAAAGATTCACAACTTCTTGTGCTTGACCACTGTTCACCATCAATAATCATAGCTAATCTTTGTCATTCTTTCCCGGGAAAGAGTTAACCTTCGCTCCCCAGCAACGACGCCAAGAATGTTATCACTCCCCCAAACTTCCTAAGGCTGCGAGTGGGATTGAATGATGGTAACCACATACCAGGCTTTAGGTCAGGTAGCTAGCCGTACTAGGAAATGCTGTGAACATCGCAATCGAGATTAAATTGGCGAGGGGAAAAAATCGGAAAAAACATAAAAATCGGAAAAAATTGGTAAAAATCGGGAAAAAATCGGCACATACAAAAATATTCATTTTTTTCCATCTTTTTAATATCTAAACCATCCACGACATAAAATAAATGCATTGACACATAGATATGAAAAAAAATTAATATCTAAGATATGTAATATCATGTCTAGTGCTACATCACACATAAAACTAAATCGTGTCTTGAATACTAAGTCCTAAGTCTCAACTCAGCCTCAAAATATCAACAAAAAATATAATAATGTATCTCATATCTGAGTCATAATGTCATATACAAAGGAATGCACCAAATAACCTATACTATCCATTTCCTCTGCCCCTCTTGCGAGAAAATGTAACAGCTTTCCCTCTAGATGAAGAAGCTGGTAGGGTTGGAAATGGACTTTGTTGTGCTCTAGAACCTGAAGCACTAGGAGCTAAAAGAGGTAGACCACATCCTCTACCGATAGTAGGGGTAGGTGGTGTCACCTCCTCCTCATGCTCCTCCTACTGCTGCTACTCCTCCTCCTCCTCCTCCCCCTCCACTACTCCCCATGCAACAATGGTGTCAATCACATCTAAAGAGGTAGCCTCCATATCAGGTGTCCTTTCAAGTTGTCTCACCTACAATCTAAGATTGTAGTAGACGTAAACCATGTCATTGAGGTGTTGGGACTCCAACCTGTACAAGGGTCATAAATTAATAAATTATATATATATAATTATATATATATATATATATATATATATATATATAATTATAATAAATTAATAATTATAAAAAAATATATATATATTTAATGAATTCAAAAAATCAATTGAAATATTTTAAGTTTTTAACCTGTTGTGTTTTTGTGTGTGTATTTTTTCATATACACTCCAGTTTCACTCACATCTTGAAGAGCTACATGTTTGGTTGAGTATTATAATGGAAAGCTTTTGGAGTTTTGGTATTCTACCGCCGTAGCTCTTCCACCATGCATCTACAAGTTATAACAAATAAGATAAAATTATAAAGTTACAAACATAAGAAAAAATTTAAAATTATGAAAATTTGAAAATTGAAAGTTGAAGCAAAGTATGGAGTTATGATTCATGAACTTGAAGAGAAAATTAATTTTGAAACAAACAAAATCTTACCTGGAATTTTAGTAGTCCTATCTTGGGCAACCATGTCAAAGCTCAATGTGCCACCTGCCATTCTGTATACCTCCATTTCTTTGGATATATCTGCACGTTCTGATGGAGATGGCACCATCTTCTGAACAAAAGTGAAAAAACCATCCATGACCTCAACATCAAATAAGAAACCACATGAGTAAACAAATTCGGGGTTCAGGAAGATCCCCGCAGCATGAATGGGACGATGAAGTGTGTTGTTCCATCGCTCATCAATCACTTCCTATACAAGAAGTTGTTTTTGAAATCCCTCATCACCCTTATCATCATAGTAGATGTGAATGGCTTCTTTGGCCTTATCCATGGCCTCATACAAGTAGCCCATTGTGGGCTTCTCTTCATCAAGTAATCCAAGAACCTTTACCAAAGGTTCAGTAATGTTGCACACCTCTTGCACTCCCGCTCAGAACTTTCCTGATATGAAACCAACCAGCAGATGGCCTCTCCCTCTGGTTTGCGGCTGTACGTCAAAGCACGCCACTCCTCTGAAAGAAACATTATCTTCAAATCCCACATATAATTCAGGAGGGATTGAAGATATATGAAATTGGTGGAAAACCGTGTAATAGCAGGGCACACCAACTTCTTCTTGTTGGTGAATTTTCTCATTAAATGAAGCACATATGCATGATTATATATAAATTTTGTAATGTTCTTTGATGATTCAACAATATCTTTGACAAAATGAATCTTTCCTATGTCCTCCAACATCAAATCAATGCAGTGTGCAGCACAAGGTGTCCAAAATACAATCAGATGCCTCTCCATAAGCATCTTGCCAACATAATTTGGAACGTTGTTCGTTAAGATTTGGACAACATTTTGTGGATCCACCTCCAGAATGAACACATCCAATAAATCACATAATAATCATGCATATTTGACATGTGCAGATGTATCAACAGATTTCATAAACATTGTACCCTTGGGACAGCTGACCAAGAAGTTAATAAGGGTCCTATCCTTTTGATCAATCCAACCATCTGACATCACAATGCAACCTGTGACTTCCCATGATGCCCTTATCTCGTCCAATCTCTTAGTGTAGTCAAATTTTTCATTTTGAAGAATGCACCCTCTAAAGTCATCATATGAAGGGGCTTTGTATCCTGGGCCAACAACAGTGATAGCATCAATCGCAACTTGATAAAATGGATTTTTCCTAGCAACACTGAAAGGAATATCACTGCAAAGAAAATATTTTCCCAACAACTTGTCAGCTTCTTCTTCCTTTTTTTAATAAGTGAGGAGATAGATAGTTGTGCACTGAGAGTGGTTCTACGAACAAAATATGACGAGGCAACTACGAAGTTGGGTGTAGACGATGTTGATGGTGAAGAACCACTACCACTCTCACTGTCACCTCTAAACCCTGATATTTGACTCCTCAGAGCTGCCTTGCTGAGTTTAGTTGTTTCTATTCCTTCCAATTATTTGAGGGATCTTCAGATTATTTCTAGATTAGTATTTGTGCAAGGCCCTACTTCATGTCCAGAAACTTGTGCAAGGTGGTATTTCAATCTGTATATCCCCCTCCCCTCTTGTCATGTGTTGACCATATAACTTGGAAAAAAATAATGGAAAGAAACTAGGAGCACAAGAAGAAATATAAAAACAAATTTAACAACCAAATTTTTGCATTTTTACCAAAATAAACCCTCTCCACTCAATAAAACAAAAAAATAAAAAAAAAACACAACCAAATGCAATAAAAATGACGGAAAATACATGGGTGATAAAAACCCATAGAAGAACAAGAAAAAAACAAAAAAAAAATGATCAAATTTGATGCCCATACCTAGAAAAAACGTTTTGCTAAAGAAACTTTGTCCAAACTTGAAATTTATTGGCTTGGGTTGCTAAATTCCTTCACTTTTCTCCTCTCTTGCCCTTGTAGATGATTTCTCCTCCTCCTTAGCTCTATTTCTTAACCTCTATCTGCAAAAATGACAAAAAAAATCGAATTTGCATGTTAAAGGGTCGTTGTTTGACGGGACCACAATTTTCTCGGGTCGAATTGCAATTTTTTCATTAAAATCGCGTTTTTTTTACGATTTTTTCAACAAAAAAAAAAAATCGCCGAAAAATTTGGCAATTATATCGTTTCAACGATAAAATCGAGAAATTTTCAAAAAATCGCGGTTTTATCACGATGTTCACAACACTGCTACCAGGACCAGAGAGTGCTCTCTCAATGTCACTTTGCAGTCAATGAAATGACTGAATATCTAATGATCTTAGGCTAGGTATATAAGCACAATAAATAGGGTTTTTGTTTGGTGTTTCTGTGTTGAATAGGAATGACAGTTAGGAGACTAGGTCTAGGGTTTTAGGTCAAATTTCAAGGTCAAGTTGCAGAGAATATGGATGAGGCCAAGTATGTAGTTTGAAAGCATGTTTAGTTTTTCATTGTGTATAGGATGAAATGATAGAAAATCTGAATGAGCGTTGAGGTGAATTCATTCATTTAGAACATAAACATATAATGTAAATCTTATTAAGACAAAGCATGAAAATACATGACTTATTCTTATAGATTGACAAGATAAACATATAGAAGCATGTATATGAAAGAGGAAAACATATCATTCAACATGATAAGATAAACATACAGAGAAATAACAAATGCTTCAAGGTATAACACAGGATTCTCAACACAATTTCTACAACACGGTCTTCGATTTCATTCCAAAAAGCTTGTAAAATAGATCCACTGCAAAAAACAATTATCTAACCCAAAAAAAGACTAAAGTGGGTCTACTTATAGAAAATATGCACAATGACACCTCATAGAGTTGAAATCCTATCCAAAATGCATCATAAATACATGACATGAGTTACTTCCTAAAATCTAGGGAGGTTAGAAACCATTTCCTCAAATTCAACTAATGACTAGGAGTGTGTGTCCCCCACATTAAATTACATGTTTCCTCAAGAGGCAAAAAGAAACTCAATTACTCCAATTCCATCTCAAAGGACAACAAAACCTTGAAACTCTGACTTTTTCTGGGCTTGACAAGTGTCCTGAGGAATCCTATGCGGATGTGTAACACTTTTTGACAGATGCGTAACACATTTTTATAGATGCGTAACACTTTTTGCAGCTGATTTTGAGAGACTTTTGGTACTCCAAATCCAAATATGGAAGATAGGTCAACTAGCCATGTGTGTCTAGCTTCCAGAACATCTTGAAATTTGAAAAATCACCCATGGGAAAGCCTCAAAAAGTTGATTCTCCCAAGGTTGTTCCATATGCGTAACAAACTATCAAAAATAGTGGCAGAAGCATAGAAAATTGGTGGTTTTTTGGCTTTTTCTTCCAAACTAGAGCTTGTCATATAGCAAGGGTTCCTGATCTGTGATGTACTCATCAAAATGCATCCAAAAATTTAATCCATTCATCATTTAGGTGCCCTAGTAAAAAGCGTAACAACTTGGGGCTACGCAACTGTAAAGGTTGAATTTCCAGTTTAGTGCAAAAATCACCAAAAATGAAAAAATTGCTCAAAATTGTTCAAAATTTTCTTCTGTAAGACATGTGGAGGGTAGGATAAACAACCATGGATGCCTCAGCAAGGAGGTCTAAGTTTTCTTTCTCCTTAAGCTTCATTTGAGCCTCTTTAAGCTTCTTTTTCACCTGTTTGAGTCTGATTTGTGAAATTTTGTCCCTGGCACAATAATCATTGGCCATATCCCTCTAGAGGTTATTGTTCTTCTTGGCTTTCTTCAAAAACTTCTCAAGGTGCCCATTGACTCTATCAAGCCAATTCTCTCTATCTTGATTGATCTCATCAAGAATCAACTCATCAAAGGTCTGCCAATGTGGTTTAGAAGTTGTTGATTCTCTCTCTCTGAATCTCCTTTTTGAGGCTCATTGTCCTCTGTCTTCCTCTTTTTGTTTCACCCTCTGCATCCTCCAACTCATCATCAGATGAAATCTCTTTTCCCTTGCCCTTGTCTAAATCAACATGTACTTTAGGTTTGTCTTTGAGGATCAATTTTACCTTTAACTGAAGATTCTCTTGTTGTAGGAAAGTAATTTGAGAATTTGCAATGGAGAAAATCCCCCTCAACTCTGCGATTTCCTCATCATTTTCCTTTATGATCTCTTCAAATGATTTGTCCTCAACTTGTTTTTCCATTTCAACATCTATGGGCGCTTGTTCATCATGTTGGTGCAATGGTTATTTTATCTTATGCATGATTGGTTTCTCCTCTATTTCTCTTTACTCGGCTATAGTGTCAAGTGTAGATACACTTTTGATGGATTTGGGAGCAAATACCTACCTCTTTCCCTTCTCATAGGTGTGAGTGAACTCAACAACCCTAGGAGCCTTTGAAATCTAAGTTTGCATGCTGGAAGAGCCAACCTCCATTGGTTGTGTTGATACTGATGGTGATGGTGTGCTATGCATGACAAGAGGACTAGTGGTGGTCGCTGCTGCTACTCTCTCGATGAAGGTTTCCCAAGTCATGTTGATGGCAAAGAGATGATGCAAAATAATGAGTTTGACTAGACCATTGTGGAAAATACTTGGGTGATGATATTTGTTTCTTCTCTGAACTTTCTCAGTCATTCTAACCAAAATTCCTACAAGTAATGTGGCAAGTCAAGTGGTTAAGTAGAGGTAAAGTACATCAATAATCTGATATGGTACATGTAAAACCTAGAGAATCTTCCTTCACATGTGAAATATTTCATAATTAACCTCATCAAAGGAGCATATTTGTTAAGGAGGTGCTTGAAATGGAAGATGTACTTAGGGTTCTCTCTAGAATGAGGTTTGAGGAACAGTTTGTAATCTTCAAGGTCTATGTCCATGCCCTTAAACCACTTTTGTCCATGACTAGGTATACTTGTTGCTGATGAAATCACATATACTGATAAGTTGAACTCTACACCTGCAATGATGGCATTTCTGATACTGAAACTAGTGGCAAATAAGCTTGTCAATTGGAGATGACAAACTTCTTCCATGATTTTCTCACATAATGTCAAGCATCCAGTCCTATCAAAACATCCGTTGGGAAAATGTGAGGCATTGACTTCTTGCAAGGTGGAGGGCTCAAATCTGATGTGGTGCCCTCCTTTGTGGATTTTCTTTTCACTTCCATAATGTATATCAAAAGGATGAAACCCTAGGTATTTAGATGTAGTGGGTATGTGGACTTTGAATCTGGAAAAACAGAGGAGGGTTAGGGTAGGTTTAGGAGGGTGAGATGAAGGGTAGTGAAGCCAAGAAAAATTCCCAAAAAAATTCAGGAGGTAGGGTTGTATATTGGCTTCAAAACAGAAATGAAATTTGGTGAAATGGATGTGAATAAGGTGATCAAATTAGGAAAACACGGCGATTTCCTAATTCTGCAATGGAAAAGTAGTAAGAAAATTATTGTTTGATGGGAATGAAGTGTAGGGAGGTTGTGAATGGTAGGGAATGATAGGATATGGTTTGGGGAAGGTGTATGAGGATATTAGATGAAAGGTTTAGGGTTTGGTCCACTCAAATCTTTCAATGATAAGAAGAAGTGAAAACGTTGTGGAAAAGGCGTTAAGCAAGAGAGCCAAATACTATGCTTGATAAACTGACTTGAGGAGGATATGAGATGCTTACTTGATGTTGGAGAAGCCTTAAAAACTGATGGAAATGATCCTGAAGCTTGGAGGAATGATTTGGGAGCCAAAATATCCAAAACATAGCACTTTCTAGATGCGTAACACACTTTTTAGATACATAACAGAGCTCCCAGATGCATAACAAAGCATTGCCATATGTGTAACAGAGCTTCATATGCATAATAAAACACTTCCAGATGCATAACACACTCCTCTAGACGCGTAACAAGCCTGTTTTGGAGTAGTTTTCTTGCCTTTCTTCAAACCCTTGACAACAATGGATTAGTGTTGAAGGTAAGAGATGAGCTTCTACCAATGATGAAAAGACAATATGAGTTGAAAAAACTTTCCTTTTCCTTTCTACAACATCTTGAAATGACTTTTACTGGTGAGGCTCAAAAGACTTTAGACAATTTTGCCCCAGGAATCAGTTGTGATGATAAGGTTGAAATAAGAAAAAATTTATTTTATTCACCAAATGGTCATGCTAACACCCTTTAAAGGTCAGTATGATAAAATGATAAGCCTTATTAGCCTTCTTTGGTGAAAAGCATTTGGACTTTCTGACAGAAAAAACCTGAACCATGACTGGATGGAAGATTGAGTGATTAACCTAAGACTCTAAATGACAATGAGTGACATGATGTCTGAGATGATGACGACCATGGATGGAATGAAGGGAGGAGCATTCTCGACCTAGACCATATGCAATGACCAAATTTTATTTGAAAACTTGTTTGAAAAGACAATTTTTTTTTACCTAGGACTACTAGCAAATAAACTGAAAGAGCATGTTTGATCACTGAACATATTGACACTAACACCATGCATCTCACAAAATAGTGTTACTAGAAAGTTAAGATATCATTGAGAAATCCTTCTTGATTTTGGTAGCTAACTTGTTCATTTGATCTTTTGCATAGATTGCTACCCACTTTTGCTGCTACTTCCCTTTACCTTTCTTATTGTTTGGACATTGTGATGTATAATGACTATCCTTATGATAAACAACACACTTGATTTTACTCAAGTCCTTATTTCCTAGCTATGAGGTTGACTTCTCTTTTCATTACCCTTGTTGGGTACTTTACCCTTACCCAAGTCCTTATTTGATAGCTATGAGGTTGACTTCTCTTTCCCTTACCCTTATTTTGCTTGTGAAATTAGTGAAATAAGTCTTGGTTACCCTCATATAACTAGGGAGGAGTCTTATTTACTTATTCATCATCATTCATCATCACACTTCTCTCTCTTTCGAAGTGTGAACTAACTTTTTGCCTCTTTTCTACTTCGCTGCAATGTAGATCTATGGTGTGAATTTGTCTTTGAGAAGGGTTTTTCTTTGAGGAAGCTTTCTTGGGATTATTGAAGAGATTCCTTTGGAAATTTTGTAGGTTTATTACATATATTATATTTTACATGATATATTGCATGAATTTTGGTTTCTATGTGTGCCATGGTAAAAATTGATATATTTATCTTGAAATATTTATTCTCTATGCTATGCAAAATTGCTTTCCCTAAATACTTCAAGACAACTCAAGTTTTTCATATCTTGAATTTGAAATCTCCCTTGTAAGGAAGCCTTTGGGTTTTTTAAGAAGAGGCTTAGGTCCTCTCACCCTCTTCATCAAGGCCGTCTCCATCATTTGTGCCCTAGGTGATCCCATTTCTTATTTAAATCAAGGCACTATTCTAGGCAATGGTGATCAATCTTTGTACTTACTATTTTCTCTTAATCCCTAGATATCTAGGGTTAGGGTTAGTGTTTCTTAAATATTTTTAAACAAGTAATTCTATTTGATGTTTTATTTCCTTTTTAATAGAAATTACATTGAATACTCGTGAAAAAGAAAAATCCAACATTTATTGCATCTTAAGAACCTATTTATAGGGTTGAAATCTCATCATATTGATTTTTTATGCATGTTTCACCCAAAAACTCGCAATCCATAAACTTTGCATATCTAATTGATAGTCTTGATCCTTTGTTTATTCATCATTATTAGACTATTTATTCTAGTTGTTATGTGTCATTGCATGCCCAATCATTGAAAATCTGTCAAACCTAATTGATAACAGTTTTCTAATTGGTCTAAGGATAGAGTGCATATACTTTGGTAAAGAAAATCTTATCCTTCATGGCTTTGCGAGTACCCTATCCCAATCAATATATATGATCCATAACCTTGGACCATTCTTATTAAATATCCTTTAAGTGATATTTATAAGTAATCCTCCCTTGTGGTTCAAATACCACTAAATAGTTGGAAAACGGCTACTTAGGTGACAATGGTGGCAGATCTCTTGTTTCGACGAATTTTGGACTACCTAGTTAGGATTTGCACTAGGCTTGCCATATTTTTTGGTAACAATGATCACATAATTCTTGGTGTTTATTGTTGATGATGACATCCTCATTGATGATCGACTGCCTTGGTCGAGTTGGTGTTGCATTCTTCATGATCACTTGATGGTTAGATGTTGATGATAATCCTAGGTGCCATGAGATGGTGGCAACTCCTTACCTCATGGTTATGTGAAAATTTTTACGAAGCCTTGGCTATGGTATTGTTGGATTAAATTGCTAACATGGTGGTTATTGAGAACACATATGCTAAGCTATAAAGACACGAAAAGTGCAAATATTTCATAAAAGGACCACCCCTTTTATTATAATATACTAACCTAAGCACCACAAAGCGGCCACCTCATTTATCATTATTCACTACCCTAAGTATTAAATCATGGATGGAAAGTGGAAAGTGATATCGTAAAGTATTTTAGTTGGGATGTTGTATTAACCATTGCATACCCACTTGGATGTCATATATATTTCTTATAATCTATGGGAAGTAAGGGGTCACCCCTCTCTAAACCAAGCCACTTTAAATTATGATTATGAATGAGAAATCACTCTATCTTAAGTTTATATGATGACATGGTGAAGTAGGGGACAAATTTGTGGAGAAGACGTCATCGAGCCTTCCTGTGTTTGTTACTCATACAATGCTCTCATGAAAGAATATGCTATGGGGGGTGCACTTGATAAATGGGATTTGAAATTTGTAGATCTTAGTTGACGTGAAATGATGTAGAAAGGCGGTGAACTATGGGTCTATTATGGAGATTGAGTACATAAAGAAACCAAGATAACTTGAAACCACAAGAGCGCAATAGGAAACCACCAAGCCTGTGGAATTTGGCCCATCAAAATCTGAAAATCAACTCAAACTTCTTAGTTAGAGAAGAAGATCAGCTATGCCAGCTTTTGAAATAAAACCTAGATGCATTTTCTTGGGACTACAAGGACATGAAAGGGGTGCATCCCTCGGTGTGCACACATCATATTTACATTAAAGAAGGGTGCAAGCCTGTGCGCCAACCCCAAAGAAGGATGAACCGAGCACTAAAGAACATAGTGAAGGAAGAACTGCAGAAATTATTGGATGCAGGTTTCATCTATCCTATATTAGATAGTGAGTGGGTATCTCCTCTTGTTTTAGTCTAGAAGAGGAATGTAAAATGGCAAGTTTGTGTTGATTATCGGGAACTCAACAAAGCCACCAAGAAGGACCATTTCCCTTTTCCCTTTATAGATCAAGTTTTGGATGGCATTTTAGGGAAAGAGTTATTTTCTTTCCTAGATGGGTTCATTGGGTATAACCAAATCCAAATTAGCCCTGAATACCAGGACAAGACCACTTTCACATGTCCTTGGGGTACCTTCGCTTACAAAGTCCTACCCTTTGGGTTGTGCAATGCCCCAACTACTTTCCAAAGAGACGCCTTGAGCATTTTCTGTGAGCTAGTCCATGACTCGGTTGAAATCTACATGGATGATTTCACACCTTAGGGGGATGACTTCTAAGAAGCTCTCTCCAATATGGAAAAGTGTTGAGAAGCTGCATTGAGATGCATCTCTCATTGAGCCCGGAAAAGTGTGAATTCTTAAAAAGAGCAGGAGTAGTATTGGGCCACTCAATATCACAAGCAGGAATACAGGTAGACCCTGTTATCACCAAATTGAGTCCTGTTGGGTTGCTTCAATGGTCAACTTGCAGTAACTATATCAAACCATATTTTGACTGAATATTAGCCTCTTTAGCCTGTTATCAAAGGATTTGCAATGAAACTCTACTAGATGGTTAACTCTGAATTGTATTGAATGTGTTGTTTTTATGTAGGTGAAAGATGTAAACCACTAACTACCATTGGGCATGGAGTTGATATGAAAAGTTAACCTATCTCATGGAAGCTGAGGCAATTGTATTCTTATTAAACCACACATGAAGGACAAAACAACCAGCTATATGCATACAGGAAGTTGAAGCATGTCACAATGAATTCCAAGTTATTATACATAAGAAAACTAATAAATCTTGGAAAAATAGTAGACTAGGTGTAAACAAGAAGTTGGAGCATGTAATCATGAATTCCAAGTGATTATACAACAAGAAACACTGGAGAGGAAGTAAAAGACTGATATAACAAACTTACATAAGAATATAAAGAAGAATCTCAGGTCTAAAATAGGCATACTGCAACTGTATATTTCTGATATCAAAATATTACAATAGTGGTAGTGTCAAGTAACCATCTCCCAACCCTTTCAACCTCTTTCCTCTCCCTATTTATAGAGTTAGGCACCTTTACATCATGTTTACCAGCTGGGCTAGACCATCGAATATATTCAAGGACACCTAATCCAACTAACCATTGATTACAATGAGGAAAAGTAGAGATAACTCTGTTTTCAAGAATTAGAAACCTAATAGGACTCTTTCACTCATCAATACCTTAACTAACTATTAAAACTCCCATACATAAAAAAGGCTTATTGAGAGAGCAGCCTTATGAGGTGCCAGAAGGCATGATTTAACCATAAAACATCATCTCTGTAATTTAGGAATTGTTCTTCAGATTCTGATTAAAAGTTGTTATGTTGATGATGTGGCAGGATGATGAGTTTGCATCTCCAAACTACCCTTATGACAAGTGTTTCCTTTCAGTAATCTCCTCTGATACTCTTTGACACTGCTATGATATTCTTTGACATTTCCTATGTGTAAAAACCTTGGAAAACTTCTTACCCTTCAAACATTTCCAAAAATTGACTTTGCTGCAAAAAACAGAGTTTTTAGGTACTTCCGTAGCGAGATTTTGTAGCGAAAGCATTTAGGCCACCTGTGTTGTACATCTGCTGCTTCTGACCATTAGATGGTGTTAGGTGATCAAAAAAATTTAGATATAGGCCTTAGAGTTCCTTAACCAAGTAAAAATAAGTGACTTTGAACCAAAAAGACATCTTCAGAAATTTCGTAGCGAATTTTTGTAATGTATGAAATATTGTTTTTTCATCCATCTTCTTGCCACCTTTGTTGTTCAAACATATTTATTATTCCAAGACACCTTGAAAACAATCAATCTCCCTCCATAATACTTGACAAAACTGGATTCCAAGGAAAAAATGCACCTACAGAAATTTTCATAGTGTTTTTCTAGCTTCAAGCCTGAAGCACGCTACGGCCCATCTAAAACCAAGGGTACATATTTTCCCTTTTTTTGCGAAAAATAGGTCTTAGAAAAGAGATTATATCTCTGAATCCATGATGTATTTTGAAAAACTGGAGGAGGTTTTTGTCAATCAGAATGTTCTTAAGCAAAACCTCTCTTGGTTTTTTTAAAACCATCTCCATATATACAGAATCTGCATTAGAAACACATGTATAAAACAGGAAAATTCTTAATTCTAAAAATAGGTCCCAAAGACACCTTCGAATCTCCGAATTGGTAGCACCTGTGAGAAACGTGAAAGAGGTTATTGTTCCTTGTTCTGTGCTTGATAATAAACTCTCTCATTTTTGCAGAAATCATCTCTATTCATCCATAATATTCTTTCGAAATTGACTACTCCCACAGTCCAAAAATGCAGCTTCAAGCAACCTGAATTGGTGAATGCTTCAGCAAAGTTAGGGTCCTCCATGAATAGTTTAAGTTCATGAGCTCCTATCTAACCACAAAGCCTCCTTTGTATGCTTTCTCGTTCATGGCCATCTCCCTTTATAACCAAGCTGCCCTCTTAAAAAGGTGACACTTGTAAAGACAAATTGGACAGCAAGCTGCTTGGTGTGGTGAGGTAGCTCTCAAACAGTGACAGTGAGATGTTTCACATGCAAGAATGAATGTTGAATGAAAAATAATAGCTTAGGGTAAAGTTTTCAAGGTGATTTTGACAACTCAGAGTTTGATGATGACACATGACCATAAAAGGCAATAGAATCATTCATAATGAATTCAAATGACCTCACCCTTCACCTATTTAATAAAAAAAGTGACACCTCACACCATTTTGGCCCTTTCTCCAGAAAAAAAACATTTTCGTAGCGAAAATGGTCTGACAGCTGACAGATTTGCTACGAAACTATTAGGCAGTTTCGTAGCGAAATCTCCTGATTTTCTTTGTAAAAGGCTATGAAACTGTGAAACACTGATAGGTGGAGTGTTTTATGATTTAAATGCATGGAAATGAGAACTAGATGATATGAGGCTTGAATTGACTTAAATGACATGATCAGAAGGGGATATTAAACCTTAAGGTAGACACCAACAAATGCAATTTATTCATAGATTTCATGAAAATATTTATGAGACTCCATCAACCTAGGTGAAAAATGCATGACCCAACATGATGTAACATGAAACCTATGGTGACCTTATCAAAACAAATTTTGAAATCTTCGAGTGTGATAACAGTGGCTCCAGTGGGGATGGTGTACCCCTGTGGTACAAAAAAGAACTTGTAGTTCCAGTGCCACCTCCATTGGGCTGCTCCTATCTTCAAAATGAAAACTTGCAACATGCTCTTACCTGTAACCTTGGCATTGAGAAACCAATAGTTTCTAAAGAACTGTAAGTACACATGCTAAATTTAAAACTGGAACTGACAAAATGCTTGATCTTCAAGCTTATTTATATACAAATGATCCTACTCTACTTGTTTAGCATAAAAGCTAAATCAAGTGATCTCACTCTTCCAATGAAGCCAATCAAGAAGTTGAGTATTGGATTGGAACGTACATTCCACTTCTTTGATCATAAAGCCATTCTTAAGAAATGACAAGTTGTTCCACCATCTGAATTTGTATACATAACTGAAAATGATATTGAAATTCATTCCTATAGGAGATTCCAACAGAGTTGCAAAAGGATCTTTGAGAGTATGCATGAATAATTCTTGTTGATCAACAAGAAAGTGTGAGTAAATATGATCCTTTGATGGTGTTCCTTGTTCAAATTATTCATTATAACCCTTGTGACCTTTCTCAAATAAAAAAGAAAAAATTTGTTGATCATTATTTTCATTTGAGAGGAAAAAACACTTGGAGTACTCTTGGACACTTTCAAAAAGAACTGCCTCAGCATGTACAACAGAAATTTCTAAAGGTAACTCTTCATATGATTCAACAAGCATACCCATCTGATTGTCTAAAATTTTCTTTTCAAAATTTTCTTCATTTGATGTAGGCTGATGTAAGGAATGACATGAAGAATAAACTTCTTCCTTTACCTATGGATTATAGAAATTATCTTCCAGTATTTCCTCTTGTTGTTTGAAATGATTCTCATATCCCTGATAATCAAAAGACTGACAAGTATGCTACAACTTTTCATCAAACTCAGAGGATGTAACATGATTGTCATAAATAAACTCCTGTTGGGTTTCATTTTCATCCAAGAGAGAGGCTATCCTTTCTTCTTGGTGATGAAAGGGATTGTCATGAAGGGCCTCTAAAATTTCCTCATCCATGAACAAATCATCTTCGTAACAATTCTCCAAATATTTAATAAAACTCACACAATGTTTACAACAGTCTTTGACCAGCAATAAGGAAGAATGACATTCTTTATACGCCTCATAAAATGCAACATGGAAATCAGCAAGAGAATCTAATGAACCATTTGGCAGGCTTTCGTATCAAGACCATGCTTTTCCTTCTAAAGTGACCATAAACATCTTCATGATACAATCCTCAGGGAACTGAACCTTAAGTCTGTGTACATGCATATGGAATCTAACCAAATGAAGAGCAACATTGTTTTTATTTTCATCGTTAAATATGGGAAGATCAGTTAACCAATCGACCTGTGGCATAGGATTTTGAAAACCAGGGATGTGAGACCGATTCATAGGGGCATACCTAGCATTTATTCTTGCAATGGAACTCATCTTGGAACTTCATCAAGCTACTGATCCTCAAGCAGTGGAGTCACCTTCCAATTGATTATATGATGTGTGGAGTCGCCAGAGCAGAAATACAGCCAATATGTGTCTAAGTGTTTGCTGTTCTCAGACCTTAGAACTAAAACTTTGTCGTTCTTCCCAAGGAAAATTTACACCTTCGGTCCCCGGCAACGGCGCCAAAATGTTATCACCAAATTTAGTCCTGTTGGGTTGCTTCAATGGTCAACTTGGAGTAACTATTTCAAACCAGATTTTCACTGAAGATTAGCCTCTTCAGCCTGAGAGGGCTCTCTCAATTTATCAAAGGATTTGCAATGAAAACTCTACTAGATGGCTAACTCTGAATTGGATTGAATGTGATGTTTTTGTGTAGGTGAAAGATGTAAACCACTAACTGCCATTGGGCATGGAGTCGATATGAAAACTAAGTCACAAGTTAACCCATCTCATGGAAGTTGAGGCAATTGTATTCTTATTAAAACACACATGAAGGACATAACAACCAACTATATGCATACAAGAAGTTGGAGCATGTCATTGTGAATTCCAAGTTATTATACATAAGCAAACTAATAAATCTTGGCAAAACAACAGACTAGGTGTAAACAGGAAGTTGGAGCATGTAATCATGAATTCCAAGTGATTATACAACTAGAAACAGAAACAACGGAAAACTAAAACAACGATATAACAAACTTACATGAGAGATGAAATACGAGAGAAGAATCTCGGTGTAGTGGGCATCAACGTTGTATAAACACAAGTATAGATATTGTATGGTGGTAGTATCAAGTAACCATCTCCCAACCCTTTCAAACTCTTTCCTCTACCTATTTATAGAGTTAGGCACCTTTACATAATGTTTACTAGCTGGGCTAGACCATCGAATATCTTCAAGGACACCTAATCCAACTAACCATTGATTACAAGGAGGAAAAGTAGGGATAATTCTGTTTTCAAGAATTAGAAACCTAATAGGACTCTTTCACTCATTAATACCTTAACTAACTATTAAAACTCCCATACATAAAAAAGGATTATCGAGAGAGCATCCTTATGAGGTGGCAGAAGGCATGATTTAACCATAAAACATCATAGCTGTAATTTAGGAATTGTTCTTCGGATTCTGATTAAACGTTGTTATGTTGATGATGTGGCAGCATGATGAGTTTGCATCTCCAAACTACCCTTATGACAGGTGTTTCCTTTCAGTAATCCTCTGCTCTAATACTCTTTGACACTGCTATGATATTCTTTGACATTTCCCATGTGGAAAAACCTTGGAAAACTTCTTACCCCTTGGACATTTCCAAAAATTGACTTCGTTGCAAAAAACAGAGTTTTTAGGTACTTCCATAGCGAGATTCTGTAGCGAAAGCATTTAGGCCACTTGTGTTGTACATCTGTTTCTTCTGACCATTAGATGGTGTTAGGTGATCAAAAAAATTTAAATACAGACCTTAGAGTTCCTTAACCAAGTCAAAATAAGTGACTTTGAACCAAAAAGATATCTTCAGAAATTTCGTAGCGAGTTTTTGTAGCATATGAAATATTGTTTTTTCATCCATCTTCTTGCCACCTTTGTTGTTCAAACATATTTACTATGTCAAGACACCTTGCAAACAATCAATCCCCCTCCATAATACTTGAAAAAATTGTATTCCAAGGCAAAAATGCACCTACAGAAATTTTCGTAGCGTTTTTTCTGGCTTCAAGCCTGAAGCATGCTACGAAATTGTCTAAAAAACCAAAATTTGCAGAATTTCCCTGTTTTTTCTGAAAAATAGGTCTTAGAAAATAGCTTCTATCTCCGAATCCATGATGTATTGTGCACAACTAGATGAGGTGTTTTTCAATCAGAATGTTCTTAAGAAAAACCTCACTTGGTTTTTTGAAAACCATCTCTAGCTATCCAAAATATGCATTAGAAAAACATGTATAAAACAGGAAAATTCTTAATTCTAGAAATAGGTCCCAAAGACACCTTCGAATATCCGAATTGGTAGCATCTGTGGGAAAAGTGAAAGAGGTTATTGTTCCTTGTTTTGTGCTTGATAATAACCTCTCTCATTTTTGCAGAAATCATCTCTATTCATCCGTAATCTTCTTTTTAAATTGACTGCTCCCACAGTCCAAAAACGCAGCAAATACCCTTGTAGCTCCAACAAATTCAAGCAACCTTAATTGGTGAATGCTTCAGCAAAGTTAGGGTCCTCCATGAATAGTTTAAGTTCATGAGCTCCTATCTAACCACATAGCCTCCTTTGTATGCTTTCTCCTTCATGTCCATCTCCCTTTATAACCAAGCTGCCCTCTTAAAAAGGTGACACTTGTAAAGACAAATTGGACAACAAGCTGCTTGGTGTGGTGAGGCAGCTCTCAAACAGTGATGGTGAGATGCTTCACATACAAGAATGAATGTTGAATGACAAATAACAGCTTAGGGTAAAGTTTTCAAGGTGATTTTGACAACTCAGAGTTTGATGATGACACATGACAATTAAAAGGAAATAGAATCATTCATAATGAATTCAAATGACCTCACCCTTCACCTATTTAATCAAAAAGTGACACCTCACACCATTTTGGCCCTTTCTGCAGAAAAACACATTTTCGTAGTGAAAATGGTCTGACAACTGACAGATTTGCTACGAATCTATTAGGCAGTTTCGTAGTGAAATCTCCTTATTTTCTTTGTAAAATGCTACGAAACTGTGAAAAACTAATAGGTGGAGTGTTTTATGATTTAAATGCATGGTAATGAAAATTAGATGATATGAGGCTTGACTTGACTTAAATGACATGATCAGAAGGGAATATTAAACCTTAAGGTAGACACGAACAAATGCAATTTAGTCTTAGATTTCATGAAAATATTTTATGAGACTCCATCAACCTAGGTGAAAAATGCATGACCCAACATGATGTAACATGAACCTTATGGTGACCTTATCAAAACAAATTTTGAAAATTTTGAGTGTGATAACAAACTCGAACAAAATCACCATCATCAAAAGAGTGCATGCTCCTTAAAACCAGAGAGATGTCAGAAGTTTCTTAGGTTTAGTTGGTTACTACAAAAGGTTCATCAAAGACTTCGGCAAATTGGCTTCACCATTATTTGGTTTGTTGGCCAAAGACTCTGAGTTTACCTAGTCCATATTTTGTCAAGAAGCTTTTGAGCTCATTAATGAAAAGTTGACTACTTCCCCCATTCTCCGAGGTCCAAATTGGGCTCTGCCCTTCCACATCCACAAAAATGCATCAGGCAAAGCTGTGGGGGTAGCCCTGGGGAAATTAGAAGACAAATTACCTTATGCAATCTATTTCATTAGTAAGAAATTGTCCAAGGCTTAACTCAATTATACTGTCACAGAAAAGGAAATGTTAGCCATTTTCCATTCTTTAAACAAATTTAGACATTATATCACTAGTTATCAAACATTTGTGCACACTGATAATGCAACCATCAAATATTTAAAGAATAAACTTGTTGTTAATGCTAGAGTAATTAGATGGTTGTTGTTATTACAGTAGTTTGACCTAACCATTGTTGATAAACTTGGGAAGGAGAATGTTGTTGCAGATTTTTAATCTAGGTTAGCTCTACCTGCAAATGAGGAAGGAATGGTGGATGACCAACTTCTGGATGAATGCCTATTTTCTATCTCAGCACTCTCTCCGTGGTTTTCTGGCATAGCTAACTACTTGGTTGCTAATAAGTTCCCTCCATACCTCTCATCCAGTGAACACGTTTTTTTAATGTATCTTCATTTTTTATCAATGCGGGTCTTCTAAAAAGTATGTATAATGGGTACTCGTTAGATGTGGAATTTAATTCTGCATCCAATGAGTGGCTACACTTGAAATTTGGGCAAACAGATAACGAGATAAGCCAAAAATACAAGTAAAAAAGTAATTGTTCATCTTTTCCCTCCAAAATATTTACATATGCCTCTTTTTAAACTTAAAGGATTTTGATTGGTTTACATATTATGACATGGAAAGTATGTGAAAATTTCATGGACACTTTTAGGCTGAAATTTCCTCTAATGAGATACACTAGTAGTTGTGACCGGTGCCAAAGGATGGGGAAACCTACACAGAGGGATGAGATGCCTTTGCACCCTCAAGTGGCTCTAGAGCCATTTGACAACTGGGGCATGGACTTCATTGGTCTTATTCATCCACCATCTGGGCAGAAAAAGTATATTATACTCTGCACTGACTACCTGAAAAAGTGGGTTGAAACAAAGGCTGTAAAGGTAGCAACTGAGGAGAAGGTAGCAGAATTTCTGAGAGAGAATGTGTTCTTCAAGTTTGGATACCCTAGAGAGGTAGTCATTGATCAAGGGACTCAATTCACATCTCATCTCATTGAAAATGTTTTGAGGAAGTACAAGATAAAGCATAAGAATTCCACTGCCTACCATCCTCAAGCAAATGGCCACGTGGAAGTGAGCAACGGAGCCTTGGAGAATATCCTCACCAAGGTTGTGAGCATCAAAAAAAAATATTGGGCGGACAGATTGGTAGAAGCCACTTGGGCCTACAATACCATTTAAAAGACAACATCAGGGTTCACTCCTTATGACTTGGTCTAGGGGAAGAAAGCTCTACTTTAAATTGAGTTTGAGTTCAACACCTTGAGGATGGAAACTCAGTTAGACCCGGATATCACAAAGGCCCAAAAAAAAAGGTTGTTGTAATTACATGTCTTGGATGAGTTCAGGGTGCAGGCCCTCCTTCACACAGAAGTGATTCAGCTGCAAAGGAAGGTCTGGCATGACAAGCACATTAAGGAGAATACCTTTCAAGAGGGAGATTGGGTGTTGCTATATGACTCAAGGTTCAAAGATTTCAAAGGCAAATTAATGACAAGATGGTTGGGACCTTACAAAGTGGAAAAATGCTATAATAATGGCGCAGTTAATATCAGAACCATAGATGAGGAGGGGATTCCCTTGCTTTTCAATGATTACAAGATCAAGGTTTACAAAAAACCCTGTCTAGGGTTGAATCTATAAATTCCATAAATAGGGAGGTGTATGTCATTGGAAACTCCATAGTCTCCAGCACCTCCCCCTCCTAGGACATAAAGAAAAAAAAAATAAAGAAGCATGGGTGAAAACCACTTCAGGGTTGAAAACCTCCATGAGGCAATCCTAGAGCAGGAAAAGAAGGAAAAAAACAAAGAATAAAAGATCCTTGGGTGAAAACCTCCTTGAGGCACCCAAGGGAGGCTTGTGGGTTGAAAACCTCTATGGAGGCAGCCCACCTGCCTTAAAAAAAAGAAATAGAAAGAAAAAGAGAAAAAAAAAAAATGATACCTATGCACTCATTTGTTTTATGTTTTGCAAGTTGTTGATCATAAGTGGTTTTAGAACCAGAGGAGTAGTTTTATTCCTCTCTTTTCTCTCTCCTTTGCTTACCCACTCCACGGACAACTCCAGCGTGCACCATTCACTCATTTCTCCTTTCAAGTAGGCATAAAACCCATTTTTTTCTCCTTACTGTAATTGCTACAGGAAAGTCTGAGCTGCTACAGGTTTCCTATAGTCCTACAGGAAACCCTGTAACTACTACAGGAAACTTATTTGCGAGAAAATTAGCTCTCTCAAGGGTTTATAAACTTCAAAAAGAGCATGATAATTGGTTTTTTTCCTATACCTACCACTCCTGACCCTCACTTCACTCCACGAACAAGGATTCATTCTCTAAACCTATGTTGCACCACTAGCAACTAGATCACCTATACCTCGGCATGGGATATCTACCCTGACCTCTCCATCACTCCCCTCATTCCATCACGCCATCCCTAACCTCCATACACCATTTCCCATCATCTCTAAGCAATCTGGAGCCCCAAGAAGCAGAGAAGAGACTGCTACAAGAAGTTGAAAAGTTTCCTGTAGCAAGCCTGTACATGGCACAACAAGATCAAAATCTGAGGAAAAGTTGATAGAAATAGCTTCAAGGGACCACCAACAGACTCCAGGAGGATGAACACACCATCCAAGGCACTTGAGGACCTCCATGCAGCACTTGCAAGAAGAAAATAAAAATAAAAATGTTAAGCATCTCACTTAGAAACAATCTGCTCACTCAGAAACAAGATGCTCACTCATAAAATATAAAAAATAAAAACACAGCAAGATAAAGATAGGCATGGTTGTCACTAAACTCCAGCTCCCTGCACCAAATAATTTCTGCAACACACTAGCAACAGGTAGGCTCAAGTACATCCCTTCACCTCTGTCTATGCACTCATATTGATCAAAATTATTTAATGTCAAGAATTAGAGAATAAAAAGGCAAAAAGGTGGCCAGTTAACTTTCCCACCCTCCTAGAGTTAAAGTGGATGAGATGTAGAGTGTACATGCCACCTTGGCAAGTCAAATCAGTCAAGGGTGAGTTAACAAGGACAAGGAGGTGATTGTGAGGCAGGGGAAATGATTTACTGGAGTGGGACCAACGGTCCAAAAGAGGAAAACTCATGGCCAGTCCAAGTCATCACTTCGCTCCAAATTCGGTTAAGATGCCATAAAGGTAAGTTTTGTTCCATTATGCTCACTTGATTTAGCATTTCGAGAGCAGTGGGAGCAAGAGAATTAAGAGGAGCCATCGAAGAGAAAAGCATCAAAGCTGAGTTTGCATGCATACCCCGAGCTGAATAGTGAAGTGCTACAAGAAACTTCATAGGAGGTTCAACAGTGATAAAAAGAGTAAGGTAGAGCCGCTCAGAGGTGGTATTAGCTCCTAATGCCACCATCTCCCAAACAAATACACCAGAGGTCAGAGGTAAGTTGTTGATACCCTCCGGAATTGCAAATTTTCCATGAAATTTATACATAGTCAGTCATAAATTGGAAATTAAGTGGTGAAATCAAGGTAGTCTGAGTTTGTTTGAAACCATAATCTCCAATGCGCCACTTCACAAATAACTCTAAAAAAAAACCATTAAGCCACCTTCCTATCACAACTACAAAATGAGAGAACGCAACCATTGCATTGAAGGGATTGTAAGCGCAACGAAAACTAAAGTGTGATGCTTCAAAGGTCAAGCGCTTCAGATGTGGCGAGATGGGCCACTATGCATCTTAGTGTCCTCTGAAGAAGAAGGATAAAGATGAGAAGCATGATCCAACAGTTGCAGTCGTGAAAATCGAATAGGATGAGTTCGCCATGAGTTCACATGCTTCTAGTGATAAGAAGTGGGGCAACATTGAGTTGTAGTTCTTTGAACTTCAGTTGGGCAGGATCCTTAAGGAGCCCCTCATGGATCGTACCTTGCTACGAGAGCCCATGATCAACAGAAGCGGGATGGAGTAGTATTCATATAAAGTCAAGGAGTGATGGAGACGACAGTGCATTCAATAGCAATGCCAATTTATGGAGCAACGCAGAGCAGAGGCAACAGTAGAGCAGTGCTTACGCAATGCAGAGCAACAACAACACAACGCATCAGAGCGACATCGTAGTAGCTTCAACAGTTAGATACTTCAACGCCAAGGTGCATCCACTGAACACTTGTTCAGTTTTGGGTGAGTTTCAGTTGTTTCTCTCAACATCTGAGTTACAGTGCAGATGCACTGTTAGTAGTGGCAGTGCTAGAAACATAGTAGATGCAACACTTGAGAGGGAGTTGCAGTATAGATGCAGCAGTGATAGTGGCAGTATCATGGGCAATAGTGCAACGGTAGTAGCAGCGCAGTGGTTGATGGACATCAGCAGCACAGAGGATGCTTGAGGGTCAGAGCAGTATGCAGTAGGCATAATTGCTAGAGCACTTTCCTCGCTAAGAGGGAGTGTTTATTTTTGTAGCATCAGAAAGTGCTCTAAGTCTCAAATTTGGTTTGGAAGCTTAGACACTTGTATTCCAAAGAACCCAGAAACTGTTTGTGGAAATTGCACTCAGTTCATGTTTTATTAAAATAATTAATTATTTTAATGGGGACCCTAGATAGAAACTTAGGGAAATTAAATAATTAATGGGTATTAATAAAAAAAAGTGTGAATATTCTAGAGAACGAAGATCAAATCATGTTTTAATTTTAGCCATCAATTAGACATCTAATCTGGGTCATTGATTTGTCAACGAGAAGACTATAAAGGAATGCTTGAGGACCATTTGGAAAATACATCGAGACACTGAATTGATCTAAGATTGAAATTTCTGGGGCAGGTTTGCTGAGAATTTTGAATTCAAAATCTAAGCAGTGAGGGGCAAAGATAGCATCCGAATAGGAAGATATTTTCTCAGTCCGGTGGAGCATCAGTCAGAGAGAGGTAGAGGTGATCTAGCCTAGCCAACATTGAAGGAAGTGGTTGATGTAGTGACTATGTAAGCTCACGCAGAAGC
This sequence comes from Pinus albicaulis, assembly GCA_034641835.2. NCBI lineage: Eukaryota > Viridiplantae > Streptophyta > Pinopsida > Pinales > Pinaceae > Pinus > Pinus albicaulis. The sequence continues at coordinate 1,080,122,456 of CM076570.1, read as the reverse complement.
AACATAGAGGCAGAGCCAGAAGTTTCAAAATTTTGTTGGTGGATTAGTTTCGGAGGCCGGGATCCGGAAAGTGGCATCGGGAGGCTCTTCCTCAACATCCACAGAGGCAAAAAAACTTGGAGGAGGGCCAATGATGAGCCTGAAAGGGGGTGATGCATTAGCTGGAATTTCTAGCATTGGATGTGCATAGAGCCTGTCTAGGGCAGTTTTTCCTTCATCCGGATCAACAAGAAATTCAGTGATTGAGTGGGGTAAATCCTCACAAACTCTTCTGCCATTATTTCTTTCTGTAACTAAATTACCCAAGGGTATTCGAATATGTATTCAGACATTGCTACTTCATAATAATAAAACCCTCAAATTTGCTACACTAGTTTTCCCGCATTGGATTTTTCCGAGGACTTAGTCCAAAATAAAGGTGTCGTATGTGTGAATGATTTCCTTGTTTGGTTTCCTTGTTTCTGAATCAATTTTAGTGTATGGTGCTTCAGTAGTTGCCTCAATAATTTAGATTTGAATTGATTATGTAATGTAATTTACTTAATAGGAGAAGTACATCAGTTGTTGAAGTTTGATACCTTAGACTTGTTGAGATCTAGGAATTTTCACATCATCTAGAAACTCACACGGATTGACTTGGAGATGATATCAACCATCAACTAAGTTTTAACCTTGGCCGTTGGAGTCCCAACTAGAGATTATAAGAAGAGGTCGATGGGTAGATGGAGAATACTCTAGTGCAAATACTCAATTTCCTAGGCAGTTTGAATTCCTAGTTGCAAGAGTGTTTCAGCAGTGGAGATCGAGCCAAGGGGTGAGTAAATTCTGGAGGAAGGATTTCCAATTCCGAAGAGTAGCTTGTATAAAGGCAAAGATATCCACAAAGAGGTTGCATAGAGGTTGTGCAAAAGCCTCTAAGAGGTAGTTTGATTTGCAGGTTCGGGAAGTCGTTTCAGAATTCTAGAGGCATGAAAAATTCGTAGAGGCTGGGAGAAACATTTCTAGAGTCGGTGGAAACCTGAAGAGGCAGCTCAAAGTGAGATCCAAGTAACACGAATTTGTGCCTACGTAGAGCCTACGCAAAGGGTGACACAGGGAATTTCATGGAGGGTTTTTAGAGGCTAGTTTTAGTGTCAGATTGTTTATGGGGTGAGGAAATTTCCTCCCGATATTTTGTCTAGTATTTTCTCTGTAGGATTTCTATTTTTCAACATCCATATTGTACTCAGAATTTATGCTGCATAATAATAATTTAAACCCTCAACTACTGCAACCAGTTTTCCTACATTGGGTTTTTTCGGGGACCTTCGTCCAAAAACAACAGTGTCATAGTTTGTGTGTCTTTTAACATTTCTCAGTTATCTATATTTATTTTCCGCAATGTATTTTAATTGGTGAAGAAATTGCAGTGTGATTAATTCGATATTAATCGAAAAATTAATAAACTGTTGATTAGCTAGGATAATTAATTCCAGTTGCTACATTTAAAATAATTTTCACAAGTTGTTGCTGTGGAACCACTTGACAATTATACACAACATCTAGTGCTAGAAACTACATTGTTCCCGACACACTGGATGACCTGCACCCTCTGCGTCAATCTACGTAGCCTCTCTGCGCAGTGCCTACCTGGACTGCGTAACCCTGCGTGGAGGGCTAGTGCTACTGCTTAGCGCTGCTTTCCCTACGTCCTTCTACCTTTATTCTTCTCCATCTCTGTTGACTTCTTCCTCCTCCTTCTGTCTTTGCAATCCCGCCTCTACAAACTCACCCATTTAAATCGAATTCTCTTGCATCAAAATCAATTTCCTTCGAGTACTGAGAATGTGCCCGGCTTGCTTTGCAAATGACCCTCAAGCCTTCTCTTATAGTCTTCTCGTTGATGAATCAATGACCCAAATTATATCCTTAATCAATGGCTCATATTAAAAGATGACTTGATCTTCGTTTTCTAGAAGATTCAAACTCTGATTTATTAATACCCTTAAATTATTTAATTTCCCTAAGTTTAGACTTAGGGATCACATTAAAGTAATTAATTATTTTAATAAAGCAAAATATGAGTGGAATTTCCACAAACGATTTTTGGGTTCTCTGGAATACTACTGTCCAAGCCTCTCCTCAAAATTTGAGACCTGGAACACTTTCTGATGCTATAAAAATCAACACTCTCTCTTAGCGAGGAAAGTGTTCAAGCAAGGTACCAACTGTACTGCTCTGATTCTAAAGCATCTGCTGCGCTGCAGATGTCCTGGCTATTGCCTCTCAACTCTGCGTTGCTGCTCTCTCTACTGCTGCCTATGACACTGTCTCTGCCACTGCCTCATCCGTACTGCAACTCCCTCTGTCTCTGTATACCACCCATTCCTTTACTGGAAAGGGTTCTCGACCATCCCAATTTTTTCTCTAAAGTAAGTAAACTTAATCCTACTTAGAGCCTTGTTGAGGGTATCTGCCACTTGTTCTCTTGTAGGAGTGTACCTCAACTGCATAGCTCCCCATTGAACGTAGTCTCTGATGAAATGGTGCCAAATGTCAATGTGCTTCAACCGGTCATGAAACACAGGATTATCAGAGAGCTTGATGGAACTCTGATTATCGCACATAATTTCGGTCGGTTCCATCCTCTTCTTCAGTAAGTTCAAGAGCAGTTTACGAAGCCATATGGCCTCGCATGAAGTTGTGCTTGTTGCCATATACTCTGCCTCGGCTGAGCTTAGTGCGACAGACTTCTCTTTCCTACAGCACCAGGAATTCATTCCTGATCTGAGACTAAAACAGTACCCACTGGTACTTTTCTGATCCACTGTGCTTCCCAATCTGCGTCTGTAAACCCACTCAACTGGACTTCATTTCCCTCGGTGTACTTCAACCCATACTCGACTATCTCCTTCAAATATCTGAGAACGTGTTTTGATGCTGCCTAGTGGGCCCTCCTTGGTTCCACCATGAACTGTCTGAGGGTATTCACTGCATAACATATGTCTGGTCTAGTGTTGACCAAGTACATCAATGATCCAATGAGATGCCTATACAAGGTGGGATCAGCCTCATCTCCTTTGTTGTGTATATCTTCTTCCAATTTTTAATCATTGGCATAGCCATGGGTCTACAGTTTTCCATCTGAAACCTCTTCAGGATCTTTGTAGTGTGTCTTCCTTGCCCAAGGAAGATTTATCCCTTCTGCTGCTAGACCTCCAAACCAAGAAAATAATGCATCTACCCCATATCCTTCATGTCGATTTCAGTAGCCAAATTTTCCTTGCAGTCTTTGATGAGCTTAGATGATCCAGTAAGGAACATATCATCTACATATAATACCAAGATTAGCGACTCATCCCCTACTCTCAAGTAGTAGAGGTTGGGATCTGCATCACTCTTGCCTAATCCCATCTTCTGCAGGTAGCTATCAATTCGCCCATACCATGCTCTGGGGGCTTGTTTTAGACTGTATAGGGTTTTCTTAAGCCTGCAAACATGAGTCTTCTGCTCATGTGTCTCAAAGCCCTATGGTTGTTTTATGTACACTTCCTCTTCTATCACCCCATTCAAGAACGTTGTCTTGACATCCATCTTGTGAATCTCCCATCCCATCTGCACTGCTAGAGAGATGATGGATCTGATTGAAGTGTATTGAGATACATAGGAAAAGGTTTCCTCATAGTCGATCCCTTCTTTCTGTGCATACCCCTTAGCTACAAATATGGCCTTGAACTTCTCTATTCTGTCGTCTGCAACATACTTGATCTTGTAGATCCACCTCGATCCTACAACTAATATGTATTGTGGTCTAGGGACTACTTCCCATACATTGTTTGTCATGATGGAGCTATACTCCTCCACCATGGCATCTACCCACACCTGATGTTGAGCTGCCTCCCAAAAGCTAGAGGGTTCTCCGACCTGAGCGACTAGTGCCTAGTATCTGTCAGGTTGCCTCCGTACCCTCTTTCCGTCTCTAGGGGCTCCAACAAATTCCTCTGCATCCCTCGGAATTTGTTGGAGTTCTCTGCTCGATCTTCTACTAGTGGTGGGTGGTCTTACCTGCTCTCCTGACTGCTCATCTTCAGAGGAACTCTCCTCAGAATCCTTGTTCCGTGGAGAGGCACTCGACCCATCCTCTATAGGTCATTGAGGTTGTACTAGTGGATCCTCCTCAATCTACGTATCTGTAGCCAATTCTCAGGATCTTCTGAAAAGTCTCTCCTCCATGAATTTTATGTCTCGCCTTACTACGATCTTCCTGTTTTCTAGAATATAGATGCAATATGCCTTCGCATTTTCACCATAGCCCACAAGGTAACCTTTCTCCACAGTCTGATCCAACTTCTTCCTCTTCTCATCTGGTACGTGGAAATACACCATACTGCCAAATACCCTGATATGGCTCACCTCAGGCTTACTTCCTGTGAACACACTCTCAGAGTTACCTTCCCCAAAGCTCTATGGGGCACCCTATTTTGCACATAAATAGATGTATTGCAAGCTTCTGCTCACAAAAATTTGGGCATGTCTTGGTCATATAACATCTCCCTTGCAGCTTCTACAACGGTCATGTTCTTCCTTTCTGTAAGAGAGGAAATGCGTAACCCCAAATAGGGACGGCGTAACCCCAGAGAGGATAACGCAGGCCTTACGCTAGCCTTGGAGACCCTCTGCGTAATTTTTGAAGCTCTCTGGAGCCTCTGTGTTTTTCTGCGTAGTGGTTGCGCATAACCTGTGTAGTTGTTGCTCTGCTTCTCTGCGCTATCCTTATTGCTGCTCCTCTGCCTCTTATTGACTCTTGGCTCTAGGATCAGATCATCCCCTTAGCCAATACTACCCCTCGCTGCAGAAAATTCCTTCGGAAATTCTTAGCAAACCTGCCCTAGAATTCCAGATCTATTCCATAGCTCTACAACTGTGTGTCTGTCACCAACTGACCCTCAAGCTTTTCTCTTATACTTTTTCGTTGAACCCTTCAACGACTGAGATTAAAACACTCATCAACGACTAAGATTAAAATACTGCTTGATCTGTGTCTTTTAGAACATTTCAGCACATTTTTTAATTAATTAACTTTAGTTATTTAATTTTTCTAAGTTTAGACTTAGGAAATCCATTAAAATAATTAATTATTTGAAGAACTTGAACACCAACTGTAATTCTTCAAAACACTTTCTGGGTTTTGGAGTTCAAGTGTGTCCTGGACCCTCCACAAAATTTCAGGGCTAGAGCACACCCGATGCTACACCAACTATACAAAATCTCAACACAAAACATACGTCTGGACGGAAGTTCACAAAGAACATCAGGGCCTCCACGAGTTGTCGATATTTGGTCGGATTTCCCAACTCGGGCCTGGTAGCGCTTCCACACAGACTTATAGTCCACCATACCAAATCTCTCTAGTAGCTTCACGACATATTTTCCTTGAAAGGGAAACTATCGTTTGTCCTTTGCCAGACCTCCAAGCCTAGGAAGTAATGTATCAATCCTAGGTATTTTATCTCAAACTTGGAAGCTAGATCCCTCTTACATTGATGAATGAGAGGGTCAACACATGTTAGGAAGGGAGCGCCCACATAGAGAACTAGAATGAGAGGCCTTTCTTTATCAACCTTAAAATAAAGGTTTGTATTTACATTACTTCGAGTGAAGCCCAACTTCATTAAGTAGCTATCTATCCTCCCATACCAAGCCCTGGCGGCTTGCTTCAACCCATAGAGGGATTTATTCATCCTGCATACATAGGTGTCTCTATCTCAGACTTTGAACCCTAGAGGTTGCTCCACATAAACCTCTTCCTTTATTGAACCACGCAAAAAGGCAGTCTTCATATCCATCTGATGGAGACTCCATCCTTGCATTGCAGCAAGAGAAATGATAGATCAGATGGTGGTATAGCGGGCGAAAAGTGAAAATATATCATCATAATATATGCTTTATTTTTTAGAGAAGCGTCGGGCAACAAATCTTGCCTTGTACTTTTTAGCACTTCCATCTGCTCCATGCTTGATCTTGAAGAGCCATTTCGAGGTGACAACAGATTTTTCCTCCGGTCTTGGGACTACTTCCCAGACATCATTCTTTATAATGGACTCATATTCTTCATGAATAACATCCTTCCAAACTTGGTGCTTTACGACTTATTCAAATGATCTAGACTCAGATTGTACAATTGTACTCATCACTGCTAGATACCCTTGGTATCTATTCAGCTTCTTGCTTTCATGGAATATCCCCCTTGGGGCAATATGTCTCTTGGCATCTTCGAGAGTGTCCCTAAGCCATGAGGGTCTCTTCTTATTTGAAGGAGGTGGATCAATAGGATCCAATGGTCCTTAACATCGAGCATGGGTTAATCCTTAGATTCCTCCTGCCTTCCAACTTCTTCTTCATCTTTGTCTTCCTTTGAGCTAGGAAGATTCCTTACTTTTTTGAGGGCAACATCTTCATCAAAGGTGACATCGTGGCATATCTCCACTTCTCTTTGACCAGGCACATAGATTCTATATGCCTTCGAAGTTTCATTGTAGCCTGCAAACATTCCCTTCTTTCCAAAAGCATCCAACTTTCTTCTCTTTTCTTTTGGTCTATGAAAGTAAATAGGAGTACCAAAAACTCTAAAATGAGAAACATCAAGTTTCTTACCAGAGAAGACTTATTCGGGAGTCTTGGAGTCCAAAGAGGAATGTGGGCAACTATTTTGAACATACACATCAGTGTTCACAGCTTCTCCCCATAGAAACTTCAGAAGACCTTGGTCATATAGCATGGCGTGTGCAGCTTCGACAATGGTCTTGTTCTTTCTTTCAGCAACACTATTTTGCTCAGGAGTATACATAGTTGTGGTCTCCCTCTTAATGCCAGCTTCTCTGCAAAATTCATTGAACTCATTTGACTCATACTCAGTACCATTATCGGTCAAAATTTTGATTTTCTTCCCGGTTTGATTTTCCACCAAGGCCTTGAAGGAACAAAACCATTTGAAAGCTTTATCCTTCTTCTTCAAGAAATATATCCAAGTCTTGCGAGAGAAGTCATCTATAAAATTCATGTAATAGGAACATCCTCCCAAGGATGTTACGGGCAGCGTACCTGATAAATCAGGATGTATCAATAGCAAGATATCAGACGTCTTTGTGACACTTGAGGGGAATGGTCCCCTTGTATGCTTCCCTTCGTCACAACCCTAACATATACCTTCATGATCATCTTTAAACTCGGGCATCCCTGTCACCACCTTCCTTGCTTCGCGAAGGGCTTTGTAATGAAGATGTGCAAACCTCTGGTGCCATAACTCAGCTTAAAGAGTTGTATCACATGACATAGCCCCCAACGGACTTCCTCCAACCTGGTAGAGTGTATCAGCTCTAAAACCAATAGTAAGAGCTTCTTTGAAGTTCTTCTTCCAGATGCGTACCTTTCCATCAACGAATTCCACCTTGAATCCTTTGTCTTCCATTTCTTAAATAGACACAAGGTTCTTCTTCAAATCAGGTACGTACAACAAATTTTGTAAATAGAGGACTTGGCCTTGAGATAGATGAAGGGTCACAGTCCTTGCCCCTTTGAAGGGATAGGTGGAATTATCTCCAAGGATAATTTCTAAATTAGTACCCTTCTCAATCAAATCAGAGAGGGATTCTTTATAACCAATGAGGTACCTTGAAGCACCACTATCAATCAACCAGACATCTATGGTGTCGGGAGGAGATACAGTAGAGAGGGCAGATACAAGAATATTCATTTTTCTTATTATCAACAACATTAGATTCATCGTACCTGGAATTTCTTGACCACTTGAAAGGTTGCCCATTTCCACTTCGATCAGAGGGAGCCTTCCTCTTTCCTTTGAACCTGTTGTTCCTTTGATTGCCATTCCCCTTGAAGTTGTTGTCATCATCCCTGGGAGAGTCCCTTCTATTGGGGCACTCTCTTGCATAGTGACCAAACTTGTTACAAGTGTAACATCTTCCTTTCCTTCCTTTGGGCCCCTCTCTTCCATGGTTTTGATTTCTCAGACCACCATTGTTCCTCTTCTTTGCATGAGTGGAAAAGGCAGTAGGGTCGCCTCCATTTCCATTAGAGGGATGATCTCTCTCCATCATTCTTGTCTCCTCTTGAGTGCATCTTGTCAATATTTCATCAAAATCAGGAATCACATTATTACTAAGAATAGTAGTATTGAATACATACCAATCACGGGGGAGATCTCCAAGAGAAATGAGAACCATCTCTCGATCAGCTATTTCTTCTCCAATAGCTAGGAGATTATTCCTTATTTCAATAAGCCTCACAAAATAGGATTGAATGTATTCTTCTTTCCCATTCTTGATATTATTCAATTGATTCTTGAAGAAAATAACTTTATTAGCATTGTTAGTCCTGAACATGCTAACCAAATTATCATACATCTCTTTAGATGTGCACAGCTCGAAGATATAGGAAACCAAGTGCTTATGAATAGAATCCCAGATAATCATCTTTGCTTTGATTTCCCCTTTTCTCTACTTCGTCTTTGTGGCAGTAGGTGCAATTTATGGAGGCTCATGAATCTTCCCTTGCACATAATCCATGACATCTTGATCTTCTAATGCCAAATCCAAGGACACCTTCCATGCATGATAATCAGACTTGTCAGTCAACTTATCATCAGATTTTAAACCCTTATAGGTTGAGGAGGCCATTGGTCCTTGATAGGATTTCTTCTTCGATGATTGCTTTTCACACGAGCTTGGGCTTTTTCTTCACCTTAGCTCTGATACCATGTTAAATTTAGATAAACATGGCATGTTCTATGCTTAATGCAGTTTTACTTCAATCTTTCTTATAGGCCCGATTCAATTTAGCAATCACATAAACATGAAAGTAAAATGTTGATAGAACATAATAATAGATCAACAAAAGACAAACCAATAATAATAAATATAGATCAGAATTTACAATTCTTCTTGTCCAGCAAAGATAGAGAATAATGTTTGTTACGGCTGTCAACAGGATGCACCAGTCAGCAAAGTCTTCTCCAACATCAGATCAGCCAATCCTCCAAGTGTCACACACACCCCTCAAAGACATCTCCAAAAAATTCAATGTTGTTGTTTAGGGCTACGGTCAAAGGTCTCATTTTTCCTTAATCTTTGTGCCCTCTAATGCGGCCTCAATAGGTCAGATTTTCTGCGCAAGTTGGAGGTAAAAGCTCCAAGATTTGACTCATGGTCAACGTTGGTCAACACACCAGCAAAAGAGCCCTTAAACAGCCTGCACTTCTTTAGCTTTAGATCTACACGTGTGAGAGAGATATGCCTCCAAAGGCCGACCGGACCAATCAGATCACAAGAATGTGTGATGAGTTGATGAGAAAATGAGCATCAAGTCTCTCCAATTTATATCCATCAGTGAGGGTGTGCGACACATCTATTGGGCTTGCAAGCCTAAATTACAAATCTGGAAGACCTTGCACATGTGTGGAAAATAAAATCAAAATATATGTTCTGCTCATCCAAACAAGATGATATTTAGATCAATCTTGCACCTCTCCAACAAAAATATAATCATCATTATATGAGCAGTGCAACATGGATTTTGGACCTAGTTGCCCAAAATTAACACTTCTACTCCCTCTGAGTAGTGAAATTATTTCCTTCGCTTCTAAGCTTCCTGGATGATCACTTACGCTCCGATACCATGTGAAAATTTCAAACCTGGAATCCTATTGTAGCAACTGGTATTATTTCTTCTAACTAATAAATTAATTATTTAGTTTATTGCTACGACAACATTGAAATAAACACTCTCCAACCTTCAAAAATAAAACTTCGGAAATAAAATAGCGCTGGAAACTGAGAAAATACTAGCACGCACACACATAAAAATGACACTGTTTTTTTGGATAAACGTCCCTAGAAAAACCCAATGTGGGAAAATCAGTGCAACGGTTGAGTGTTTTTATTATTATGCAACAATGCGGAATTTTGAGTACAATAATCTGGATGCCGAATCTGGCAATCCTACAGAGAAAAATACTAGCAAAAATCTAGTGAGGAATTTTCCTCACCCCACAGGAAAATTTGGCATTGAAGACAGGTCTTTGAAACCCTCTACGAATTTCCCTACTTTATCCTTTGCATGGGCTTTGCATAGGCTTTATTTCGTACGACCTAGATCTTAATCTGAGATGCTTCTTTTGTTTGCCACCGACTCTAGAAACGCTTCTCCCGACCTCTGCAAAATTATTCAACCACTGGAACACTGAAATGGCTTTTCGAATCTGCAAATCGAACTTCCTTTAGAGGATATTGTGCAGTCCCTACATCAACCTCACTGTGGCTCTTCTGCCTCTCTGCAAATGCACTTGTTGGATCTGGAAATATTCCTCCAACCTCACTATCCCTTCCCCTCACTGCTTGTGCTTCCTCCATGAAGCTCGAACTCTGCGATAATTGACTGCTACTACTATGGAAAATCCAATTCTCCAATTGTCTTTGGTGTGTATTCTCCAAGTTCCCATCAACTTCCTCTTATAATTTTCTGTTGGAGCACCAATGACCAAGATTAAAAATTAATCAATGGCTAGGATTATCTTGGATTTGATCCGAGTGAGTTTCACACTTTGACTTAATTAATTCTGATTAATTAACCATATTCCATAAGTTTAGACTTAGGAAATATTTGAAAACAAGTTAATAATCTAATTAAGCCGTCTCTATGTGGAATTTTCAGAAATGATTTCTAGGTTTTGGAGATCTCATGTATTCTAGCCTCTCCACTAAATTGTGTGAATAGAACACATTCGATGCTATAGAAACTAACATATTGGAGGGAACAATTGTGGGGGCATGCATTACCCCTTTCTTTGGTCTTCTTTTTTCATCATTTGGTGCACCTTTTACTTCTTTTTTATAATGCTTTGATATGGAGACTAGCTTAGGTTTCTAAGATGTCTTTTTATGGCATGGCATTTATTTACTCCTTCAAGATGAGCTAGTTTCTTGCTCATCAAGGTTGGGAAATGTAAGGGTTCCTTGTGATAATATAGAGCATCTAGTGGTTACTAGGTTGGGAATCGTGTGATGGATAATGAGGGGGGGTAGAGCTCAGGCAAGTTTTTTTTCCCACATGCTAAAATGATGTACCGACCATATTTTGCATTTTAACTTATCTTATTCTTTTATTGTGGCCATCTTATGATTTTATCTTACATCAATCTCCAGGGAAACTTTTGGCCCTAACTAAAGGCTAACGACAAGGTTCAATTCTACTAGACAAGGAACCACGTACCTTAGAAGTTGTCTATAAAGGAATTGTAGCCTAGGGTTTTTGGTGTGTGATTCAGGAGTAGAACAATTATGCATACAAGGAGAGAGAAACCATTTCCTATAAGGATATAATCAATAAGAGGATCCCCAAACCTTCACTTTACCCTAAGTTGAAGCCATAGTGCAGAATTAGGGTTTGTCTAGCCCTAGAATTTCCTAGGGTTGATTACAACAACCCTAAGGAGGGAGTTTCAACCATGAAAATTGCTGGATTTTGGTGTTTTAAGGCTCAAAAAGGTATAATTATGTCCAACCAGCCCAAAGCTCTTGCCCTAGTTGAATTTGACCTCAAACCCTAACCCTAGTGGCTAGCCTTTGAAGGGCCATAATTTTAGGATTGGGATAAAAAGATAATATTTTATGATTTTTGAAAATCAATAGGGAGGCTAGTGCCTTCAATCTACTTAGGTGATGGAGTCTTAAGGGAATTTAACCACGGAGATATCAAATCCTTGAAGGGAGTAAGGGGGAAAACCTTAGGTTTTCACTTGCTAAAACTAGCTATCACTTAAAGTGGTGACAAACTAAATAGAGAAAATATCTCTAGGAGTTTCTCTAGGGAAGTTCAAGGATACAAATTAAAGCATGCAAAATTAACCAATTATTTCATATAAACATAAGCAATTAGACAATGGAACGTAGAAAAAACTAGCAACATTACATGCAATAATAATGAAATATATTCAATAATAAGGTGCTCAAAATATATCCCAGAAACAAGCCAAATATCCACAACAAGCACTAGTTTCCAATATAGCCAAATACCCGCAAAATATCACATCTCCACAAAATAACAAAGTTCAACAAGTTAGGCTAGTATCTCTAAGAGAGGTCGAGTTCTCCACAAGTGATGATGAACACATGAGTGGGGTGTACTTTCGTTTATTGAGGTTCTCACATAATTTCTAACTAAGGAGTCACTACACAAGTTTGATTTTGAGTGGACAAAAAGTAAATTAGGGTTACAAGCCAACCCACTAGCTTTTACAACTTAATTTTCCATTATATTCCCACACATGTGAGTTATAGAGCTCAAAATGTGGTGATAGTTGGCCGGAGGAAGATTTTCCAGATCTAGTGAGTGTAAGGCAGAGAAGGCATTGAGAGGTCTAGAGCGGCCATGATTAGGGTTTTGCGATTTTTGGGCCCGTTGATCTAGATCCCCGCAATCTCCACAATAATACCCAAAGAAACCCGCTTTGATACCAAATGATCTGTAAAATATTGTGGATATTCCACTGGAAAATTCTTCACAACATTTTTGATAATATTATATTAATAGTCTGAGATTCTACACTATTACAGTTTTATTAAACTTTAATATTTGTAGATTTAACTATAATTAGCAGGGTTGCGAGGGAGTGCCCCCTCCCCCCCCCCCTTGAACCTGCTCCCGAATCGCGCTCCCAAATATTCTCCTGTCAGGAGCGACTTTCGGGAGCGTGCTCTCTTTAAAAAAAAATCACACCCTGGTTTTCAGGGAGCGGTCGAGAGCGATCACTCCCTGACCGCTACCTATCGTTATGGGAGCGACTTTTTAAAGGAGGGACCGATCGAGGAGTGACCGCTCCCGATCACTCCCTCCCTTAAAAAGTCGCTCCTGGCCGACGTGATCACTGTACGGCAGAAAGGGACGACAACGGCGTGAGGAAAGGGAGGGCGGCAGTGAGGAAAGGGAGGAAAGGGATGGGGGCGAATAAAAGGTCCTCCTCCCCTCATTTTCATCATTCTGTTTGTCATTTGTTGGAGAGAGAAAGAGAGAGCTTGGAGGTTGGAGAGAGAAAGTGAGAGAGCTTGGAGCTTGAGTTGAGGAGGGAGATTGAGGAGGCTGCAAGGGAGATTGGAGCTTGGGATTGAAGGCTAAAGAGGTAGGATCTACACTCTAATCTAGCATTTTTTTATATGTTCATTGCTAAATGAAAATGTTGTATTCTCTCTTTCCCATTCCCATTCCTCCACTTTCTTGTAGGCTCAAAACTTCAAATGTCATGACTATATGGTTATGCATTCTCTTGTTATTGGTTCCTGTTTTTGTTATTATGGTGTCAGAGAGTAGAAGAAAGAGGGTTGTTCACGATGAAGAGGACGAAGAAGTGGGTTATAGTGGATATGATGAAAACCTTGCAGAGGAGGAGTACCTTGGTGAGGAGGAAGAGGAGAGTGGAGATGATGAGGGCACAAAAACTGAACCAGATCAAACCCCATTGTGGAAATATGTTTCTAGATTTGAAGTAGGGAGAGGGGGTGGAACCACTAAATTTACATGCCTCCATTGCAAAAACATTTACATAGGTTCATACACTCGTGCCAGAAGGCACCTCTTTGGGAAAAGAAATGGGATGGAGATAAACAAATAGGAATCAAAGCTTGTGTAAGTGTGTCAGCATCAAATAGAGCCAAATACATAATGGAAGAGGAGGAAGCCCAATACAAATCTAAAATATCAAAGGGTTTATATGACCTAGTTCACAATCACACCATCATGCACAAAGAATTCCATCAGCTTCCACCCATTCTAGTGGATATGGAGGTACAGGAACAAACATCTCTTTAAGGCATTGAACCATATCAGATTTCCTTGATGAAGGGTGTAGGAATGATGTGGATTCAAAAAAATTATGGTTTCTTTATGCATGTGGGATACCATTCAATGTTTTTCGCTCACCTTATTGACATGAAATGATTTCTGCCATAAATGATGCCCCCAAAGGATACAAAAGCCCTAGGTATGACAACGATAGTACCGTGGGACTTGATCATGAAAAATGAGAAAATAGCACATTTCTTTAGGAAAATGACAAATTCTTGGAATGAGCATGCAGTGTCTGTTGCATCTGATGGATGGACAAATGTAAAAGGAAATCCATTGATAAGTGTTCTTGTTATGTCTGTTAGTGGTGCAATCTTCCTTTCAGCGTATGATTACTCAGAAAAGTTCAAGACCGACATCAACATTGCAAAACTATTACCTGAAACAATTAAATCTATTGGGCCATACAATATCATCCAAGTCATCACTGATAATGTTGCTAATTGTAAGGAAGCGGGAGAAATTATTGAGGATAGATACCCCAACATATTTTGGTGTGGGTGTTTGGTTCACACAATGAACCATTTGATGCATGATATTGTTAAAAACAAACAACTTCAATATAGATGGATTGGTGATTTGTAAAAGAGAGGAAAAAAATGGTAAAATTTATTACAACTCATAGAAATACCCATGGGCTTTTCCATAGTCACTCAAGATTGGACCTATTGAAGATTGCGAAGACTAGATTTGCTAGCTATTACCTCACCTTCAAGCACCTTTTGAAGGTAAGAGCGTCATTGGCTAGCATGGTATCAAGTCCACAATGGTAGGTATTAAAGGACAGAGCTTCAACAACAATTGACAGGCAAGGTTTTGAAGAGGTGGAGGAGACTGCTCTTGATGGTCTGTTTTGTGCACGTGTGAGAAAAGTTTTGAATTTCACCAAGCCCATTTATAGCATGATTCATTTACAAATACAAATAAACCAGTGATTGGGGAGGCGTATGAGTATATGGATAGCATGTTGGGAAAAATAAAAGATATTGTTCAGGAAAATGATCCTAACTTGTATACAATTATTCACAATTGTGTGTGTGCACGGTGGAATAAACTTGATGTTCCACTACATTCTTTGGCATATATCCTTATGCCAAAATACTACTCTCCATCTTGGTTGGGCCAACCTGCACCTGGGGGGTGAGGTTAGGATCAAACCCCATACAGATCCAGAGGTATCAAAAGAATATATGGAAGCATTAGACAAGTTGGTCCCTGACAAGGTGTGTGATAATCTGTGTCTTGAATTAGGCAGATAGTTCAGTTGCATTGGTTTGTTTGGGGTTCTTTGAATGCAATGGAAGATAGAGACAGATTTGATGCTCTCACATGGTGGGAAACATATGCCGGCATGGGAATTTTTCCAAAATTGGAAAAAATAGTTCTCACAGGCTGTAAATATTTCTTCTGCGGAGAGGTGTTGGAGCACCTACAACTTCATCCATAATGTGAGAAGAAACAGACTCAATGAAAACCAAGTAGAAAGCTTGGTTTATGTGCACAACTTGAGGTTGTTGAGTCATTATTGTGATTGGGCTTATGAGGATCTATCATTTAAAATTTGGGACAACAACACAGAGGACGATAATTTGGAGGATGGAACTATACATCTAGAAGAATTGGAAGCAAAACTTTTGAGACATGATGATGAAGCAACAATAGTCATGCCACCGCCACCCCCACCATCCAGCAACAGTGTCAGTGTTTGAGTTCCAACTATTGTTCCTTTCCTGCCACCACCTCCACATATATCCTCACGTGGAGGGCATGTGCCTTCTAGTTCTGGTCATGCAACTATGCAGGAGGAGACTCCTCGAAGACCACCGGTACCACGATCTACTAAAAAATTAGACATTTCTCGTGGCAAGACACCAAGCAATAGATAAATCATAATAGATTTACTTGTATTTTCTAGTTTCTAGTAGTTTTTAACTTTTTATAACTGTTGATTCTTTCATATTTATTATGATATTTTTTGTAAACAATATATGACAATTTAAGTTTGAAGTTGGAAGTTGGAAATTATAAGTTTATAACTCATTGGTAATGAATTATGAATATGATGTTTCGTGAAAGTTGAAAGTTGTTTCATTTCATATCATTTTGTAACATTTCATTTCATGTTAAATATTATTTGATGTAATGGTTACACTTAGCTTACAAGTACAACTTTAGTGATCAATGATGATTATGTTATATATTGAATTTTGAAAGCTTGAAACTTTAAGATTGATAAATCATGAGGCTCAATATGTTGTATGTTTCTAACTTGTGGACATGGTTGATGAAGATTATAACTTCTAGATGATTGATGTGATATGGTTCAATCTATATTTTTATGTTTTTTATATCTAATTCATCATTCTACATGCACCTTTTGACATATATGCATCAAAATATAAAAAATATATATTATATAAAAAAATTTCTCACCGATTCACTCCCGAACCGGGAGCTTCTGAAAATGTCGCTCCCGTTCCTGCTCCCAAGTAACCTTGATAATTAGTGCATGCATGCGAATATAAACTATGCATAAAAGTAGAGAATGACAAAATAAGCTCACGCACACATAAGACACAAGATATGCTCTATGAAACTCTTTCGGGAGAAAACCTAGTTGGAAGGTGAGGTCGCTTCGCTCTCTTTCTCTGTATGGAAATATGGTTACAAGTACAAAGAAGTAATTCCTGTGGCCCATAGGTTGCTACAGTGCACAGATCCTCTTTGTGTGATCTACCTCCTATCTCTCTTTCCTATATTTTCTCAGCTCTGGAACAAAATGCTCTCAAAAGAATGGAATGCCTCTTCCTCCTAGTGGCCCAG
Organism: Pinus albicaulis; assembly: GCA_034641835.2. NCBI lineage: Eukaryota > Viridiplantae > Streptophyta > Pinopsida > Pinales > Pinaceae > Pinus > Pinus albicaulis. The sequence continues at coordinate 1,080,105,743 of CM076570.1, read as the reverse complement.
TTATTACACATCCCAATAACGTACTAGTAGTTAATTTTGACTACATCAACTCTTAACTAGAGTTACAAAATAAACACTTCTAGAGTATTTTACATCAAAACACGTGCCTAGCCCCTGGGGGCTGATGCGGCATCCTCTTGAATTATAGGTGTGAAAACAAAAAGGTCAACTTCTGAGTAACATAACTTTTGCATACGGACTCTGATTGATGAGATTCTTGCGCCATTGGAAAGGTCTCTGTGTGTAGAATAGCATAGAAAGGTTGCCAATTCAGCGGCAAAGTTTTACCCTCCAAAAAAATCGTTTCATGCCTCAAAATGCTCCCAGAAGGTTTCAAACCCCGTTTTGCCAAAACTCGGTCACACTAGTAAAAATGGTCCCATAAGCTGATTCCTCCACTTTTTCCACTCCAAATTCATTGAGATGGATGACAAATAATATAATGATCCAATCCGGATTAGGTCTTCTCCTCCTGGCCGCAAGCACTTAAGGATGCTTTCAGCCTGCGACATCCCTTTTCCTCCTCTGCCAGGCCTGCCGCTGCCTCTTTCCTGCTTTTCCCTTCCTTAACAGCCCTTTTCTTGCCATTCTCTTCCCTTCATTTGACCCACTTCCCACTCAGCAGCCCTCTCATGCTTGTCGCTTCCTTTTCTAAGGCCTTCATTCCTTGCAGGACCTATTTTTAGCCTTCAGCCCTGTCCATCGTGGCCTTTGAGGCCTTCCACCCTTGACCGCAGTCCTGAACCAGCCCTAAAGGAGTGAGCCGCAGCCCTAAAGATGCCCTACTAGGCCTAGCCGAAGACATTTGCAGGTATTATTCAACTGTAAATTTTTGTTCAAGGTTAACTGGCTTGTGGTTGCAGGTGTTTTGGAGGAGCTTCACTGCTCTTTGGAGCCCAAATATTGTGGTTTGGTTTCTAAATTACTCAAATCAGCTATTAAAGAAGGGCTACTGGCCCTTGAGGTTTGCTTTCCTTCTCCATTCTTGGCTGTCGCTTTAAAATATCAGATCTAAAACTAAGTTGAGCAGTGACCTAATTTACTTTAAAAAAAACTAATAAAGATAAGCCTAAGAACTTTAAAGACCAATGCATATTGATTAAAAGGTTTGATCACTATGGTTTTATAGCGAGCGTGGGCTGATCTGAATTAGCAACAGTGTTCATTTGAAGTCTGGTATATTTTGAAAGTAACCTTTATATGCTTCCAGTACTGAAATAAGTTACTGAGCTTGGGTATGACTGATTTGAAGGCTAATCTTATCATTTGAGTGATTGATATATACTACTGTTGCTACAGCAATATAACCTTTTATTGTCAGTGACATCCTCACACCTAAAACTAACCTTAACAAGCCTGGAAAACATCAATAAGTGGCACAAAGTAATTGCTAAATATACCACTGGTGTTTTGCTAATCTTGAGCTACAGAGGTCTGAAATATATCAGCTGCGCAAGTATTTTTCCTCTGTTGTTTCTCTCTTCCTAGCATACTAAACTCAAACCAAAGGAAAGCAACAATTTTGGGACTGTTGTGACACTCATTAGATCACTTTGCTTCATATGAAATTTACTGATGTAGCTAGTTAATTTGCTGCTGTCCTGAAGTGATTCGTATGTGTCATTTCGAAATCTGAATTTTGCTGACAGGATTATTGGCATTTTTTAATATTTGGTACAACTGTTCTCTTGCTTCACTGCACTCTCATTGGCATTCAGGTTCTAAATCTAATATCTGTTCGGGTGTTTATCTTGAAACTTGTTCTGTTTACCTGCAAATATCTAATTGAACATTGGTAGCTTGTTACTAAGTGTATTAAGAGCATTTGCAAATCTTGTTATTTATTTTGGGTTCTCTTTTTTCCATTTGATTAAAGCACATTATGGATCTTGTTGGCTAATTAGCAATCACCCTTTGGACATCTAAAATTTAGCTTGGAGTTGGAGATTAATTGTTGAAGAACATTGGTTAAACTTACTTGATCTCTGGCTAAATATCTAAGCAAGCAAATGTTTTAATGTTCATATGATTCTTGTTTAGTATTCCATTGGAAGAGTATTAGATTGATCTTTTGGTTCATTGGTTAATATATTTCATATTGGTAATTGTCCCTAATAGATTGATTGAGTAGATTTCATCTTTGTTACATATATTGCTAAGCACTTTGGCATTTATTCTCATAGTTGAGATTGTCTCTTGAATATTGTTAATAAGTAATTTTCGATATAACTCAAGATCAGTCATAAACTAAGTACTCTAAACATTAAAAATCTTACTTTAAGAACCATTCTCTAATTTCACCTTGCATATCATCCTAAGCTAGTATTGCATCTTAAAACTTACCTCCAATCATAAGCTTGGTTGATAGAGAGATAGGAACACCTTTTCATATTTGCTTGAGAAGTCTAGCATTTCTAATATTTAAAACAGTGACCTTACAGTCGTCAGAGCCACAGTCATTGCAACACTAGAGGCACCTGGTATGTTAGATTTCAAGGAGAGGGACCGTTAATCACACCTCCGTGTGCTTCAACTCCTCCCTGGATCGAAATGGTAAATATCCTCCCTAGGGCAGGCACTCGAAGTCCTCTGAAGCAGAGGTTGAGGTTCCCTCTCGGAAACACTCGATTGTTGAACAACAATGGCAGATTTAACACTTTCTCAAGTGTGCTCTGTCAAAAGACAAGTTCAATAGATGATAAATGAATGAGAAAAATGAGTTGTCTCTTCCCTGTTTTCTCCAAAGGCCCAACGTTCCTCTTGGACCCCACCAAAATCTGTGTTGCCCCTCCTCTAGCCACACTTGCGCTGCCTTTTCCTGACCAACCACAGCGCTGCCTTCATGGATGATGCAATGCCTCCTCATTGGCTCATCGTGCTCCCACCAAGGTCGCAATCTTTGCCTCTCCACTATAGGAAAATGTCATAATTTACTTTATTCTAATTTGTGGGTCCCCGACCCACATTATTTTTGGCTAACATTAGGAAATACAAATTTATCAAAACTTTAATATTTCTAATTAGCAGACTAGCTAATTAGGAATATTACAGTCCTCCCCACCAAGATGTTGCTTGTCCTCAAGCAACTACAATGATGGGTGCCAGAGGATCTGCTCTCCTTCCCAAGTGGCATCCTTATCTAGTGAATTCCTCTATCTAATCAAAAACTCCTTGATCACCCTGCTCCTCAAATGCCTCTCCCTGGTGTCCAAAATGGCCTCTGGCGCAAGTACCAAGTGCCCCTCATCATCCATGGGAGGCAACTCCACCGTCGCTGTCACCTGCTGCCCCAAGGCCCTTTTCAGATAGGACACATGAAAGATTTTATGCACCCAGCTCTCCAAGGGTAGCTCCAACTCGTATGCTACCTTCCCCACTCTCTGAGTGACTCTGTAAGGTCCATAGAAACGAGGATTAAACTTCTCGGCTCCTTTTTTCTTTGGCGTGGACTACTTGTATGGCTAAAGTCGAAGGTATACTAAGTCCCCAACCTCAAACTGTCTCTCCACGCGTCCTAGGTCAGCATAGATATTCTGCTGGTTTGTGTTGTCCTCATGTTGTCCTTGAGAGCCCTCAAAATGTCTTGGCTCCCTTGTATCCAATCCTTCGCCCGAGGGGCCTTGCTATCTCCAAACATGACATCAACAAATGGCAAAGTATCATAACCATAGAAAGCACGAAATGGAGACATACCTATAGACATGTGGATGGTGGTGTTGTAGCAGTATTCTCCCATGTATAGCCCTCAACCATGCCTTCTACTGCCTTGTAACGTAGTTACGCAAGTAGCCCTCCAACCACTTGTTAACTATCTCTGTCTGGCGGCTGGCCATCCATTTGGGGATGGTAGCCCGTATTGGGAGTGAGCTCCGTACCCACCAATCAGAATAGCTCCCGCCAAACCCTGACCATAAAACGGTTGTCCCGGTCACTGACAATGGTCTTGGGGAGACCATGCAACCTAAATATCTCCCTGAAGAACAACCCGGCCACCGAGATCGCAAAGACATGTGCATACTTCGTCAAACGATCAACAACCACATAGATACAATCCTTTTCCTGCACCGTGGGCAACCCAGTGATGAAATCCATTGAGATACTCTCCCATTTCCCCTCAGGAATGGGAAGAGGCTGAAGCAACCCCGCTGGATGTGTCAACACCCCTTTGTTCCACTAGCACACCTCACACTCCCGGACGTGCTACAGAACATCATCCTTGAGGCCCTTCCATGAGAACCTCTCTTTGATGGCCTTGTAAGTTTTCGTGAACCCCTGATGCCCTTCCAATGGTGAGTCATGGGCTGCATGTAGAATCTTCTCTCGTAGTCAGGAGTTGGCCACTAAATAGATCTGGTCTCTATAGTATATCACTCCATCCATCACCCGGTAGTGGTCATCGGTCACATGCCCCTCCAGGACTTTGCATGCAAAGCGATCCTTGGAGTAATCTACCAATAAATGAGCCTTCCAATTCGGCTCAGTGCTCATTAGTGAAAGAGAAGTTGGCCTCCTGGACAATGCATTAGCTACCACATTGTGCTTCCCTTTGACATACTCGATGTCGAAATCATAGGCCTGGATCTTACTCACCCACTTTTGTTGCCTCTCCTGCAACTGCTTCTACTCCAAAAATAACATGAGTCTGTGGTAGTTTGTCCTCACCCGGAACCTGTTCCCCACTAAGTGTGAAAACTACTAGATCTAACAATCTCAGGAAAACTACTACAACCAGCTAAATCTACTTCATCTACTTTGTAAGTTACCTTACACAGTGATTTCAAATTTCTTCATGAAACATTGAAGTAAATTACTGAAGCAACCTATAGTTAATTAAATATGCTTCTAAAACAAGGAAACTGAGCAAAGAAAGAACATGCGCAGAGGAAACCTTTATTTTGGACGAAAGTCCCCGGAAAAATCCAATGCGGGAAAACTAGTGTAGCAGATCTGAGGGTTTGTATTATTAAGTAGTAGCAATTTCTGAATACATCGATGAATACCTCAAGGGTTATTCAGTTACAGAGAGATAAATACTAGCGGAAAGAATATGAGTTTTACCTCACTCAATCACTAGAAAATCCGGCTGATCCGGACACTGGAAGAGTTGCCCTTAGAGGTCTCTGCGTAAGCACTGCGTCACCTCCTCTAGGCACTGCATCACCCCAGCAATGGATCGATCTGACTCTCAGAATCTCAGATCTCAGCATCCCGGTCTCACAACCCGGCTCCCTACTTCTGAAACTGATCTGACAGTAAAATCTCAGAAACCCTCCCAGCCACTACATAGCCTCTGCATAGCCCTGCGTGGCTCTGCGTCAACTTATCTGGCTCTACACTGGCTATGCTGGATGTCTCTATGCCTCTCTTTGCTGATGATTCTCTGGATGAGAAAATCACTCTTCTTCGAAAGCTATCTCTACCTCTCTCTGCGTTGGAATCACTTAGATCTGATCTTCGTCCAAGCACTGCTCCGTCAAAAGAATTCGATCTCTAGATTCACTTGGTGTGTCTTTCCAAATGACCCTCAAGTCTTCCTTTACAGTCTTCTCGTTGAGACTTCAATGACCGAGATTAAATCTATAATCAACGGCTAAGATTTATAACTTGACTTTATCTTCGCTTTTTCTAGATCATTCTCACTGTGTTTTATTAATACCCTTTAATTATTGAATTTCCCTAAGTTTAGACTTAGGGTCCCCATTAAAATAATTAATTTTTACAATAAAACATATTCCGAGTGGAATTTTCACAAACGGTTTCTGGGTTCTTTGGAATACCATTGCTTAAGCCTCTCCATAAATTTTGAGACTTAGAGCACTTCCGATGCTACCAAAATCAACACTAAGTACTCCCTTAACTTGGCTAGCGCATGCATGATGGCTAGCATCTCCTTGTCATAAATGGGCTACAACCTCTCATGATAGCTTCTGACTCTCGAAAGCTATGGAGTGTCCTCCCTGCATCAAAACTACCCCCACTCCTTCCCCAGATGCATCGCACTCCAGGACAAAGGGTTGCGTGAAGTCAGGAAGAGAGAGCACTGGGAAACTGCTCATCACCTGCTTGAGGCGCTCAAAAGCCTCCTGTGCTATTGTGGTCCAGAGAAAATCCCCCTTCTTGGTAAAATCCGTGAGGGGTACTGTTAACAGCGAAAATCCCTTTACGAACTTCCAGTAGTAGGGGAAGATGCCCACAAACCCTGGGAGTTCTATCACATTCTTGGGCTCTGGCCAATCTCGGATGGCCCTAATCTTCTCCTCATGTACCCTCACTCCATCAACTCCAATGATATGCCCCAAAAAGAGCATCTCAGTCAAACCAAACTAACACTTGGACAACTTTGCATAAAACTGCTGCTCCTCTAGGATACGCAGTACGACCTCCACGTGTTGCAAGTGTTCCTCCCAAGTCCAGCTGTATATCAAGATGTCACCAAAAACTACCAACACAAACTTCCTCAATTGACCACGAAAGATGTAGTTCATGCAGGAATGGAATGGGGCAAGAGCATTGGTTAGCCCAAAGGGCATCACCAAAAACTCAAAGTGTCCATAGTGACACCTGAACACAGTCTTAGGGACATCCTTGTCCCTCACCCGGACCTGTTGGTACCCAGACCTTAGATCAATCTTGGAGAAGAACTTCGCTCCCCTCAGCTCATCCGGATGGGGTAGCGGTTCTTCATGGTCTTCTTGTTCAGGGCTTTGTAGTCAATACACATCCTCAGTGACCCATCTTTCTTCTTCACCAAGACAGTTGAAGAAGTGAAAGGGCTAGAACTGGGCTTGATGTGTCCCAATGCTAAGAGCTCATGAATAGCTCTCTCGATCTCATCCCTGTAGGCCTTAGGATGCCTATAGGGGGTCGCGATCACTGCTTGCACCCTGTGCTCCAAGTCAATGGTATGCTCAAATCCTCGGTCGGGTGGCTGGCTCGGTGGTATGTCCCCAAATACTATCGGGTATCCGCAAGAATAGCCTGAATCTCAGGATGTGGTGGCTTGGTCACACCTCTAGTCTCTGAGATCCTCAACTCCACAACCCATTCTATATCTCCATGCCTCCAATCAGCCTCCATCCTATGTGCAAAACTGTCTGTGGTGGGTATGAGTGCATTCCTCTCAGCATCATTGGTTTGCCATCTTGGTCAAGAAAATCCATCTCTAGTCTCTTCCAGTCAGTGGTGACTCTGCCAAGGGTGTAAAGCCACTAGACACCCAACACTATGCTGGTGTATGGAATGTTAACCACAATGAAGTGGTCAGTCATGGAGTAGTTCCCCATGGTCACAGTTAGCGCTGGGACATAGTGTGTGCACCTAGATCTCAGCCGCCCGAGATCTAATGCTATCTCAGCCACAGATCTAATGCTATCTCAACCACTACATTGGTTCAAGGGATTCCCCAAAAGTCACTTAGGGTTAGGTTAAGGACTAAAATGAGAAAAAGATCATTCATTCTTTCATGGCGAGATTGGAAAGTGTGAAGAAAGCAAGAAAGGGCCTACGAAGCGATTGAGGAGAAGGAGGGCGATGGCTAGGGCTTGTAAATCCATATAGCAGCGAAGAGGCACGGTTCCCAAGCGAAATCCGTACGGCGAGGTGCGGCACAATTTGCTAAGAGGGAGACATGAGTTTTCTTGGAATCGTCTGACTTCCAACACGGTTTTGGGCGATTGCGGGCACAAAAATCAAGGAGAGAGACTGCTGTTTGGTGGCATAGATTTCAAGGAAATCCGTATAGCAGTCGTACAACAGCTTCAACACAGTTTTTGAGGGATAAGGAGGGATAAAAATCGAGGAGGCGGCTTTGTTGTACATTCTGTACAGTCCGTATAGTCGTACGATCGTACAGTTGGGCACAAAAATCGAGAAAGGCAGTCAGCATTTAATGCTGTAATAAATACTGTAAAAATTTCTGTTTTGATTTTTTACTGTTTGGCACATTTTCCAAGGCGGGGTATAAGTACGGAAACTGAGATAAGTAAATTTGTTAAGTTGCTGGAATTGTTGCTGTAATTTTTGTCTCACTGTAAAAGCTATATTTAGAAATAAAAAGATCTTTCGGGCTTCGTTTTCCCCAAAGTTGTAGGGGAGTTTTCAAAGGAAAGGTCATATTGACCAAAAATCAGCGTGTCAAATTTCTGTGTGGCTGATTTACTTTTCTGAGTTTTTATTTCTGCATTTTCAGCACTATGAAATTTCCAGAATTTGTGGTTTCAGAAAAGATTTATTTTTCCAGCTTGTTGAATGTGTGGTTATGGGAATGGGCATTTAACTTAATGGGAGAAATAAGGAGAAACCGAAAACCGGAGTGGGTTATCAAGTTTCTACATGGTATCACAAAGCAAGGTTACTGAAAAGTGCAGTTTGGGACAGCAAAGAGAAAATTTACAGCAAGCTAATTTGACACACAGAAAACAGAACCTTTACTACAACAATGTTATTTTCAGTTTATTAGGACAAGAAGCATGTCTTTGGGCTTGAGGGTGGAGGATAGGTTGGATGGGCATAGAAACTACAGTGTATGGAAGGAAAGAATGCAGAGCATCTTTGAGGAGGCAGAAGTCTGGGGTATAATGGTGCATACCCAACAGCGCCCTGTTAATGTGCCTTCTGACCCTGTTCAGTTGGCAGACTTTAATAAGAAGAATAACAAGGCAAGAGACTGATTCTGGACGGTATTAAAGACCACTGCATTCCTCATGTGAGAAGAAAGAGACTTGCTCATGAGAGGTCGACAACCTTGACCAATCTCTACCAGAGTACCAATGAGAACAAAAAAATGGTCCTAAGGGAGAAGCTGAAGGCCATTAAGATGGCTAAGACTGATAGTACTACTGCATATCTCACAAAGATCACTAATGTGAGAGATGAGTTGGCAGCAGTTGGAGAGGTCATTCCACCCACTGAGTTGGTGTGGATTGCAGTGAATGGCCTTCCCAATTCATGGCTAAACTTTGTTGATGGGATTTGTGTACGTGAGACCCTTCCCACTTGGGAGAGGTTCTGGGATGACTGCATACAGAATAAAATTAAAAATAATCAGCTTGGGGCAGCCAAACCAGCTGAGCAGAATGAGGATGTAGCACTGTTAGCAAGAGGCAAGAAGGGCAAGGGAAAGAAGCAAGCTTCCACAAGTGGTGGTGGGGGCAAAGGCAAAGAGTAGTGGGTGAACACAGATACACATAGAAAGACTATTCCAAGGTGAAGTGTTGGAATTGTCGGAGGATGGGACTTCTTATGCGGTTGTGTGTCCAGGAGAGAAAGAAGAAGAAGGGAAGAACAATTCATGGCGGCATCGATATGGGTCCAGGGACTTTTCGAGATAGCTTTGGCCAGGGAGTTTGGGTTCATTGCTTGTGAGTCCACTAGTGCAAGATCACCTACTTCAGAGAGTAGAGGGAGTGTGCATTTCCTCCACTAGCGAAGCATCTTGAGGTATTGGTTTCGTGCCAGTGGGGCTTCACGTCATGTGGCGAGTTCCATAGGTACTTCTCGAACTTTAAAAGAAGTGGCGATATGAGGTAGTGCGAGATGGCGGCGTTGTTAGGCGGTGGGATGGTGACACTGACATTTGATAGGGAACCCAAACCTCCCTTGAAGGTGTCAGATGTTTTATATGTGCCAGGGATGAGGAAGAACCTCATATCCATCTCAGCATTGGAGGACAGAGGGTATGAGATATTGTTCAGGAGAGGACAAGTGTTGATATATCCCAGGGGTGCTCCAGCGGATTCAGCTAGAGTGATAGGTGTACGCCATGCAAAGGTGTACAAGTTTGCATTTCAGCCCCTTATGGCATTGAGCAGTAGCACCGACAGCAGAGCTAGCAGTTCTGAGCTGTGTGAGATTTGGCACCGCAGGATGGGGCACATGTATCATGGAGCCTTGAGGACATTGCGGGAGATCACTATAGGTGTGCCAGATTTCAGTACTGATCACTTTGATACATGCAGAGGATGTGCGATGGGCAAGTTTGCCAAATCCCCTTTTCCCAGCAGTGATAGCAGATCGACTGGGATACTTGATTTGATTCATTCCGATGTGAGCGGTCGAATGTCTCATGTTTCCTTGAGTGGATATGAGTATTATGTTTTATTCATTGATGATCACTCCAGGAGGACCTGGATTTATTTCTTGAAGACCAAGAGTGAGGTCTTCAAGCGGTTTCAGGAGTTCAGAGCTCTTGTGGAGACTCAGACAGGTCGAAAGATCAAGTCCCTGAGGTCAAACAATGGAGGGGAGTACACCCTTGGTGAGTTTGTTGATTATTGTGCGGAGGCAGGCATTAGGAGGGAGTTCACACTTCCTTACAAGCCCAGTAGAACGCGGTTGCGGAGAGGAAGAACAGTTCCGTCGGAGGGGCTGCCAAAGCCATGCTACATGATCAGGGGTTACCATTTTTTTTGTGGGTAGAGGCCTGCAACGCTGCTGTTTATTTGCAGAATAGGAGTCCGCATTGTGCCTTGGGGCATGTGACTCTGGAGGAGGCTTTTTCTGGGAAGAAGCCTGATGTTGGTCACTTTTGTATCTTTGGGTGTATTGCATACTCCTACGTACCCAAGGAGAAGAGGACCAAGCTAGAGCCCACCGCAGAGAAGGGTATCTTTGTGGGCTACAGTGAGACCTCGAAATCCTTTCGGATTTATATTCCTGCATAGAGGAGAGTTGTTGTTAGAGCGGGAGTGGATGTGAAGTTTGAGGAGGACTGGGCTTTTAGGAGGTCACGGAAGTTAAAATATCTGGATCAGCCGAACCCTCAGGGGCAGCTGAGTCAGGCACGGGGATCCAGTGGGCAGGGATCAGGAGGTGCATCGATTACGGTGTCAGGTCCATCAGTGATCAGTGGCTCGCAGAGTCAGAGGGGTGGTGCTTCGGGCAACATGCATTGCAGTCCACAGAGCAGTTCACTAGGTAGTCCACTGATGGACAATTCACACAGTACTTCAACATCTACAGGTTCAGGTTCAGGCAGGAGGAAAACAGACAGACATTCAGGAGTTCAGGCTCCTGATGAGGAGGAGTTTCATTGTCCGGTGGGAGAAGTGTGCTCAGGGAAGAGGAAGCCCAAGTGGCTTCAGGATACCTTGAGAGAGGCCACATTTGTTGCTGGGCCAAAGAGGTTGGTCAGAGAAGGCAGACCACCTGATAGGTTCTGTAGTTATATGGCAATGGTTGCCAACATCATTTGAATCTGAGCCTTGTAGGAGGAGTATTCTTCTATCATGAAGAATGATGTTTGGGAGGTGGTGCCGAAGCCTGAGGGCAAATTTGTGGTTACTTCCATATGGCTTTACAAGGTAAAGCATGCTGCAGATGGCAGCATTGAGAAATTCAAGGCAAGGTTTGTGGCTAGAGGGTTCTCCTAGGTAGAGGGAGTAGATTATGAGGAGACCTTCGCTCTCGTGGCTTGATATACTTCGATTTGCTCCATCATATCGATAGCAGCAGAGATGGGTTGGAAGATCCACCAGATGGATGTGAAGACCGCATTTATCAATGGCTTCATACGGGAGGAGGTGTACATTGAGCAGCTACAGGGCTTTGAGGTGCATGGGAAGGAGTCCCATGTGTGCAGACTGAAGAAGGCCCTTTATGGCCTGAAGCAAGCTCCTAGAGCTTGGTACTCCAGGATTGATACTTACTTGCAGGATATGGGTTTCACAAAGAGTGATGTAGATCCGAACCTATACTTTATTGTGATAGGTGAGGAGCCTCTCATTCTGGTGCTGTATGTGGATGACTTAGTCATTACGGGTGCAGAGAGACTCATAGAGAGCTGCAAGAGAGATCTCGCGTCAGAGTTCGAGATGAAGGACATTGGCTTGATGCATTAATTTTTGGGTTTGGAGGTGTGGCAGGAGGAGGGCATTTCTTCCTGGGACAGGGGAAGTATATTGTGGACATCCTTGGCGGATTCCACATGGAGGATTGTAGACCCATGTCAACACCCATGATCACCAACTGGAAGAAGCTTCATGCTTTAGATTATGAGTTGGTGGATCCCACTTTGTATAGACAGCTGATTGGTTCCTTGATGTATTTGGTCAACACTAGACCAGATATATGTTTTGTAGTCAACACGATGAGCTAGTTCATGTGTGAGCCCGGGAAGTGCCTTTGAGTTGTTGCAAAACACATTTTGTGGTACTTGCAGGGGACAGTGGAGTATGGTCTGGATTATAGGCAGGGAGATGGAGTGAGATTGGTAGGTTACACTGATTCTGATTGGGCGGGTTGTGCTTCTAATAGGAAGAGCACTTCAAGGTGTTGTTTTGGGTTGGGTTCGACAGTGGTGTCGGGGTTCGGCCGAAAGCAGCAGTCAGTAGCATTGAGTTCAGCAGAAGCAGAGTACATGGCAGCCAATCTAGCTAGTTGTGAGGCCATATGGCTTCGCAAGATGTTGTTTGGCTTATTTGGTCAGCCGTTGAGACCTTCAGTGATATACTGTGATAATCAGAGTTGCATTAAACTCACGAAGAATCCAGTATTTCATGACAGGTCAAAGCATATCGGGATCAAATATCATTTCAACAGAGACTTTGTTCAGAAGGGAGTTGTGAAGCTTGAGTATATTCCCACTGATGAGCAGGTTGTAGATATTCTTACCAAAGCCTTACCACAGGGCAAGCATGTCTACTTCAGAGACAAGATGGGTATGGTAAGGAACACCTTCCTCAGTAAGAGGTAGTGTTGAAATTTGGTTACTGGAGGATAGGTGGTTCCCTAAGGCTTTGATATTTGGCCTAAGGAAAAGTGTCCAAAAGAATTTATTTTTTCTCCTAATGTAACTTTATAAAGTTATAAAGTCAAATCTAATTTAAAAGTGACTTTAAGTGATAAAGTTACTAAGTCTAATTTTAAAGTGACTTTAATAAAGTCAATGTGAAATTAGAAAGTGAAAAGTGACTTTGGAAACAAATGACTAAGTGGGTCTTTATTAAAGTGTGAATTAAAAAATAGAAAGTGAGATTTAAATGAGCATTTAATCTCAGCCTTAGATCTAAAGCTATCTTAGCCATTGGATTTAGGGATTCTCCAAAAGTCACTTAGGGTTAGGTTAAAGGAGGAAAACGAGAGAAAAGATCATTCATTCTTTCATGAGCAGATTGAGAGAAGTGTGAAGAGAAAGCAAGAGAGAAATTTCTGAGCAATGAGGAGAAGGAGGGCAGCAGTGAGAGACTTCAGCAAATCCGTACAGTAGCAAAGAGGCACAGTTCCCAAGGCCGAAATCCGTACAGCAAGAGTGTGGCACAATATTCGAGAAAGGAGGCACTGTTTTCTAGGAATCCGTACAGCAGCTTCAACACAGTTTTCTGGGTAGGATTCTGGGCATGAAAATCGAGGAGAGAGATTGTTGTTTGGTGGCATAGATTTCGAGGAAATCCGTACAACAACCATACAACAGCTTCAGTATAGTTTTCGAGGGAGAAGGAGGCACAGAAATCGAGGAGGCGACTTTGATGTACAGTCTGTACAGTCGTACGGCCGTACAACTAGGCACAGAAATTGAGAAAGGCAGTCAACATTTAATGCTGTAAAATTTATGTTTTGATTGTTTACCGTTCGACACATTTTCCAAGGCAAGGTATAAGCACGGAAACTGAGATAAGTACATTTGTTAAGTTGCTGGAATTTTCGCTGTAATTTCTGTCTCACTGTAAAATTTATATTCAGAAATAAATAAGAGCTTTCAAACTGGTTTTCCCCAAGAGTTGTAGGAGGTTTTTCTAGGGTCATCTTGACCAAAAATCAGCATGTCAAATTTCTGTGTGTAGTTGATTTATTTTTCCGAGTTTTTATTTCTACATTTTCAGCACTGTGAAATTTCCAGAATTTATGTTTTCAGAAAATATTTATTTTTCCAGCTTGTTGAATGTATGGTAATGGGAATGGGCATTTAACTTTATGGGAGAAATAAAGAGAAATTAAAAACCGGAGTGGGTATTAAAATTTCTACATATTCAACATTTAGAGGGGGATTAACATCAATATCAAGGGAATAATAAATCTTCCAAGTATCTATAGCCAATGGATTAAATCTAGCTAACTATTGAATGTAATCCTGTCTCGGAAGATTGTTGTGCCTCATGCCCCAACCTATATTGTGGGATCCTAGATAACGACCCTAGACAAATCTCCTTAGACATTCCGCCAAAATATGTCCTGTCACATGCAGCATAGGCATCTAAAGGGGAACCTATAATGTTCCAAATGTACAATTTGTAGAAAATTGCTTCAAAAATTTTAACAGTTAATTCCTTAAAACATTGCACAAATTTAACGACAAAAAAGGAAAATATAAACTGCAACTCAAGAATAAACAAGATACACGTGCAACAATACTCATCCTTATTTTATTACTATGAAAATATTTTGATATGAGACATAGTGATATGGCTGAGAGAATGGCCTCCCACAAATATCTACTACAAGCTGAAACTGGGCCTCCAAAATTTGAACTGGAAATTCATCAAGGAGAGATAGACAGGTTCTCACCCACTCTCGCTGAATCACCCGAGGGTTTCCGTACTAGGGCTACCACTGAAGCTGGGAACTCTCAGTTCTCCAAACCTCTCCAATAAGAAAATATCACAACTCAAGGATGTCCCAAAATGATCTTCTCCTCCTCCTTTTAAAGATCCAATAGATAGATCTCTAAGCCTCTAAAAGAATCTTATTTTATTATTTTATTATTATTCTAAAAGCTCCCTCTTGACTCCATCTAAGTTACTTTTAAATTTTAATTTACTTAAGTCACTTTTAGCCTTTTTCCCTATTAGTCATTTTCTCCTTTTTAATTTTAATTAGTTGAGTAGTTAAACTCACTTCTAATGGAGAAAAATGGTAAATAACCCACCATACTCTCTCCGGCCACTAAAAGTGACTCCTCAGCATCCCATGTTGTATATAATTTCAATCTGGTTCCAACGAGCTATTACACTAAGGCATCCCATCAAATTATCCTCTCGGAATGCCACCTCAAGCGTAATTAATTAAGTCAGGTCCAGTAATAACCTTGTTTTTTGAAAGTTGACAAAATGCAACGGCATGAAAGGCAAGTTGTGTGGATGATGGAATCTTCCAAGCGAATTCCATCAAATCCCATAAAATCTCCTCAAAGCTCCCTTGATAACCCTGATGACATAATCTTGCTCCTCTAACCTGGCCATCTCGTGCCTTGGAAATCCACCCTAGTTGTACTATAGAGGAAAGAAAACAACCCCCAGAATAGATCAATCTATGTCTACAATCCTCCTGTGTAATCCATCTCTACAAGAACCCAAGCTATCCACTAGTCAAGGCATCCCAAACACCCATTGTCCACAGTAGTATTTGCGAATTTTATTAGCAATGGCCATAATCTCATGTTTAGTCCACAATTCCAGTGGCACGCCGAGAAATTTTACCCATAATATATTGCGCTTAGGTATGACTTTGAGAGGGTTGAAGCTTGCATGCTAGCATTGTGGTGGAAGAAAACCCCAACCCTTCGTCCATGGGATAGTCGCATCCTCTGAGCAGAGAAAATGAAGAGAAAACCACCCATTAAAGAGGAAACTAATCTTCAACTTGTATTTCAGTAGAGGAAGCCAACATTTTTCCCATTAATTTGCCTTAATTTTCAAATTTCATGTAATGCAGTCAACAACTTGAGACTTATATATGCTCTTGTAATCAATCAGTGAGATTGCCAAGACCAACTCTCAAAAATATTATTGGTTACAAGGGTGAGCTTGCCATGGATACACTTGTAGATATTTATTGATATCAAAATAACAAACTTTGGTCACTCTTATTGAACCACTAAAAATATATGACAAATTGGTAAAATAGCAAACTCTGGTCACTCTTATTGAATCACTAAAAATCTATGTTGCCAGGGAACGTGGGGATAGGGACGGGAATGGGGATGGGTGCATCATTTTTTGAGACAGGGTGTGTGGGTTCGTTGGGGGTATATATATGTGTGTGTGTGTGTGTGTGTGTGTGAATTTTTATATTTTCAAACTTCAAACATGACAACTAAAATATTTATGATTTAAACTTTAAATATTTAAACATGCACATCATTAAACATTGAACATTTACATTGCAATTTCAAAATTTCTAGTTTGATATCAAGTGAAAATTAGAGTTTACACATACTTGTAAATCTGGGCCCAAGCCAATTTCGCCCAAAACTCTGGTAGGGAAAGAGACGGCCAAAAGTTACAATGTTGGCAAAAAATGTAAAAAAAAACGCAGTTACAAGAGTGACTAGAAAAGAAAGTGATGTCGGTTGGCCATGAGAGAATGTGGAGATTACAAAGAAAAACAAGAGTTCAAAATTGCAGTATATGGCAGTAGACTATTTGTTGTGGTTGCTTCAAGATTCTAATACTCATCATAAGGAATCTTTCCCATCTTTGACATCATGGGTCGATTTACTATTTAGAATTAAATTTTAATTTACTAATTTTGTTATGCAAACAATGTAGTTTGAAAACACAGAAATTAGAATTAATTCATGTCGCACGGTGAATCTTCAAGAGCTACATGTGAATCTTCAAGTAGGGATTGCATCTCTGTGGGAACCTCCAGTCACCTGCAAACACACCAGGGAATGCTTGTCGTCTCAATAGTCAAACCTAATGGTTGTTATCTCAAACGGAATGTCGTCATCGAAGAGTGAAGCGATTTTAGGTTTTGTGGGTTATGTATTCACCTTTTGACTTTCCACGATTTTTTCATATTTAAATTTTTATTTCAAAAATCGTTCAATAAAGACCCCTAAAGAACCCGATTTTGGGGTTCCAAGTACCCTAACCATCAAAATCATCCAATTTTTTTTAATGAAGAACTCATTTCTTATGGATTCGTTTCAGAAGAATCCGGTTCTTGGGTTCGAGAACCCGGAACGGGTTTGAGAACCCCACCCCTGGGTTTGGGAAACCATGCAACATAGCTAAAAATATATAAGATAAATTCGTAAAATAACAAACTCTAGTCACTCTTATTGAATCAATAAAAATATATATAGCAAATTGGTAAAACAACAAACTCTCATCCATAATTATTTAGCATCTCCTAGACCTTTTCACCTCCCAAATCTACTTGTAGAGCCATCAAAAATTTTCTAACCAATAATGAAATCAATATTAACTTTTATTTCTCCAAATTTTTCATTTGAAAATACCACCAACACTTAAAAGTGAATTGAACGTGTGAAAATCAATGTTGTGCTACACAACTCCAATGGACCAAGAAACCATATTTAAGACATGAGCAACTCCTAAAATTCTTAAAACAATTATATTGTCTATCAACCTATTCCTGGTTTTACTTTTTATCACCATGGAACAATCCAAACGCACCAAGGCATCCATAACCCTACAAATTTGAAAGACCTTCCACAATTGTTGCCAACCATGATTAGTTGAGGCAAATGATTTGTTTAATTTATTTTTGAATTTTCATCTAATCCCTTCCTTCAATCCATATTGGTGTTTTGTCATTCCATGTGGTTTTACCTCGACACAAACTTCCTCTACACCAAATCAGTCCTCTTCTTCTTTTGCAGATAATAATATCTACGACCTAGCAGCAGTAGTGTGGTGCAACACTTTTATTTGACCTAGCAACTTCGATCTTGACTTTGGAACTTCTATCTTGATTCAATACTTCTTCTTGCAGTAGCAACAACCAACAATAGCAACTTCGACCTATTAGCAAAAAACTTGTCTTGGCAATAGAAACTTTGACATAGCTTGAGAGACTTCAATCTCCCTAGAGAACTCACACGAGTGAGAGATAGATGCACCAAAACTTCGATCTGGCCTTAGTCTTCCTTCTTCACCAATCTTGCACTTCCTTTTAGCCCTCGTTCTTCACTTTGCACGTTTTCCAGCTCCTTAGTGTATATTGAACTTCTGTGAGATTGATTGCTCCAAATGAATTCGATTTGCTCAATATATAGCCTTTAGGTGAGGTCGAATTTCCCTCCTTGAAGCTAACTTGATCTTCTAGAGGCCGACTTGGTGTGGAGGTGACATAATTCATTTTTTACTAAAAAATAAACCTTTTTACATGACTCAAAAGCCCAAGAAGGGTATTTTTAAATGTACAATGACTCTATTGTCTCAGAATAAATCCTAGACATCCTCAATGGGGACTTTGAACTAAAACATGATGACCCAAGCATGAAACCCATGCTTTAATAAGTCATTGTGTTAATAATAAAAAATATTTTCTTTATTCTTTTGACAATTACATTACATAATGACTCAAAAACATTAATGAAGACCGAACCTAATTACATTTTCAACATGAGGGTCAGTACAATATTGGCGCAGAAGGGCTTGTGCAAGGGTTGGACTACCAGTTTTCTGAGGGAGCCAAGTGTCGGGATTGTTAGTGGAGAGTGAATTTCTCTCTAATTATTTTTGTCAGATATTTGCTAATTTGATAACCAACAGAGTATCCAAATATTGTACTCGGAATTCCACTGCTGCAAATAATAAGACCCTCAATTGTTGCACCAGTTTTCCAACATTGGGTTTTTCCGCGGAAAATTGTCCAAAAATAATTGTGTAATTTTTATGTGTGTGTGTGCTAGCATTTCTCATTTTCCAAAATTTTATTTTTCGCAGTACTTTTATGGTGAAAAATTGCAGCATGATTTATTCATTATTTGTCATAGCAATTAAACTACACAATTAATTTATAGTTAGAAGAATTAATTTCTAGTTGTTGTAATTCGATTAAAATTTTCACATGGTATCAGAGTAGAATTGATGGACAGGAGGCTCAGAGAAGAAGAGGGATAAATTCGTAGGTCAGAGGGAGCAGCAGAACGATTTCTTCAGGGGCTGCACAGTTCCTAGCCAAGTAGTGCAAATTGTTGGATAGGGGGTCGAATTTCCAATTGCAGAGTGCAGGAAGGGTCGATTTGTTTGGGAAGTAATTCCAGCAGGCAGTAGGTGAGCAACTAGTATTTTTCGCAGATCATATTCTTGTTTGGGTGCAGTTGGGTTTTGCAGTAGCAAAATCAACATTTGGTGGAAGAGAAATTGCACAGGAAATTATACTCAAGAAGTCTCCAATATATTTTCTAGAATCCTCTAGTATTTCCATGGAAATATTGGAGATTCAGGGGGCTACAAAATTTTCTTCCAGGTTGGAAGATGAATTTGCTTGTTTGACTAGCTCAACTTAAAAAGGCATCTGGTATATAGGCAATGGAGCATCAACACATATGACAAGAGTTAGGTAATATTTCTCCAGCTATAAAGAGGAGAAAATGGACTTCCAAATAACAATGGGAAATAGGACAAAATGCACTCTAGTGGGAAGAGGTACCATTAATATAAAGAGGGAGTCAAGAGCAAGCACCAGTGTTACAAATGTATTGCATGTGTGCCAAGATTTGGTATAAACCTGATTTCGGTATCCCGGTTACAGGATAGGGGATATGATGTCCACTTTATAGGGAAAAATGTGTGCATCAAACACTAGGGCTGGAAGATGGTGAAACAGATTGGTGTACGAAACAATAGATTGTACAAGTTGCAGTTCAATTCTCCAATTGTGAAAATTTGGCTAACCCTGAATCCTATTGCAACAACTGGAATTAATTCTCCTAATTGTTAAATTAAGCCTTAATAATTTGTTTGCAGTTTTCTACAGCGAACACTAAATCAATCACAGTGCAACCTTCACAAATAAATTACAGAAGCAAATAAACGTAGGAAGAAATATATGCACACACACAAAATAACACTGTTATTTTTGGACCAATGTCCCCGGAAAAACCCAACTTGGGAAAACCGATGCAGCAACTGAGGGTTTATTATTATGCAATAGTGAAATTTGAGTACAACTGGATGCCCAAAATACTGGCAATCCAAACAGAGAAATACTGGCAAAAATATCTAGTGAGGAAAATTCCTCACTCCACTGGCTATACGACACTGACCTCAACTCGAAATTGAGTCGCCCCTAACTGCCTCTGCACAGTCTTTGCATTACTCTACGCAGTCACTGCATCCCTCCAACTCGGAACTACATCACCTCTCACTCTCTCATCCGTTGTTGTCTGGGAAACTGATTCTCTCGGCCTCTGGAACCTTTGCCCAGCTTCTGGTACTGAATCTCACCTTATCCCTAGCAAAAATAAATTTCCTCTAGAGGACATTATGCTATCTCCTTGTGGCACTCTTTGCCTCTCTGCAAATGTACTCGCCGGATCTGGAAATCTTCTTATGGCTTCACTATCTTTTCCCCTCTGTCACTGCTTCGATCTCACTGAATCACTTCCAGCAACACACAACTACTACTCTAGAAATTGAATACTCAACTAATTTGGTGTGTCTTCTCCAAGCCCCATCGACTTCTTCTGATAATCCTCTGTTGAGACTTCAACGACCATGATTAAATCTTAATCGATGGCTAGGATTAACTAGAAATTGATCCATGTACTTTTCCAGAACATTCTCACCGCGACTTGATTAATTATGATTAATTAATCATACTCCCTAAGTTTATATTTAGAAAATATTAAAAAACTGACTAATTAACCTAATTAAGTCGTATCTATGTAATATTCCAAAATTTGCATGCAGCAAATAGGAATATTAAATTTTGCTGCTTTCACTTAGGAGATGAATAAATGGGTAAGGAGACCCATGCATAATAAAAATATGAATAAAATCCCTCATAATGTGAAAGGGGATCAACATAGAAGTTGGATTTCACACCTTCATGTGTGAACAGGGACTTTTGCATATGGACAAGGTCAAGTTTGACCAAGTCAACAGCACTGGGATAGGAGGTGGAGATCATCTTGTGAGACAGTGCAGAGATAGTGGGAGGAAGATTCCTTGGTGGAGGAAACCCTAATGAGTGGGACCCAAGGAGAGAGGGCTTCCATTTATATAAAAGGAGGGCAAGGCAGCCATAGCAGGACATATTATGATTTGATATTGCATTTGTGGTCCGTATGACTTGTGCTTTCTTCAACTGTTTAGTTTAGATTGCTATGCTGCTTAGCACAAGGATTTCCTGTTTAGGAATCCTTCTCCTTTCTTGAGAGGCCTCTTGAAGGAGCTTGTACTGATTTGCCTCACATCTAGGCTTGAGGCCAAGCATCTTCCTTCAGCTACAGTGTTATTTCTGCAACAGTATAACGTTGTGTTACAGGGTGTTGCAGTGAGGGTTCACAACACCACTTCCCTAGCTTATTTTTCAAAGGAGGGGGCCTCCATTCCTTTGGGAGATTAGTAAGGAAGGTACAGGAGCAGATTTTCATATCTTGGCATTTGGCCAAAGCACTTCCATCATCCACAGCGCAGTCCCTTGTAGGAACTGCGTCATTTCTTGCAGAATTGCAGTGTGAGGGTCAATCCCCTCAATCTTGAGCTTGTTCCTTAGGGAAAGGGCCAACCCTTCTCCTGGAAAGCTTGTAAGAAGGATCCTCCTTCATTTTTTTGTATTATTCAGCTGTATATATCCAGAGCTTCAGTTAGACTGCGTTTCTCAAATCCAGATTTGCAGATCTAACATTTTGTACATTAAGCTTTCATGAAACCCTTGCCAGGTTATCTTTGTAATGTGTAAAAGGGGTTAAATCCCTAATTTTCTTCATGTTTTGAGCAATAAAACTCCAGATTTGACGTTGCATCATATTATAGCAGAAACCCTCTGAAAATCACTGTGTATATGCTTCAGGAAATTTTTGTTTAGTCAAGTCATGGGATTTGGGCCTTTTTGAGCCATATCGGGACTAGGAGATCTGTTTAAACAAGTAAAAGAGATTTGTTTTTGAATCTTTTCTGGGTGTAAGTCCCATATTACATAATCTAAGGGATCCCAGCGTCATTTCCTCCTATTATAACGCAATTTCCTGAATATAACGTTTTTAGGTTCAAAATTGTTGCTTTTCCCCACTTCGGGACAAAATAGTGGGATATATTTCTTTTTGTTGTATATGTAATTGATGGTTATGTGTTTTATACACATTTTATAAGTTATTTCTCATTGCTATTCCAAATTTGTATTCATATATTGCTGCATCCCTTAATTGGGGATATTATAGTGGTATCAGAGCATAATCTTGGCTCAGCCTGTGAGTTCCAGCCTTTATGCTATCAAAAGAGTAAGAATACAAAGAAGAAGAGCAAAGATCATAATGATGGAAAGAATGAGATTATTCTCATCACTTTTTAGATCTGGAAAGAACCTCTCCAACAAGGTTAAGCAGATGGAAGAGGAAAGATGCAATGAAACTCCTAGAGGGTTTCAAGAAGAGGACGAGCCATGCACTTCCTATTCTCAAAGAGGAGAAGACAAGAAGCATGAAGAACATTTGGATCATCAGACTCTAAGTGAATACCTTGTTGAGTACAAATCTCAATCTAGAGCTTTCAAGGAGACTCTAGCTTTCCCACAGTTCATTCAGCTGGAGGAAGAGAGGAAACCTTGCAGCACAAGGAGAATCAAAGGCAATAGGTTTCTATTGTCCACTTTTGATGGGTCATCTTCAGCAAGGGCTTGGGCAAGAAGACTTGATGCATTATTTATACTGCATCCAGTGGGAGAGAGAGAGGCAGTGGAGATTGTAGCATTGCACCTTGAAGGAGAAGCAAGCACTTGGTGGTTCAGCCATGTGAGGCATGCAAGAGTATCTACTATTGTAGATTTCACTCAAAGGGTGATCAAGAGATTTGATGAAGAGTAATCAGTGGGAGAGAAGCCCTCACCACCACTTGAGGAGGCTTGTACCAGCGCTGTCACAATCATGGAGGAGCAGCCTTCATCTTCAACAGTTGGGGAAGCCAACACAAGGGAGGAAGAAGCCCTTGCAGCCATACAAGATGCTTCCAAGTTTCACAAAGGTATGCTTAAGCTTCCATCTCTTGTCATTTCAACAAATCTTATGGAGGAATCTACATCATTGTATACTGCTGATTTAGAGCAACAGAGTTGCACTGCGTTGTACAAGAGCAGTAATGAAGAAAAAAGGACCCATTCCTTATGGGGGCATTCAAATAGCAGCTTCATTCAAGAAGCAATAGAGGATGAAGTTATAGATGGTAGACATCTTGAAGTGAGAAACATTTTCTCCTTTCTAGATGACCCTTTCTCAATGAGCACTTCCCAGCTCAAAGAGAAACTTCTACCTGCAGCAGATCCAGAACCTTATTGGTTTTGGGAGGCCATTGATGAGGAGGAGGTCTCCTGGAGAGATCTCATTGGAGGTGCACTTCAACATATCATGGAGTGCAAGGTTCTTGAACAGTTTGAGGAGGTTTTTCCCTCATCACACTTGAATCCTTGTGGATTCAAGAAGGACATTGATGAGAGGTCTTCTCTAGAAGATCTCCGAGGAGCTGCATCTCAACATCCCATGAAATGCAAGAGGGGAAATTTGGTTTAGGAGGATGGTAGTATTCCTTGGGAGAGTGCTAAGGAAGAACATGATGGGAGGCACCTACATGTGGATGGATGGGTGTGGATGATGAGCAAGAAGCTAGAAAGCTACTTGCAAATCTATGATACTGGGCAGCAGGAGGCTTGGCTGCGTTGGCTACTATTGAAAGAGTTTGGCCATCATCCTCTTCCTAAGGGTATGTGGGTGAAGGAGGTTGGCAGGATACTTGCATCATTGGGTAGCAAGGAGTATGGACACATTGGGTTGATATGACATTCTTCATATCAATCACCATGTTTTCACTACATGATTTGTATGATGGAGGTATGAGGAGGCAGCAAAAAATTTTGTTGCTTTGGTTTTTCCTGGGAGAGCAAGGGTAGATTTACTCTCACACTTTGCATGATGTTGCAGGAGTAGGAGATGGCACTATCATGGTGCAAAGAGGCTACTCCTTGGCCTTAAATGATCAAGAAGTACTTCCACTTTGGGAGGAACTTCTTATGTGTAGCAGCATTATGGGAGATGTCTTTGACAATATGCACGTCAAAAAATGGAGCTATGAGTTGGCAGAAGCCTATTTGCATAGGCCAATAGCGCTGTCACTTGGGAGCTTGGGGTTATTGATGGAGTGTCCCCAGGATCACTTCACACTTGATGATGCACTTGGTGGACAAGGAGGCAGTGAAAATGATGAAGTAGTGGATGGAAACATCTATTACAGAGATATGATCTTCTTAACTTGGATTTCCAAGCATAAGAAGGGTGATCTTCATGCAGCACATGGTTCATTTCTCTTCATGGGAATGTGTCATACCACTATGGGGGATTTATTCATATACATATGCATCATCTTACTCTCAACACATGGTAAGAATATTGTTTTTGCATCAATTGATTGTCTAACGCAGTATTTGCATACTCTTACCATTTCTATTCAGTGCATTGCTCCACAAGACGGCAAGCTTTCCATTGAGCTCCATGGTCAACATTGGACCAAATTGTGTGATGGAGACAGCCATATTTTATATGGCCTTGGGCAAGTGTTTTCTTTCATGTATGTTCAGTTGATGTATCCAGCCATTTTCTCTTTATCAGTAGATGTCATGACATACATAATTATCCATGTATCAAAGAACAACTTGCCATACTATTTTCTGAAGCAGCAGTTAGGAAGACTGCACTGTAACTACATGGGAAATTGTTTGGTACTTCCTGCACCACATGAAACCTTCAGTCTTTTCCTCATTTTGATGCTGATCATGATTTCATTTGCTGATATTATTCTTATTTCTATTGAGAGCATGATTGGGAGAGAGACACATGGGTTGGATGTGTCCTTTTGGGAAGAGGATTCCCACACTTTCTGCATTGCATGTTCTAAGGGGAGCATGAAAGGAGATATGGCCACCACAGCCAAACACTTGTTTTCTTATAAGGTGGGCCATGAGATTGATGGGATGCCATATGGTGATGATTCCCTATCCATCACATATGGAATGATTTGGGCCAGCTTGATTCATAGCGTTGGAGAGGAGATATTTGGAGATCTAGTCTTCATCTTGCCACTTGAGGGCAACATTATTGTAGCCCAAGATCAAAATATGCTCTACACTCATCATAAGTGGAGAGGAGGATAGTGTGGGGTAGGCTACTTTGTCTACCATGTTCAGATTTTCAGCGCACCTACTTTGCAGGAGCTCAAGGTGGAGGAACAATTTCAGGAGTTGCCATGTTGGGAGGTGACTCATTTTGTATGGATGATTGCTTGGGGGTGGAGGATCCACATGGGGGAGATGTTTCCTAATACATTTCAGACTCCATGCCTTGAGAGGACCTCTAGACAGCACCTTATTGCCTCCTTGAGTACTTCACTTATCCAAGATGATGGCTATTTGGCTAACTTGCATGCTTAGGAGGGGCAATATGGAGATTCATTGATGAGACAGCGTCTCATTCCTTGAAGGATTTCATCATATGTGGATGCTACAGCAGGAGGAGAGGAGACTCTTCAGTTCTATCCTTGCAGTTGCTTGAGGACAAGCAACATTTGGGAGGGGAGGACTGTAATATTCCAAAATTTGCATGCACTAAATTGGAATATTAAATTTTGCTGCTTTCATTTAGGAGATAAATAAATGGGTAAGGAGGCCCATGAATAATAAAAATCTGAATAAAATCACTCATAATGTGAAAGGGGATCAACATAGAAGTTGGATTTCACACCTTCATGTGTAAACAGGGACTTTTGCATGTAGACAAGGTCAAGTTTGACGAAGTCAACAACACTGGGATAGGAGGTGGAGATCATCTTGTGAGACAATGCAAAGATAGTGGGAGGAAGATTCCTTGGTGGAGGAAACCCTAATGAGTGGGACCCAAGGAGAGAGGGCTTCCATTTGTATAAAAGGAGGGCAAGGCAGCCATAGCAGGAACTCTTATGATTTGATATTGCATTTGTGGTTTGTATGACTTGTGCTTTCTTCAACTGTTTAGTTGAGATTGCTGTGCTGCTTAGCACAAGGATTTCCTGTTTAGGAATCCTTCTCCTTTCTTGAGAGGCCTCTTGAAGGAGCTTGTACTGATTTGCTTCACATCCAGGCTTGAGGCCAAGCATCCTCCTTCAGCTACAGCATTATTTTTGTAGCAGTATAACGTTGTGTTGCAGGGTGTTGCAGTGAGGGTTCACAACACCACTTCCCTAGCTTATTTTTCAAAGGAGGGAGCCTCCATTCCTTTGGGAGATCAGTAAGGAAGGTCTAGGAGCAGATTTTCATATCTTGGCATTTGGCCAAAGCACTTCCATCATCCACAGCACAGTCCCTTGTAGGAACTACGTCATTTCTTGCAGAATTGCAGTGTGAGGGTCAATCCCCTCAATCTTGAGCTTGTTCCTTAGGGAAAGGGCCAACCCTTCTCCCGGAAAGCTTGTAAGAAGGATCCTCCTTCATTTTTTGTATTATTCAATTGTATATATCCAAAGCCTCAGTTAAACTGCGTTTCTCAGATCCAAATCTGCATATCTAACATTTTGTACATTGAGATTTCGTGAAAACCTTGCCAGGTTATCTCTGTAATGTGTAAAAGGGGTTAGATCCCTAATTTTCTTCATGTTTTGAGCAATTACACTCCAGATCTAATGTTTCATCATATTATAGCAGAAACCCTCTGAAAATCACGTTATATATGCTTAAGGAAATCTCTGTTTAGTCAAGTCATGGGATTTGGGCCTTTTTAAGCCATATCGGGACCGGGAGATCTGTTTAAACAAGTAAAAGAGATTTGTTTTTGAATCTTTTCTGGGTGTAAGTCCCATATTACATAATCTAAGGGATCCCAGCATTATTTCCTCCTATTATAACACAATTTCCTGAATATAACGTTTTTAGGTTCAAAATTGCTGCTTTTCCCCACTCCGAGACAAAATAGTGGGATATATTTCTTGCTGCTGTACATGTAATTGATGGCTATGTGTTTTATACACATTTTATAAGTTATTTCTCATTGCTATTCCAAATTTGTGTTCATGTATTGCTGCATCCCTTAATTGGGGATATTACACTCTAGGTGGAATTTCCAAAAACGATTTATGGGTTTTGGAGAATATTTGTATTTTAGCCTCTCCATAAAATCTCGTGGATAGAACACATGTAATGCTACAAAAACTAACACTCCCTCTTAGCAAGGAATGTGTTCTAGTGCTGCAACCCATTGAAGAAACACCTCGTCTCTACATCATCTCCTGTCACATTGTTGATGTCTGGCTACTGCTGGCGACCAACCACTATGCAACTCTGAAGCATTGCATCTGTGTTGCTGCTGACCCTGCTAAATTGTTGCCAACACTGCATCTGCACTGCAATTTTGTTGTTGTTGCTACTGCAACATCTGCAGCTTCTCATCTGTTGTTGCTACAACTGCAACATCTGCAGCTTCTCATCTGTTGTTGCTACAACTGCAACATCTGCAACTGAGAACTATCCAAAATACTGAACCATTTGTGTTCAGTATGACGCATCTGTCAACTGAGTCCTTAGTGTTACTAATCTATGCACTGTCACTTAAGCCTCTACGCTGATGCTGACTCTGCACTGCCACCACCTCCGCACTACATTGCCTAGCATCTAACCGCTACTAGCCACTGCATCTGTCAATCTAGCATCTGACTGCACCAACTGCCGCTAGACCATCCTGTTGGAAATACCAAGAGGGGGGGGGGTGAATCAGTATTTATTTTCAATTGTTATTTTTACCAGTTAGATCACTTATATTTAGAACACAAAATGAACAATAAGAATCAATGCTTTATTAATTTCTTCTTTGCAATAGATCAAGTACAATATATGTAGGGCTCCAACCTTAGATGAAGACACTGATCTTCAATCTCCCAGGCTCCAACCTGTATTTTCCAAGCACCGACTCAGACTTCCAAGGGTCCAACCCTGTATTTGGTTCAGGCTCCAACCTAGTTTCTTGAGGACTCTGATCCTCTAGGGCTCCAACCCTATTCTCCAAGGCACCAACCTTTTCTTGTCGAGGCTCCAACCTCTTGGGCTCCAACCCTTTACTTCGTCAAGATATATTTGGTTATACTTCACGGCTACCGTTGTCTTCTTCAATGAGCCTTGTCAATATTCAACTTTCCCATCACTTAGTCTCCATGTCACGTCATCAATGACAACCTTGATCTCTTCGAAGGTGTCACCATTTCTCTTCATCGTACTCAAATCACCTCATGATGATATCATGGTCTTCAATGATCTTCACAAATCTTCAATGTGTTTTCAATGAGCTGCCCTAGTTTTGCACCTGCTCTAAGCCTCTTCAAGGGCTTCTTCAAGAACTCTCCAAGGGAGTCTTCACAAGGTGCTTCAAGAGTGTCTTCACACGGTGCTCCAAATACTTCAAGATTTGGTCAACGATCTGCTCCAATAAGCCTACTGTCAAGATCTTCTTCACTTTTACACCCTTTCAAGTTCACTGTTGCTACTTCAATGCCATTGTCCAGATCTCAACACACAATTTTAACACCTAATCTCCAATGTATCAACCCTTCAATTGGAGGATCGAATCTTCAAAAACACAGGTTTGAGTTTCCTTATATGCCACAATGGTATTTGAGCTTCAATAGTCAATCTGCAATTTTGTTCCTTTTATCCATGGGTCTGAGAAACAACACTTTGGAGATTACAGGTCTGTGGTACAGTTCTCACACTTTTCCAAGCTCCAAATCTGTGCTTCCAAGAGACTTAAACAGTGATTCGAGCCTTTTACTGTCCACAAACCAAGCTAAAAGAAAAAACAGGTCTGAGCTGGTATAGCTGACTGTCCACTGTTCCGAGGATGAAGTTTGAAAGGTATCCACCATAAGAAATATACCACGAAGTCTGCGTTGATGACTTGTTATTTGTCTCAAAAACGAACTGAGGTATTGTCCTCCACAGGTGGTTGTAATGTCTGTGTTTTGTCACCAATCTGAGCTTCAGAAGACTACGGGTCAAGGTATATATATATATTTGTAGGATTGTTCTTACTAATAGAAGTATGCCCAATTAATCTTCAAGTCTTCCTCGGTCTTATTTCTGTCCTTATGCCACTTCTCTGAATTCTTCGCCAAATTTTGTGCTTAGAATGAGTCGGAACTCTTATATATACTAGTTTTGACGTTTAAGATGAACGGACATGTACTTTTACAGTGAGGCCAACTTAGGGGTTTTAGCACAGGTCAGCTCAAGGGCCAGATATATACCTTTAACTTGTAAAATTCATATCGCCCAAACTATTTGGAGTTTTGGGACGTGTAAGGGCTCATTAAAAAGGAAAAAATATGCCCTAAAATATGGTACAGGAGTCAAATTGATAAGCTGCCTCTAGGGTAGTGAAAATTATTTTTTAATGAGACTGATCTTGAAATTTAGTGTAGAAAATATTTGGGACAGAATGAGGAGTGTTTGGGACAGCATGTGATTATTGATGGCTTCTCCATTTTTTGCACCAATAATATTATTATGAGTGTCATCATGTGAGTATCCAACAAACTCATCATGATAGTGAATCCATAATTTTCCATTTGGAGAGCTTCAAAGAGTCTTCCAACCACCATCTAGATCATTAAATGAGATCTTCCAACAATGTCATCATTTGCCATCAAGTGTTCTTCAAGTCCTTCATGTCATGTCCCCAATCATTGTCCATGTCATCAAATGGTCCTCCATGTCATCATATAGTTTCCAACCATGTAATCAATACCTTCATTGAATGACATCATCAAGTGTAGTCTTCTAGGTTACCAAACAAGGTGCATGATTGACACTTGGCACTTTAAGAATATTTTCCATCTTGACATCATGCTAGTTCCAGGCTTGTTCACCAAGAACCTCTTCATACGAGGTTTGCATGATATCACTGCAAGGGCTTGCCATTAGGGTTTTGATGCCTTTACAAGAATATTGATCGTCATATTGACATCAATGACAACCTTAGACCAACATATCCTGCTACTAAATATTATGCGCTCCCGTAGCAAGGTATTGATTTAACAGGTGGACATCCTCAAGAATCCTGCCCAACTTGTAGCACTCTGAGGCTACAAAGCCAAGGCACTCCACCGCACTCTTGGAGGGATGTTTGCAAACATGGAAAAATCTTCCTCCAACCTGGAGGACAACCTATGAATCTCTGTTGAAGCTGTCCGTTGGTCCTGCTTCTCCTCCTTGTCCTTGTTTTTGAGAGGGCACTGAGTGTTGTAGTGTCCTAGCTCACCACGCCTGAAGCACTTGACCTTTTACAGGTCCTTCCTCTTCCTACACTGCTTCCCTTGTCATTGACTGAAACCCTTTGATGCGATGGCCACATTATCCTCATCCTCCACCCACTTTGATCCACTACTGCTGCTGCCACTGATGGTGCTCTTCATCAGATCTTGCCTCAATTCTTCTTGCTGCAAGTCTACCCACATTCTATAAATCTTGGCACGATTCTCTGCCCAAAATACTTTGGAAAAACAATTTCCACTCCTCGAAGACAGAGTTGAGAGCTACACGCACTAGCTTTGAAGGTTGTGGTGTTGATCCTATGGCTCCCAGCTCATCTCAGATCTCCTGAATCCTGGTAAGGAAGGGGTCTATGTGCTCCCCTTTATGCATCCCGGTGCATCTCAGCTTCTCTTCTACGTACATCTTCTGTTGCTCGGAAGATCCCTGGTATAGCGTGGAAAGGGAGTACCACATCTCTTTGATCATACCCAAGGCCGCTATGTGAGAGACCACGTGATCTCGAGTTTCATCGAGGATCAATCTTTTCTCCTTCGTCATCTCCTTCTTTTACTTCTTCAGTTGATCTGCATCCGTGGGGAAAACAACCACGTTATCGATATATGCTTTAAGATCATATTCATCTAGGAAAGAAATCCTTGCCTTCCAGATCACATAGTTGGAGGCTCCATCCAACCTATCCTAATCTCGCAGCCCGACTGTTGCCATATTAACAAAAAAATGTCGAAAACCTTCTCTTCCCTTCTGCTTAGTTGCTGCTAGGCTCTACGCACTCTCTGCTGGAGTGAGAATATCTGCTCACAACAACTGCCATTCTGCAAGGGATATCGAACTTCTGAATCTAGAAGTTCCCTGAGGAAAATATTCCCTCATTTTGTGCTCTTTCTTCCACCCGATGCTATTTTGCACTAGCAAACTACTGCAAAATAATTGCGTCCAACTAGAGATCTGCTCTGCAACAAAATACTAGTTTCTCCCTCTACCTCTGGATTTCCTTGATCTGGAGAAATACGATTTCTTTGTCGCCCTCTCAGAGAAGTTGATTTTTCCTCAAGAAATTGACCCTCTTGGCCAAGGAGTTGCGCTTCCTCTGGGGGTTTTGAACCGTTGCTCACACAGAGCAGCGAATCTCCTCTTTCCTTCTGCTACTGAGCTCTCCGCTTACTGTATGTTCTCTGATACCATGTGAAAATTCGGCTAACCCCGAATCCTATTGCAACAACTAGAATTAATTCTCCTAATTGTTAAATTAATTCTTAACAATTTGTTTGCAGTTTTCTACAGCAAACATTGAATCAATCACACTACAACCTTCACAAATAAACGTAGGAAGAAATATATGCACACATAAAAAATAACACCATTATTTTTGGACGACTGTCCCCGGAAAACCCAACTTGGGAAAACCGGTCCTGCAGTTGAGGGTTTTATTATTATGCTGGCAAAAATATCTAGTGAGGAAATTTCCTCACTCCACAATCTATCCGACACTGACCTCAGCTTGAAATTGAGTCATCCCCAACTGCCTTTGCACAGTCTCTGCGTCACTCTATGCAGTCACTGCGCCCCCTCTAGCTTGAAACTGCGTGACCTCTCACTGTCTCGTCGGTTGTTGTCTAGGAAACTGATTCTCCCGGCCTCTGGAACCATTGCCCAACTTCGTGCACTGAATCTCGCCTTCTCCCCAGCAAACTGAAATTTCCTCTAGAGGAGACTGAGTTTCCTCTGCGCTACCTTACAATGGCACTCTTTACCTCTCTGCAAATGTACTCGCCGGATCTAGAAATATTCCTCCGGCTTCACTGTCTCTACCCCTATCTCACTGCTTCGATCTCACTGAATCACTTCCGGCAACACACAACTGCTACTCTGGAAATCGATTTCCTAGCAAAATCGAATTCTCAACTGATTTGGTGTGTCTTCTCGAGGCCCCATCGACTTCTTCTTATAATCCTTTGTTGAGACTTCAACGACCATGATTAAATCTTAATCGATGGCTAGTATTAACTAGAAATAAATCCATGTGCTTTCTAGAACATTCTCACCATGACTTAACTAATTCTGATTAATTAATCATATTCCCTAAGTTTATACTTAGGAAATATTAAAAAAACTGACTAATTAATTTAATTAAGTCATCTCTAGGTGGAATTTCCAGAAACGAATTCTGGGTTTTGGAGAATACATGTATTCTAGCCTCTCCACCAAATATCATGGCTAGAACACATCTGATGCTACAAAAACTAACACCAATGACACTAGTTAGCAGTAGCAGTGACAGTGGAAAATCCCTGAATGAAATATGGCATAAGAGGATGGGACATTTACACCATGGAGCACTTACGATGCTCACGAAGACAGTGACAAGTGTTCTAGAATTTGGCATGGAACATGATGATGTGTGCAAGGGGTGCGCATGCTTAGGAAATATGCTAAGGCAACATTCCTGAGGAGTGACAACAAGGCAGATGGTGTTTTGCAGCTTATACACTCAGACATTTGTGGCCCTATGTCCACTAGATCTCTAGAAGGGTACGAATATTTCGTTACCTTCATTGACGACCATTCCAGGAAAACCTGAATCTATTTCTTGAAGAACAAGGATGAGGTCTTCGATTGCTTCAAGGAATTTAAGGCTATAGTGGAGAACGCGACAGGGAAAAATATCAGGACACTTTGCTTAGATAACAGAGGTGAGTACAGAGATAGTGACTTCAAAAGGTTCTGTGTGAAGGAAGGCATCAGAAGGGAGTGGACAAATCCAGACAATC
The DNA here is from genome assembly GCA_034641835.2 of Pinus albicaulis. NCBI lineage: Eukaryota > Viridiplantae > Streptophyta > Pinopsida > Pinales > Pinaceae > Pinus > Pinus albicaulis. The sequence goes on along the minus strand of CM076570.1, from coordinate 1,080,072,789 downwards.
CACATCAAAATGGCATAGCGAAGAGAAATAACAAATCTATAGTCAGGGTTGCAAAGGAAATGTTATATGACTTGGATTTTCCCATGTTCTTACGGGCAGAGGCATGTAACACAATAATGTATATTCAGAACAGGGTTCCTCACAAGGATTAGGGAAGATAACACTAGAAGAAGTCTTCTTAGGGAAGAAGCCAAGAGTCAGTCACTTCAGGGTCTTTGGTAGCATAACTTATTTTCATGTACCAAATGAGGAGCATACCAAGTTGGATCAGACTTAGAAAGAGGTTATTTTGTTGGGTATAGAAAAATCTCTAAGGCATACAATATCTATGTTCCTAGTAGCAGGAAGATCATTGTGAGACGAGACATGAATTTTATGGAGGATAGAGACTTCAAGAAGCCTCACGAAATGCCAACACATGATCAGAGTGAGCCAGTAGAAGCTACATTGGTCCTGCAGCAGGGGAAAATAGTGGGACTGCCGGTAGAACATTCATGTTAGTTTTTGTAGCACCAGAGGTGTTCTAGTCTCTAAACTTGGAGGAGAGGCTAAAACACAGGGGTTCTCCATAACCCAGAAATGATTTCTAGAAATTCCACCTAGAAGTGTCTCAATTAGATTATTATCCTATTTTAAAATATTTCCTAAGTCTAAACTTAGGGAAAGGGGTTAATTAATCGGTATTAATTGAGATAATATGTGAATCATCTAGAAACTCACTTGGATTGACACCGATATGATTTTAGTCATTGATTAACATTTAATCTTGTTTGTTGGAGTACCAAGAGAAGATTATAAGAAGAAGTCGATGGGTATATGGAGGAAACACTCCCAGAGAGATCGATTTCCTTGGCCATTTCGATTCTCTAGAGAGCAACAACAATTATCAGAAAAGTTCAAGCCAGAGAAGGGAAGCAAAGACAGTGAAACTGGAGGAAGATTTTCCAGAACCGATAATTACTTTGAAGGGAGGCCAAGATTTTCTTTAGGACGCTGCACATAAACCTCCAAAAGGCAGTTTGATTTTGCTGGAGGAGATGTTTTTAGTTCCAAAAGCCGGGAAGAGTTTCCAGAGGGCCGAACAATCATTTTCTCAGTCATCAGTAGGCAAAACGGCTAGATTGCCAATCGATTCAGGAACACGTGTGGCAAGCAGCGCCAGAGTGACGTAGATCCAACGCAGACCCACCTAAACAGATAGCTTTTTAGTGGACATCAAGTGTCAGGATTTTTTGGAGTGAGAGTAATTTCCCTCTGTAAAATTTCAGTCCCCACTTTGGTTATCAGTTTTCCCTTAGCACTCCATCCATTTAATGTTAAATCCAAGCATGATAAAAAAACTAAAATCTGGAAATGAAATTTGTTTCTGAAAATACAAATTTGGAGATTTTACTACTGCTGGAAATATTGGAAATAAATGCATAGAAAATTATAACAGCCACACACAGAAAATGACAGTATTTTTTGGTCAATGCGACCCTGGAAAAACCCCCTACAACTCTTGGGGAAAACTAGTTTGAGAGCTCTTCTTTATTTCTGAAAACTTTTACAGAGAAACTGAAATACACAGAAAAATTCTAGCATTTACAAAAACAGACTTATCTCGATTTCTGTGCATAAACTCCACCACGAAAATCGTGCCAACAGAAAAACAGTTCATTAGAGAAACAACAATTAATGTTGTATGACCTGCCTTAGGAAATGTGCCCAGAATGTTGTGTATGGCCTTTACAGACTGTACGAAAATTACAGCAAGGTATTCTCCTCGAAAATCGTGCCTAGTTGGCTCGGTTTTCGTGCCTTCAATTTGTCGATATTTCCTTCTCGAAATCTATGTTGTCATTTCCTTGGAATGCATTCCAAATTGTTGTATGGTACTGTTGTCTTAGGATGCATGCCAATACTCCTGTTGTACGATTCTGCTATAAATGCCTCCTTGGGATGCATGCCAAGGTCTGCTACTCTCCTTCACTTTCTCCATGCTCAGCAATCTCTCCTTTGCTCTCTCTTGCTTTCTCTCAAATGCTCATGAAAGAATAATGTGATCTTTTCTTCTTCTTCTCTCCTTTAGACCTAACCCTAAGTGACTTTTGGGTGATCCCTAAATCCAATGGCTGAGATAGCTTTAGATCAAGGGATGAAAATAAATGCACATTATTTTCACTTTTTCTATTAAATCACTCACCCACTTAAATAAAGACCCACTTAGCTTTTTATTTCCATAGTCACTTTTTCACTTTCTAATTCTTCATTGACTTTTATAAAGTCACTTTTAAATTAGAACGTAACTTTATCATTTATAAAGTCACTTTAATAATGTAGGATCGAATTCCCAATACTTCTTGAGGCAGTCACTTTTATAGCTAGCAAGAATATGTATTAATTCTTCTCTAGGCAAAAGATCAAATCCATGGGGAACCACTTGTCCTCTAGTACCCAAAATTTAACACTCCCTCTTACTGAGGAAAGTGTTCCTCACCACTCCCATCTTGTCTCTGAAGTAGACATGTTTGCCCTGTGGTAAGGCTTTGGTGAAGATGTTCGCTACCTGCTCATTTGTGGAGATGTACCCAAGCTTGACTGCTCCCTTTTGGACATAGTCTCGAACACAGTGATACTTGATCCCAATATGCTTTGACCTGTCATGAAAAATTGGATTCTCCGTGAGTTTTATGCAACTCTGATTATCGCAGTAAATCACAGAAGGTCTCAATGCTTGACCAAATAGACCAAACAACATCTTTAGAAGCCATATGGCCTCACAACTAGCCAACTGCTGAAACCCAACTGCTGCAATAAGTATCAATCCAAGAGTACCAAGCTCTAGGAGCTTGCTTCAGGCCATAAAGTGCCTTTTTCAACCTGCATACATGGGTCTCACGCCCATGCACCTCAAAGCCCTGTGGCCGCTCAATATAAACTTCCTCCTGAATGAAGCCACTGAGAAAGGCGGTCTTCACATCCATCTAGTGGATCTTCCAACCCATCTCTGCTGCAATCGATATAATGGAGCGAATAGATGTATACCGAGCCACGGAAGCGAAGGTCTCCTCATACTCAACTCCCTCTACTTGTGAGAATCCTCTTGCCACAAACTGATCCTTGAACTTCTCTATGCTGCTATCTGCAGCATGCTTTATCTTGTAGAGCCATCTGGAAGTAACAACTGATTTACCTTCAGGCCTAGGCACTACCTCCCAAACAACGTTCTTCATAATAGAAGAATACTCCTCCATCATGGCCTCTCTCCAGACCTCTTGGTTGGCTGCCTCCTCATAACTAGAAGGCTCGATGTCAACAATGCTTGTTACCAATGCCATGTAACTACAGAACCGCTCAGGTGGTCTACTCTCTCCGACTTGTCTCTTTGGACCAGCAACTGATGTGGCCTCGCACAGGGTGTCTTGAAGCCACTTGGGCTTCCTCTTCCCTAACACTACTTCTTCCACCGGAGTGAAAGAATCCTCATCATCATCAGAAGCTTGAACTCCTTAAGGCTTGCCAATTGACCCCATACTTGTACCTATGCCTGTAGAATCTGATGTACCATATGAGTTGTCCATCAGTGGACTATACTGTGAACTATTATGTGGATTGCCCTGCATGCTGCCCGAAGATCCCCTTACCTGACTCTGAGAGCCACTGCTCACTGATGGAAGTGAAACTGTAATAGATGTACTTCCTGATCCCTAACCTCTTGCACTTTGTGCACTGGATCCTGTGACTGACTCAACTGCTGCTGAGTGTGTGGTGACTCTATATAATGTAACTTCAGTGACCTCCTGAAAGCTCTCTCCTCCTCGAACTTTACATCCCTCCTGACAACCACTTTCCTCTTTGCAGCAATGTAAATCTGGTAAGCTTTCGAGGTCTCGCTATAACCCACAAAGATGCCCTTGTCTGCAGTAGGTTCTAGCTTGGTCCTACTCTCCTTGGGGGCATAAGAATGTGTAAGGCACCCAAAGATACGAAAGTGCCCAACATCAACCTTCTTCCTTGTGAAAGCCTCCTTAGGAGTCACATTCCCCAAGGCACGATGTGGACTCCTGTTCTGTAGGTAAACAACAATGTTGCAGGCCTCTTCCCACAAAAATAAAGGTAACCCCTGATTGTGAAGCATGGCTTTGGCAACCCCTACAATGGATTTCTTCTTCCTCTTTGACACCCCATTTTGCTGGGGGTTGTAAGGAACAATGAACTCCCACTTAATGCCTGCCTCAGCACAAAAATCCACAAACTCACCAAGCGTATACTCACCTCCATTGTCTGACCTGAGTACCTTGATCTTCCTGCCTATCTGGTTTCCCACAAGAGCTTTAAACTCTTGAAACCGCTTGAAAAACTCACACTTGGTCTTCAAGAAATAAATCCAGGTCTTCCTGGAGTGATCATCAATGAATAAGACATAATACTCAAAGCCACTCAAGGACACATTAGACATTCGACTTCTCACATCAGAATGAATCAAGTCAAGGATCCCTATCGTCTTTCTGTCAGATTTTGCAAACTTACCCATAGCACATCCTCTACAAACATCAAGGTGATCAGAACTGAAATCTGGCACACCAATGGTGATCTCCCACAATGTCCTCAAGGCCCCATGATACATGTGACCCATTCTGCGATGCCAGATCTCACACAACTCTGAACTACTAGAAATGTTGTCGGTCCTGCCCGGGTACTACTACTCAATGCCATCAGGGGCTGGAATGAGAACTTGTACACCTTAGCATGACGTACTTTAATCACTCTAGCTGAAGCAGCTGGAGTTTCCTGAACAACACCTCATACCCTCTTTCCTCAAGTGCTGAGACAGACATCAAGTTCTTCTTCATTCCAGGCATATATAGAACATCTGACACTTTCAAGGGAGGTTTGGGTTCCCTATCAAATGTTAATGTTCCAACACCAACTGCTCTAACAATGTTGCCATCACCAAGTACTACCTCCATATCAGTATCACTCTCTGATAGCTCTGAGAAGTACTCCCTGACTCTTGTCATATGCCGAGAAGCGCCATTGTCAACATACCAAACACTAGAAGATGCTCTACAAGTAGATTTAAGTGCACACTCCCTCTGAACCTGTATGGCAGGTGATACTACACTAGAGGCCTCATAAGTTATTAATCCAAACTCTCGATTAAAGCTCTCAGAGAAGCCCTCTATCTCTGCAAAAGCTGCCATGGTTTTCTCTTTCCCTTTCTTATTTTTCTTCTCTGGACACACAACAACATAGTGTCCCATCTTTTGACAATTCCAACATTTGACTTTGGAATAGTACTTTTCTTTGCTCTACTGCTTGCCTTTACCTTTTCCTTTGCCTCCACTAGTGCAAGCTTCCTTCTTTGATTTTCCTTTCTTGCCTCTTGCCAACAATGCCACATTGTCATCCTCCTCCCCATGTTTTGCTGCTCCTAGATGGCTCTTCCTGATCTCATTCTGAATGCAATCATCCCACAACCTTTCCCATCCGGGAAGGTTCTCCTGTGCGACAATACCATCTACAAAACTCTCCCAAGTCTTGGGAAGACCATGCAAAGCTATCCTCACCAACTCAATAGGTGCAATGGTCTCTCCTACGGCTGCAAACTCATTTCTCACCGAAGTGATCTTGGTGAGGTATGTTGTAGCACTGTCAATGTTAGCCATTCTTATGGCCTTCAATTTCTCCTTTAGGACCATCTTAATGTTTTTATTTGAACTCTGGTAAAGCCCGGTCAAAGCAATCCACATTTCATGTGCATAAGTCTTTCCTCTCACATGAGGAATGACATGATCTTTGACTCCATCCAAAATCCAACTTTTGGCCTTAGCATGCTTTTTAGTGAACTCTGCTAACTGTGATGGATTAGCATGAACTTCTACTTGGTGTTGGGTGGTATGTAGCATAATGCCCCAGACCTCTACTTCCACAAAGATACTTTGGATTCTTTCCCTCCGTGCACTATAGTTACTCTGCCCATCTAACCTATCTTCAACCCTAAATCCCAAAGACATGATTCACTGTCCTATAAAACTGAAATTTCAAATCTGGGTAAAGGTTTTCTGTTTTCTGTGTAAAAATCAGACTGCTGTGATTTACACATTGCTATCCCAAAAAACAATTTCCAGCCAACTTTGCTCTGATACCATGTAAAATTGTAGTCCTCACTTTGATTATCAGTTTTCCTTTATCACTCCATTCATTTAATGTTAAATCCAAGCATGATAAAAACACTAAAATCTAGAAATGAAATTTGCTTCTGAAAATACGAATTTGGAGATTTTACTACTGCTGGAAATACTAGAAATAAATGCACAAAAAATTATAACAGCCACACACAGAAAATGACACAGTGATTTTTGGTCAATGTGACCCTGGAAAAACCCCCTACAATTGGGGAAAACCAGTTTGAGAGCTTTTTTTTATTTCTGAAAACTTTTACAGAGAAACTGAAATACACAGGAAAATTCCAGCATTTACAAAAACAGACTTATCTCGATTTCCATGCATAAACTCCACCTCGAAAATCATGCCAACAGAAAAATCAGTTCAGCAGAAAAACAACAATTAATGTTGTACGTCCTGCCTCGATAAATGTGCCCAGAATGATGTGTACAACCTATATGGACTTGTACAAAAATTACAATAGGGTCTCCTCGAAAATCATGCCTAGCTGCCTCGAAAATCGTGCCCAATTGCCTTGGTTTTCGTGCCTTCAATTTGTTGATATTTCCTTCTCGAAATGTGTGTCATCACTTCCTTGGAATGTGTGCCAACCTGCTATACATTATTGTTGTCTTGTGATGCATGCCAATATTCCCACTGTACGATTCTATTGTGAATGCCTCCTTGGGATGCGTACCAGGGTCTGGTGCTCTCCTTCACTTCCTCCCTGCTCAGAAATATCTCCTTTTCTCTCTCTTGCTTTCTCTCAAATGCTCATGAAAGAATAATGTGATCTTTTCTTCTTCTTCTCTCCTTTAGACCTAACCCTAAGTGACTTTCGGTTAATCCCTAAATCCAATGGCTGAGATAGCTTTAGATCAAGGGCTGAAAATAAATGCACATTATTTTCATTTTTTCTATTTAATCACTCACCCACGTAAATAAAGACCCACTTAGCCTTTTATTTCCATAGTCGCTACTAAATGTTAAATGAATTAATAAAACCTTCAATAGCACACCGGTTTTCCTAAGTTGGGTTTTCCTTAGGGACATTTCTCCAAAAATAATTGTGTCAATTTTTATGTGTGTGTGCTAGAATATTTCTTAGTTTCCAGTCATTTTTATCATTTTCCTCGCAATGTTTTTGTGAAGATCATAGCAGGGTTTATTTCACAGCAATACAATAAAAAACTAATTAATAAAAATAAATGGTGTGTTAATTACCAATACTAATAGAATTTCAGACTTGTAATTTTCACATGGTATCAGAGTGTAATATTCCTTTTTTGGTGTCATCTATGACAGGGTTAGGATTGACTTCCAGAGTTAGAAGCAGACAGGTCACAGGTATAGGTTGGTGTCATCACTAGCCCCAAGGGCTTTTTGGAGGAGTTATGAGGAGTTTATATAATGTCGGGTGGCATTCGCTTGATATATTCCAACATCTGAGCAATTTACATTTCGTTCCAATGCAATTTGACAACTTTCGGAAAACTGAGTTATTTTTGGGCTTTACTCAATTAATTACGCTCAAGGTGGCATTCCCGAAGGAATACATGATAAAACACCTTAGTGTAATAGCACGTTGGAACCGGGAGGATGATACCTACATGATGGGACGGTTGGACGAGTTTCAGTGACCTGAGGAGATATGGTAGCCTATTTACTCTTTCCTGCACTAAAAATGAATATTTTAATAAGAGGGAAAAGTGCTCCATGAGTAAAATAATAATAAAATAAGGCTCTAGAAGGATCCAGAAGATCTATAAAAGAAAAGGAGGAGGCCATTGAGGGATATCTTGGATTTGATATCTTTTCTTATATGTGAGGTTGAGAACTCGGTTCTCTTCTCCATCAGTAGCCCCAGGACCGAAACCCTCGGGTGTGTTGACGGGTGTTGGACGAAAACCCAAATCTCTTGAGGAGACTTCATTCAAGAGTTTCACGGAGCTTCAGGGATATTGGAGTGAGGATCATTCAGATCCTCAATTGGTGCTTCATTGATTTCCAGTTGATTCAGTGGCAGTTGTTGCCGGAGGGAGAGTGAAACAGTTCAGTTTTGGGAGGCCAGCACAGTATTGTAGCAGATACTTGAGGCCAATTCTATTTCAGTTATCTCAGCTATTTCTCATTTCAACATGTAACCGTAATTATATTATAATAAAGCTGATTTATTTCTTGCATTATGGTGTTATGGATTTGCCTGTACTTGTATGTTTTATTTTACATGGCAATCTTGTGTTAAATTCATGATAATTTAATGGAGAAATTTTAGTTGAGTTAATTTTCCAAAAACAATTATAAAATATCCCAAAAGGGATATTACAGTGGTATCAGAGCCTTTGTCTTGGCTCAGCCTGCGAGTTTTTTAGTTTGGAGTTGCGGCTATTATTGTTGGAGAGTTTTTCCGGAAAGGGTTTTCATAAGACGAAAAATATCAAGGACGGTGTATCAAACTACAAGAATCGAGAGCTTATTTACAATTTCAAGCGGCCTGAATTGCAAGCATTTTCAGTGGCCGAATTAATTTGAGTAGCAACAGTAATTCCAAGCTCAAAATCTATTATGTTTTAGCAAGGTCTCAAAAAGACCGAATTATTGTGTGTAATATCAGTGGTATAGGAAGGCCAGGCCAAACACCTTACGTAACTGATAAATCGATCTCAAAATCATTGTCTCACTAGTCGTATCATTAACTATAGCAGAATCATTTTCTCAGAAATAGAATGAGTCTCCGTCCATAAGAGAGAAAGGGGCCAAATCCTAGAGGCGACCAGAAATATTCTCTAAGAGGTCATGGAAATGATTCAAGCTATCGAATTAACATTAAAGGAACGAGCTAGCTGAAGGAACGCATTCCTGGCCGAATTTTATCCCAACAACATCTGTAATTTTTTTTTAGGACACTTTGATTTTTCAAAGGAAGCAGCACTAAGCACAGACGCACTGAACTGGTGTGTGCTAGATGAAGAGAATAGATGCAACAAGACACACATTTGGGTCACTTGTTGTGTCTACCTGACAATTACGGGAAGCCAAGGTCAGACTGAAATCCACAATCACATGGCGTGTATTCCTTGGTGCAGTGTTACATTCGTCTATTTGCAGGGGGTACAATTTTATTGATGAACACAAACTTGCGAGTTATTCTAAAATCCACAGCCAGTGTCAAGGGAAGAAGACTCGACATTAGGGGAATTTGAGGTCTAAAATGGGCCTCCTAAGGAAATTATAAAATAATAGTGGAAAAAATCTAATAAGATTTGATGACATCATCAAATTTTAGAGGGAAAAATGAAAAAACTACTTTTTCAATTCATATTTTCAACTTATCTCCCAAAGTTTTTACTCAAATTTCAAGCGGGAGTACTCGTTGGATGCGGAATTTAATTATCCATCCAAGGAGTACCCATTAAACATACTGACATTAATGAAAATGAGAAATAATATAAAAACGATTGACAATCACAGAAAAAGATGGTGTATTTTCATTTTTCTGTAGAAGAGTTCCCATCCTCCATATGCAACATGTAAGGGAATTCTTTGGATGAAGAATTAAATTCCGCATCCAACGAGTACTCCCGCTCGAAATTTGAGTAAAAATTTTGGGAGATAAGTTTAAAATACGAGTTGAAAAAGTAGTTTTATTATTTTATTATTTTTTAATATTTTTACTTTTTTACTCCAAAAATGGTGAATCATTCATTATGGATGACATCATCATCTTGAATGCTATTGGTTGTTATAAATTTTATTTTTGTTGTACATTTTTCTTATGAGTCTTAGCTTCTACCCCGCACTCTAATGTCAAATATTTTTATTTCCGCTTGTACAAATTACAAGGTAAAAGGGCGAACAAGAATGTATGATCTCAGTCAACATACATCGGTACTGTTATTTGTGGTGCAATCCGATTGCGATTGGGTGTGCAGGAAAAGAGATGAGACCGCTGAAAGCCAAGACAGAGGTTGTAATCCAGTCGACAAATTCCTCAACCCATGGTGGAATTAGGCGAAGTGAAATGTGCATGGCCATGATCCACCTATCGCCGCACCTATAGATGTTCTGGGAACGAGCTACCTAATGCCGTGCAATCAAATCCCTGTGTAGCCAATCGAAGTGGCATCTTGTAGCAGCAAAATTCCGGTACATCGTAACACAAAGGAGACAGAGAATAATACACTGGAAGTTTGGCATGTGAATGTAGTTACCGGTTGCACCTGCATGCAGTCTCTTGACACCCAAGTGAAGGTTTCCTTCATCGATAGCAAGAAGGACGAGCTGGACCGAATCCACAATCACATAAGAAAGCCCTATCTGGAGTACGCCTAATAACAAGCGTTGTTCCTCTTGTTGTGCATACCTCGTACGTTAATATGTTTTGTCACTATGGAAGACGTCCCCCTTGCTAATAATTTCTCCCCTTCAAAAGAACCCATTTGGACTACTAAGAAAAATCATGTTTCTCCCAACACATTTTCTGTTGTTTCATTTCATAGCAATTTGTTATAAAATCTCATGGCGTGATAAGAACCCTAGTGGTCATCAGTCTCCTATTTTTACCCCTAAACTCATTAAAATATCAATCTTAGTTATGGGGTGAACTACATGAGTATAGGCCACTGTGTGTATCTACATAATTCACACCAAAAACACTATAAAAGTCCAGAAATAAAATAGCCTCATTACCTTTGAATGTGAGATTGGTATTGTTGGCTTGAGAGGTCTTGACCCAGGTTCGAAGTTGAGGTTAACCAACAAAACCCTCTTACAACTGGCCCTTTCGGCAGTGACCTACTTGCGCAAGTCAAAGTCTCACTCGAAGCAGTATGAGGGGGTGTTGGAACCAGGTTTCCACACCCTAAGAGAGAATTAGATGATGTGGGAGCCTTTGGATCTATAAAAATCATGAACAGACCTCCGCAACAGGATCCCTAACCAGGAAACCCTTAACAGACAGATTCAGGTCAATTATGCAGAATATCTTGCGCGCAGGTTAAAACGGAGTCCATAATCCATGTAATAATTCTTAACAAATAGTATTAGAACCCAATAGCACTAGATCCATTCAATAATCATTCATCTAAAGCCGTGCAATAACACAGATAGCACAGGAATCAGAAATAACATGCAGAACCGATCATAAAGTAAACAACAGATGCATTTCAGACATATATATCAGCAACAACAATTCTTTATTCATTCATAGTTTAGATCTCGCATACAAAAATTGTCAGTTCACCAGCACACAGGCAGCAAGGTCCGCACACAGCCAGCATGAGCCTTTTTACCCAGACAAATACGCTAGAATATCAAAACACAGTCAGATCTATCATCAATCATTCACTTCTACCTCCTATCGACTTGATCTAGACTCCTATTTATACTTTTAGTCTGCACTCATCTAAGGTCCCCAAACCGTGGTTTGGGGCCCCTAGTTCTACCCTTTTGACCCATTACAACTCATGAGGGGCTTTGACCCACCACAAAGTCCCTTGACTTATGCTTTGCACGACTAAACTTACAAAATCTTTACAAAAATATATCAAAAATTTCTTCAAAGCTCGGACTTAGGGGACCCCGCTCCAACAAGCCCCCAACACAATCTTGTGACTTGTTCCGAGTCACAGTGGCACTAGGTTCTTCATCTTATTTAGGAGCTCTTCGATGGCTGCAGCAAACGGCACCAAGACACCCGCACTCTGATCCGCTGCGCTCTGTGTGGTCTCTACCAACTTCTGTGAAGTCGGCCATTCTTCGGCCAAGTTGACACTCTACAGGGTCTGATTCAAGGTCTTCACTGCAACATCCTGATCCTGAGACAACGTCATTGCCTCGTCCGCCTACGACTTCATGTCATCAGTGGCAATTTGCTTCATGTGATGATGCTTCATGTGATCAGTGACAATTTGCTTCTTGATGATGCCTCCCATGTCAAGGCCCAATCTAATCCTAACAGCGTAGGGTAGGGGTCTGCATCATCCACAATTTGTATTACTTCGAAATCCGTCCATACCTTTACTCCAATAATTTCTACCACGACTTGTGGAAGTCTTCCAAGTGGAATGATATTTTGTTGATTAGCCATGCGTAACTAAATGGTGGACCATTTCAACTTTGGTTCTCCCATATTTTGCTAGGTCTGCTTAGGTAAGACATTTGCATCAGACCCCAGATCCAAGGTGACTTGATCCATCTCATACTCTCCAATCTGCACAACCATGCGCATCTCTCGACCAGTTCCCTTCTTGTGCATGTAAATCTTGTTCACGGCCTTAGCCTCTGTTCGATGTACTACTTTTTCCGCACAGCTGTCTATCAGGGCCTGGAGATCATCTACTACCTTCTGATTGCGCAGTAACTTAATGCAGGCTTGTAGGAATGGTTTGACTTCATCATCAGCCTTTGGTTCCATGATAGACCTTGATGTCCTGTAGCAACAAAATCCTTCCTGGCTTCAATGAAAATCTCTTTTTCTTTCTGCAGATTGAGTCTTTCCTTCTTGTTAGACGCCTTTCTCATCAGTGGCTCTGCATCAACCTTTTCCTCATTTCCTCTGATGGCAACACCACTGTGTGTAATTACATTTACACTTGGACCATCATCGTGCGGTTCAGCTTTAACCATTTGTATGTTTTGCGTAGGCGTATGTTGTTTTTCCTGCATTTTAGCCATTAACACAGGACAATCTTCAATTACATGATCAAATTGCCTACAGTACTTGAAGCATTGGCACGCAAGGTTCGGGTAGTCACGCGCATAGTGTCCAACATCTCCACAGTTATAGAAAATTAATTTCCCTCTTCCTCGACCTGTGCCTCCACCTCGCCACCCTCCCCTTCCTCTTATTGGGGATCCTCCCCGTCTAGAGGGAGATGCTGGTGACGAAGGGTCGGCCTGCACTCTTTAGGTCGAACGTCTAGCAGTGGTGCTCATCATGACCAACTGAAGAACAAAATTTGCACTATTGTTGCTTTAGCTCTGGCACATAGGCTCCTAACTGCGGGCAATGGTCGGTATTGTGTCGTCCATCTACCCTACAATCAGTGCACCATAATGTGGGGCTACTAGGCCCGACAACATCCCTGGGGCGCAGCGGATTTGGCCCCCTCCGCTTGTAGGTAATCCGAAAACAGAGGGCACTGGTCTTTTGTGTGGCTCGCACCTTTACAGCATATGCACCAGACATCTGCGCCAACTTCTTTACCTCGGTCTCTGCGTAAATTTTGAATTTCTAAGTGCATGGCTTCTAGTTGGCTTTGAATTTGCAGCGCTCCGAATTAAGCATCTTCTCTAGGCGCAGCTTCTAATTTCATAGCAACTTCCAGGGCTTCGACCTGAGAATCAATCTTCTGCTGACGCATAGGCCCGCGCAGATGTGGCAAGAGTATGGCAATGAACCATTCCTTATGCTGCTTATCATCGTAGACAAATCCTTCGTCTCCGATGGTTTGCTTGAGTCGTTGGTCAGCTTCTCAAACCGATTCCTTCGGCCATTGCTTGACATCTTTTAGTTCATACACACTACGAATAAGACTTTGACTTCCGGAACTGCTACTTCAGGGCATCCTTAATCTGTTGAATAGTGGGATCTGCGTTTTGAGCAAGGTATCCCATAAACCAATCTAAAGTGCGATCTTCAAATGCCATATCCAATTGCGCTCTCTTGACAACATCAGTATTAACATTTTGCGCAGTCCACACAACATTAGCCACAAGCCAAAATCGATCCATATCCTCATCCCCCGCACCCTTAAAGGTGGGTAGCTTCATATGCGCGGCCATATCTTCCGCAGGTGGGGGTGGTGGTGGGGTAGGAGATTTCTTACCCCTGCGCGAGTTCGACGGTGGTGTAGCAAGAGGGCTACCTTCAACGTGCGTAGCCTCGCTACCTTCTCGATCAGGTGAGCTTCTTAGAGGGCTCTATACAAATCTGTCCTCTCTTTGATTGATTAGATAATATTTTCCGTTGTGCGTAGTGCTTTTGATCTGATCAGGGGTCATTCATTCGATGTGGCTGCACAAAACACCCTTTTCACACAATACCATCTTAATCAGCATAGGCAAAGTTCGTAAGAATTTACCTCTCAATCCCTTGAAAAATCTCCTTTCAGCTTCAGAATACGACACAAACTGATCTATTGAAAATTCTGTCACAAACCCACCCAAGATGTTGTCAACCCAGTGGTCTAAATTCCGGGTGATGGAATTATTAGTCTTTTCCAACTATTAAATCAATTCAGGGGTCCACTGCATGACTTTATCGTCCTTCCAACAAGTTTGGAATTCTGCCAATCTTAACAACCACTCCTGCAATTCGTGTGCAAAGGTCACAAAGAAGATCTTGTGCACCTCTGTGAAAATATACTTGTTCTTCCACTCTTCAGTAGACAACTTCTTACTTCTGTTATCTTTTAGGGAAAATTCTTGAATCTATTTTTCAAATCAGTCTCTAGTTCAGGCTTTAATGACTGCCACTGACCTTTCCACATCACCTAACCTCTCTCAAAATGATCCCGGTCCCGGCAACGGAACCATTTTTTGGCTTGAGGGGTCCTAACCCAGGTTCATAGTTGAGGTTAACCAACAAAACCCTCTTACTACTGGCCCTTTCGACAGTGACCTACTTGCGCAAGTCAAAGTCTCACCCGAAGCAGTATGGGGTGCTGCTAGAACCAGGTTTCCACACCCTGAGAGAGAATTAGATGATGTGGGTGCCTTTAGATCTATAACAATCATGAACAAACCTCTGCAACAGGAGACCTAACCAGGAAACCCTTAACAGACAGATTCAAGTCAATTATGCAGAATATCTGGCGCGCAGGTTAAAACAGAGTCCATAATCCATGTAATAATTCTTAACAGATAGTATTAGAACCCAATAGCACTAGATCCATTCAATAATCATTCATCTAAATCCATAAGTAGTTGCACAATTGATATAAACACAGATAACACAGGAGTCGGAAATAACAGGCAGAACCGATCACAAAGTAAACAACAAATGCATTTCAGACATATATATCAGCAACAACAGTTCTTCATTCATTCATAGTTCAAATCTCGCTTACAAAAACCATCAATTCACCCACGCATAGCCAATGGGGTTCGCACACAGCAGGACTAAGCTCTCCGCGCACACAGCCAGTAGGAGCCTTTTTACCCAGACAAATCCGCTGGAATATCAAAACACAGTCAAATCTATCATCAATCATTCACTTCTATCTCCTATCGACTCAATCTAGACTCCTATTTATGCTTTTAGCCTACGCTCATCTAAGGTCCGCAAACCGTGGTTTGCGTCCCGTAGTTCTACCCTTTTGACCAATTACAACTCATGAGGGGTTCTGACCCACCCCAAAGCCCCTTGACTTGTGCTGCGCATGACTAAACTTACAAAATATTTACAAAAATATATCAAAAATGTCTTCAAAGCTCCGACTTAGGGGACCCCGCTCCAATAGGTATCGGCGTGTCAAGCATTCATGTTGTTATGTGAGGGAAAAATCCTGATCACCATCCATAAATAATTGTTGTGTCAGCCTTATAACCTTTGTTAATACCAAAACCTTAGCAAAAGAAGAGATTTGGGGCTGGTTGTGGAAGAGCTGATTGTTGTTGCTGCTAGTATTTTGTATGGTCCTGTCAAGGTTATAAGTTTTGGGAGGGAGATTTGTACTTATTATTGTCATTGTCTTGTCATTGGCTATTTTATATCGGGTATAGTAGTGGGTGACTATTAAGAGTAAGAGGTCTGGTCATACTGCTGTTATATTATTTGAACTGTCAACCAGAAATCCTACTTGATATACCATATATGCTGCTGAACAATGGGGTTTTTGAAATGGCTATTAAATCAACACTGCAATACAGTAGCAGATTGCAATTTGGACCAAAAACCCATGCAGAACAACAAGTCATTCTCAAAAGAAATCCATTCCATCCTTACCCATGAGCAATCAAGGGATCTACAGAAAGATCCAGAAAGGGGACACAAAATCCTTACACTTGGAACAGATTTGAAAAACATGAAGATGACATGGAGAATTCTTTCCAAACTTGATGAACTTGATGAAATCCTTTCCAAAATAAGCCAGTTAGAAGGGAAGAGACTGATTTGGGTTCTAAAACCTGCTATGAGGTTCCAGTAACATCATGCCTGAACAACATTATGAGGTTGACTGCACCTATAGCTCCTTTCAATGATGATTTTATGAGGACGATTATGAAATTGATAGTAGGGACTTTTCAGGATTTGGACAACGATGCAAGGTCCACCTTTGGGAAGAAGCTTGAGATTTTAGGAGGTATGGCCAAGTTCAGAACATATGACATCATGTTTAATCTTGAGTGCGATGGCTTGATTCTGCAGATGTTCCAATGCTTCTTCAGCATTAGGAGACATCAATCTCTTCTCCTTTGGCCATCATGAATAACCTCATCTGATTCTCCAGAAGCATTCTCCTTTGGACGGATCTTCCTTCATATAGAGAGATCAAGGCCACCCACATATCATGAGCCATTGTCATCTCGGCTATGTGAGGCACTACATGATATTTGACACTGTCCATGATGAAGCGTTTGGCATGTGTCACTGCTTCTTCATGCTTCTGCACGAGCTTCGCATCGGTTGGCGTGGCCGAGACTTTCTCTGCGTGCTCCCTTAGAACGCATGCCTCCATGACTACCAGGATTTTGGCCTTCCAGACTACAAAGTTGGACAGATCGTCCAACCTATTTTGATCACGTAGTCTGTGAGGTTCCATCTGCTCAGGAAATCTGTCTGAACTAATCCTTCTCCCTATGCTAGAGACTCGGATCTAGGGTCCTTGGCGAGAAAGGCACTCTTTGCTCCCTTTGACAACTGACTTCCTCTCTTGGAAGTCTGCCAAATCAAACGAATCAGCTCTCTTCAATCATCTAATGGATCTGCAGATTTCTTTGGCTGGAAATCCTCTGAGAAGATGTTCTCCTCCTGCTCTTTGTCAACTAGTGCTCAAGCTAATTTCTGCACCTTCAGAAATTTAACCCCACCAACAACTACTGAAGCTCTGCAGCACTGCTTCCGACAATCTGAATTAGCAACAACTTTAGGACTGCGTCACCCTGGCTAGCCTCTACGTGAAAAAACAGTCCTAGCACTATCTCTGCGTTGCCTCTGCGCAGTAAGTACGTGGGCCTGCGTGGAGACTGCGCCACTCTGGCCTCTACGTGGCTCTGCTTCTCTCTTCTGCTACGTTGTCCTCGCTTGTCCGGCTTTCTGCGACTGCTATTGCTTTCTTTGTTGCTTTTTGCAGCAAGGATTCTTCAGTCTTCTTGCAGATGATTCACCTAGATCTGCAATTGCTCTGATACCATGTGAAAATTTCTGAATATTACTTATGCAGAAACCCTACTGTTAAATTTGGTTATACTTCTCCTACTTAATCAAGTTATTAATCTAAAATATTCAACATTAACATCGAAGTAAACACATTAACAGTCTACACAGATACAGATCTAAACTGAATACATGAACATGACAAAGTGACACACAAGATTTTTTGGACAACTGTCCTCGGAAAAACCCAATGCGGGAAAATCGGTCTTCTAGTTGCTGGAGGGTTTATATTATTAAGTAGATTCTGAGTAAAACAAATTTGGGCACCTTACTAGTTAACCCGACAGAGAAATACAAAAATCTGCAGCAATACCTCTGTTCTGGAGATGGAGAAACTGATTGATTCACACCCTCAAACGAGATTTACAGAACTCAACCTTTTTCTGTCTTCAGAAACCCCAACGCTTCTCTGAAGCCCTCTGCGTCAGCTCTGCTAGCCTGCATGTGCCCCTGCGCTGCTCAAGAGAGGACTACGTAACCCCAGACTGGGTGACGCAGTCCCTACGTTGCCCTAGCTGGGTCTGCGTAAGCCCTGATGGCCTCCTGCTACCTCTCCACTGCCCTTTCTGGGTCTGCGTAGCACTGAAGCTCTCTGCGCTGCGCAGCTGCTGTGTAAATATTGCTCCCTCTACGCTGCTCTGACTGCTGCTTCCTCTACCTCTTGCTGACTCTTGGTTCTGGGATCAGATCATCCCCTTAGCCAATACTACCCCTCGCAGCAGCTGAAACACTTCTGGAAATTCTTAGAAAACCATGCCCTAGAATTCCAGCTTAGTCTCAGTGCTCTGCCTCCATGTGTGTGTTCTCCAACTGACCCCAATCCTTTCCTTTATACTTTTCTCGTTGGGAAACCAATGGCCGTGATCTAATCTTGATTCGACGGATGAGATTAAAAGAAAGCTTGATCCTTTTGTCTTAAGTCATTTCCACCACATGTTTAAATTAATTACCTTTAATATTTTAATTTTCTTAAGTTAGACTTAGGGTCCTTAATTAAAAATAATAATTCATTAATTTTCTCTCAAACCAGATTGAATTTTTCAAATCCCTTTCTGGGTCTTGGAGATCTCATGTACTCTAGTCTCTCTACAAAGTTTGGGAGCTAGAGCACATCTGAAGCTAACCCAACATTCCACAAATCTCAACAATGATGATAATGCATGGATCATTGATAGTGTAGCATCAAGACATATGACGGGAGAAAGTACACAACTTCAAACTCTATCAAAGGAACCATCATCTCATGCAGTGGCTCTAGGAGACAACAATAGTTATGCAGTCAAGGGCCTGGGATCAACAAAATTGAAGCTAGAAAATGGAGCAAAGCTACATCTCAACAATATACTCAATATTCCAGGTTTGAAAGAGAATTTACTTTCAATTTCTTGTTTAGAAGATAAAGGAGGTAATGTTGCATTGGTAAGGAAAAAGTTATTGGAGTACATGAAGGAAGGTTATATAGAGTCATAACACCATCCCCTCAAGCCCTAGTTCACATGGAGATCAATCTTATCGAACTATGGCATACAAGATATGGGCATATACATTGCAAGGTTATCCCCTCTCTTAATCAAATGGTAAATGGCATCCCCAACATCAAAGAAAATCGTGAAGGAATATGTAAGGGATGTAACTTGGGAAAGAATACAAGAAAACCCTTTACAAGGACTGAAACAAGGTCTAAGGAAATATTGGACCTCATTCATTCTAATGTGTGGTGGCCTATGCCTAACAAATCTCTTGGAGGTCGTCTTTATTATGTGACTTTCATTGATGATCACTCTAGAAAGACATGGCTCTACCTTCTCAAGGCAAATGATGAAGAATTTGAAAAGTTCAAAGAATTTAGATATGAAGTGGAGACCTTAACCGAAAGAAGGATAAAAACTTTGATATCCAACAATGGTGGGGAATACACTTCAAAAGAAATAATTGCATATTTCAAAGAAGCAGGTCTTAAGATGGAGCTCAATGTTCCCTACAATTCCAAGCAGAATGGAGTTGCAAAATGGAAAAATAGAACACTTGAAGAATGTATAAGAACAATGATTTTTCATCAAGATCTACCAAAGTTTCCATGGGGAGAAGCAACAATGACCGCAGTATATATAAAAAATAGAAGCCCTCATAGAATCCTTGAGAATATGATACCTGAAGAAGCATTCACGGGAAAGAAGCCATGTGTGGACCAACTTCGAATCTTTGGGTGTCCTACATACATCCATGTTTAAAAGGACAAGTGAAAGAAATTAGATTCTACAAGCATTAAAGGAATCTTTGTTGGCTATAGTCTTTCTTCAAAGGCATATATAATCTACATCAAGGAAGGAAGACAAATTTGTTGAGATTTTGTATAGTTGGTGTAGCATCAAGTGTGCTCTAGCCCTGAAATTTTGCAGAGGGGCTAGGACACACTTGAACCCCAAAACCTAGAAAGTGTTTTAAAGAATTTCAGTTGGTGTTCAAGTTATTCAAATAATTAATTATTTTAATAGATTTCCTAAGTCTAAACTTAGGAAAATTAAATAATTAAAGTGAATTAATTAACACATGTGCTAAAATGTTCTAAAAGACACAGATCAAGTAGTATTTTAATCTCAGCCATTGATGAGTGTTTTAATCTCGGCCGTTGAAGGGTTCAACGAAAAAGTATAAGAGAAAGGCTTGAGGGTCAGTGGGTGACACACACACAATAGCAGAGATGAGAAATAGATCTGGAATTCTAGGGCGAGTTTGCTAAGAATTTCCGGAATTTCAGGAGGAGTTTCTACAATGAGTGGTAGTATTATATAAGGGGATGATCTGATCCCAGAGCCAAGACACAGTAAGAGGCAGAGGAGCAGCAACAAGGACAGTGCAGAGAAGCAGAGCAGCAACAACACAGGTGTTGCGCAGCCGCTACGTAGGTGCTACGCAGGACAACGTTGAGGCTCTACAGGGCTTCAGAAATTACACATAGGGTCTCCAGGGCCAGCATAAGGCCTGCGTCACCCTCTCAAGGGTTACACAATCCCCCTCCGGGCAGTGCAGTGGCATTCTGAGGCTAGCTGGGCTGACGCTAGGGCTTCAGGGGCAGCGCTGGGGTTTCTAGGGCCAGATCTGAGTTGAGTCTTGTAAATCCAGTTTGAGGGTGTGGGCCAGTCAGATATTTGGTCCTAGATCTACAGGTTAGCTGCAAATTTGATTTCTTTTATTCTCTGTCAGGATTTCCGGATCTGGAACCTAGATTTACTATACTCAAAATCTACTTAATAAAATAAACCCTCATATTTGTTGCATTGGTTTTCTCGCTTTGGGTTTTTCTGGGGACTTATGTCCAAAAATCCATGTGTCACTTTGTTGGATGAGCATATTATTCAGTAAATGATCTACATGTGTACACTGTAGTTGTGTTTATTTCGGTATTTTCTGAATCTAATTTCTGAAAATAACTTGTAATAATTTAAATCAAGTAGGAGAAATGAACCATGAAGCTACAGTAGAATTTTCACATGGTATTGGAGCAATAGTAGATCAAGTTGAATATCTAGCAATCAGGTGAAGAAATTTTTTTCTGAAGGGTGGCAAAAGAAGCAGCAGATCCGTAAAGGGCATCTTGACAGCAGGAGAACGTAGATCCAGGAGAGGACATCGCTGAAGTTGCAGAAGGCCATGAGGCTTACGCAGACCCTTCCCAAGGCAGCGTAAGGACTGCGTCACCCAGTCAGGGGTTACGCAGTCCACCTCTGAGCAGCGTTAAGGCTACACTGGGCCAGTGAATGAGATGCAGTCCAGTCATTTCTTCAACTGCAAAAAAGCTTTTCCAAGATCCGGAAGCAGTGCTTCAGATCTTCAACAGTGCTGGAGTGGTGGAGATTCTGCAGGTGCAAAATTGTGCCTAGCTAAGTCAACAAAGGCAGGAGGAAGATAGTTACTCATAATATCTGAGCCAAACAGATCTGAGATTCCATCAGGAGGATCAGAGAGTGTTGTCCGATTGTGTTTGGGTGAAAGATTTCCAGGAGGGAAATACGTCTTCAGCAGAAGCAGTTACTAGAGGGTTTCTAGTCACCAAGAAACCCAGATCCAGAGGGAGAAGTATTGTTTATGTCAGATCTGAGCAAGATGATGCGATATGGACTGAGAGATCAGGATCAGTTGGACGGCATGTCCAACTATGTTATTTGGAGGGCTAGAATCCTGTCAGTTCTAGATGAGTATGGTATCAAAGATCATGCAGAGAAGGTTCTTGTTGTACCAACCGATGCAAATCCTCTAAAAAAGTATGAAGAAAATCAAGCACGGACAAAGCGTTTGATCATAGACAGAGTCAAGGACCACGTTATACCTAATATTGGTGGAAAGACTACAGCAAATGACATGTGGGTAGCCTTGGACACGATGAACCAAGGAGGCTTTGTCCAACGAAGGATGCTTCTGGAGAACCAGATGCGGTTGTTCCAAATGATGAAGGGCGAAGAGATAGATCCATTCCTCTTCAGACTTCAAGCTATCCGAGATCAGCTGATTGGCATAGGTGCTACTCCAGATGAGGGGCTCTTAGTGAGGACTGCCATGAATGCAGTCTCCGAAGAATGGAAACGTTTGTCCAAAGCATTTTGGGAAGGCCAACGTTACCATCATGGGCAGACATGTGGGCTATCCTCCGCCAAGAGGAGATCAGGAGGATCACAAAGAGGCAGAACATCAGTGGGGGAAGCGAAAAATCCAAAGTCAAAGAGGAGGAGGAGGATGCAGCCCTTGAATCAAAGGAAAATAAGCAACAAGGGAAAAATAAGAAGGTCCGGTGCTTTAACTGTGGAGATCTTGGACACTTCGCCAACACTTGTCCTAAGAAGAAGGACAAAGGATCTTCTGATTCCAAAGTTGCAGCAGCA
Source organism: Pinus albicaulis (assembly GCA_034641835.2). Taxonomy (NCBI): domain Eukaryota; kingdom Viridiplantae; phylum Streptophyta; class Pinopsida; order Pinales; family Pinaceae; genus Pinus; species Pinus albicaulis. The sequence goes on along the minus strand of CM076570.1, from coordinate 1,080,050,382 downwards.
AAGGAATATGGCTCTGATGATGATGCATCCATGAGTGCTCATGTCCCTCGAGAGAAGAAGTGGGGTGACATGGATCTGTAGAGCATCTACAAACTGTGGCGGGATCCTTGAGTCAGCCCTACTCTTGGATCACATACGAGCTACGAGAGCCTTAAGACAGTAGCAAGATGAGTCGGGAGATGGTTGCAGAAGGTCACAATGAAGCAGAAGGGAGAGCTGAAGAGCTAAAGAGGGAGCAACAAAATGAAAAGGCAGCAGCGCAAAGGGGCTGATGGGACTTCAATGGCGCAGAGAGGCTGTGCTCACGCAGTGCAGTGTTGCAGCATGACAGTGCCTCCAGGGGGACAGTGGAAATCAACATCCAGGGATCTTCAGTGATGAAAGGCAACCTAACTTATCTGTCAAACTGTTCGGCAGAAGTCTTTCAGTTGCTTACTTCTCGGCAATTGAGTTGCAGTGCAGCAGTTAGCAGTGGCAGTGTTATGGGCAGCATGATGCAACAAGTTGAAAGGGAGCTGCAGTACAGATGTGGCAATGTCAGTGGCAGTGGCATGTGCAGCAATACAGAGAGCAGTAGTGCGGTGGATGGAGGGCAGCAGGCCAAGCATCAGCAGCACAGAATCCAGCTTCAAAATCTTGTAGTGCATGGTGTGAATGCATTGCTAGACCACACTCCATGCTAAGAGGGAGTATTGAAATTTTGTATAGTTGGTGTAGCATCAGGTGTGCTCTAGTCGTGAAATTTTGTGGAGGGGCTAGGACACACTTGAACTCAAAAACCCAAAAAGTGTTTTGAAGAATTTCAGTTGGTGTTCAAGTTATTCAAATAATTAATTATTTTAATGGATTTCCTAAGTCTAAACTTAGGAAAATTAAATAATTAAAGTGAATTAATTAACACATGTGCTGAAATGTTCTAAAAGACACAAATCAAGCAGTCTTTTAATCTCAGCCGTTGATGAGTGTTTTAATCCCTGTCGTTGAAGGGTTCAACGAAAAATTATAAGAGAAAGGTTTGAGGGTCAGTTGGTGACACACACAGAGTAGCAGAGCTGAGAAATAGATTTGGAATTCTAGGGCAGGTTTGTTAAGAATTTTCGAAGGAATTTTTTGCAGCGAGGGGTAGTATTGGCTAAGGGGATGATCTGATCTCGGAGCCAAGAGTTAGTAAGAGGCAGAGGAGCAACAACAAGGACAGCGCAGAGAAGCAGAGCAACACCTACGCAAGTGTTGGGCAACTGCTACGTAGGACAACGCTGAGACTTCAGAGGGCTTTAGAAATTACGCAGAGGGTCTCCAGGGCCAGCGTAAGTCCTGCATCACCCTCTAGGTAGTGCAATGGCATTCTGAGGCTAGCAGGGCTGACGCTGGGGCTTCAGGGGCATTGCTGGGGTTTCTAGGGCCAAATCTGAGCTGAGTCTTCTAAATCCCATTTGAGGGTGTGGATCAGTCAGATATTTGGTCCTAGATCAACAGGTTAGTTGCAGATTTCATTTCTTTTATTCTCTGTCGAGATTTCCAGATCTGGAACCCATATTTATTGTACTCAGAATCTACTAAATAAAATAAACCCTCATATCTGCTGCACTGGTTTTCTTGCTTTGGGTTTTTTTAGGGACTTATGTCCAAAAATCCATGTGTCACTTTGTTGGATGAGCGTATTATTCAATAAATGATCTGCATGTGTACACTATAGTTGTCTTTATTTCGGTATTTTCTGAATCTAATTTCTGAAAATAACTTGTAATAATTTAAATCAAGTAGGAGAAATAAACCATGATGCTGCAGTGGAATTTTCACAAAATTGAAGCTAGCAAGGATGTTATTTTCGATGAAAATCATGCCTACAAAAGATCCAAGGATATTCCTATTGATTCTAAAGGCAAAGATATACCACTATTTGAAGAAGAAGAGCACCATGATAAAACAACTACAATCCGAGAAGAAGAAGAAGAAGAAGAAGGACCAAGTGATCCTATTCAACTTGTAATCATGCCTAGAACAAGAGGCCAAATTGGTTAAAAGCTACTCTTGAAGATGTCGTAGGACATGGAGCTGCTAAAGGAAATTTTAAAGAAAGCAAAAGACCAAAAGATATTCAAGATATGTAGCATATATAACAAAAATAATAGAAGTTGAACCAACCACATTCGAAGAAGTTGCTAATCAAGAAGAATGGAAGAAGGTAGTGCAAGAAGAATATCAATCTATCGTGAAGAATGGGGTTTGGGAAATTGTTCCTAGACCAAGTGACAAATCGGTTGTTACTTCAAAATGGATCTACAAAATCAAACATGCTATTGATGGAAGCATAGACAAATACATAGCTAGATTCGTTGCAAGGGGTTTCTTAAGGAAGACGTAAACTATGAAGAAACCTTTGCACCTACTGAAAGATATACTACTATAAGATATTTGGTTTCGTTGGCTGCTACAATGGGATGGAATATCCATCAAGTGGACGTGAAAATAACATTCTTGAGTGGAACCATCAATGAAGAGGTGTACATTGAACAACTTGAAGGCTTTGTAATAAATAGCAAGGACACTCATGTCTGTAGACTCAAGAAAGCCCTATATGGCTTGAAGCAAGTTCCTAGGGCATCGTATGTAAGAATGGATGCACATCTCTTAATGATTGGGTTCATCAAAAGTTTTGTCGATCCAAACCTCTACATCAAGGTGGTGGATAATGAAACAGTCATTATTCTACTATATGTGGATGATTTATTTATTACAAGTGTAGAGCGAAGAATACAATATTGCAAGAAGATGCTAGCAATTGAATTTGAAATGAAGGATCTGGGACTTACGCATTATTATTTGGGTTTGGAAGGGAGAGATATATCTAGGGCAAGGAAAATACATGATCAAAATATTGCAAAAATTCGGTACGATGGATTCCAAGCCTATGACTACTCCCATGATCACTAATCGCAAGAAGTTGAGAAGCTCCAACTCTAGTGTCGTCGATCCTACTAGCTATCGTAAGTTGGTAGGTTCTCTGATGTATCTGGTAAATACTAGACTTGATATATGTTTTCACGTCAACATCCTTAGCTAATTTTAGTTGGATCCTCATCATGAAATTTGGATAGCTGCCAAGCATATCTTGAGATATCTACGTGGCACAATACATCACTGCCTAAAGTATAATAGTAAGGAAGTCAATTACAGATTCATATTGGGTTGGTAGTGAGACTGATGGAAGGAGCACTATAGGTGGATGTTTTAGTTTGGGATCTGCCATGATTTCGTGGATAAGTAGAAAACAAGGTCCTATTGCATTAAGTAGTATTGAAGCATAATACATTGTTGCATGTGAAGTAGGAAAGGAAGTTGTATGGTTAAGGAAAATTCTGTCAAATTTGTTTGGGAAGCTTATAGATCCTACTGTGATAAATTGTGATAATCAAAGCAACATCAAAAGGTCTGAAGATCCTGTATTTCATGCACGAACGAAGCATTTCAACAACAAGTACCACTATATTAGGAGTTTGGTACAAGAGAGGGTCGTAAAGCTACATTATATTCCAATATATGAATAGGTAGTTGATATGCTGACAAAGTCTCTTCTGAATAAGAAGTTTGAATATCTTAGAATCATGCTTGGGTTGGTCAACATTACAGATTTAATTGATAGGAAGAGTTGAAGCATCTAATGGCGGATGCTTGGGAGGACATCTGGTCGTCCTATGTGTGTTTGATGTTTAGATCCTGAAGAGGGAGGGTGGCATTGTAATTGGAGCTCTGACCTTGGATACACACTAATGGTACTCAAACTGGCTGAAAAATTTAGCCCATCTTAGTCCTACCCGGATAGATAACCTTGGTCAGGTATCTAGTATGTGGCATCGAGTGTCCCTGAACTCTGCGCTCCCGAATGCTCCTCGGCAAAAAAAACGCTCCCCAGCACGGAAAAAAAATCGGCAGCGAATTTTTTTGGGAGGGAGGGGGGGTGGGTAATAAGAAACCCTCCCCTCCTCATTGTTGTTATTGATGTTTTTGAATGAGCTTGACAGCAAGGAGAGAAGGAGAGAGCAAGTAGCAAGCTGCAAGAGAACAAGAGGAGAGAGCAAGGAGCTTGAAGAGAGCAACAAGGAGGATTGAAGGAGTCAGGACTCAGGACAAAGAGGTAGGACTCTCTAATCTAGTTTTTTTTTTCTATGTTGCATTTTTAAGTTGTTCAAAAATGAAAACTTGAATTTTTTTCTCAATGTTGCATTTTAATGGGTTGAAAAGTGAAAAATTGAATTGTTTTTTTTCTATGCTGCATTTTTTCCTATTTCCATATGGCATTCCTCCATTATCTTGCAGGCTAGAAACTTGAAACTTGAAACTTGAAACATCATGGCTATATGGCTTGGGGTTTTCTTCATGTTGGTTCCTTTTGTTGAGATTTTGTGTATTGGGGTAGCATCGGATGTGCTCTCGCTCCCAAAATTTGTGGAGGGACTAGAGTACACCTGATCTACAAGACCCAGAAAGGGATTTGGAAATTTCATCTGGTTTGGGAAATGTAAATTTAATGTATTTCCTAAGTCTAAACTTAGGAAAATTAAAAAATCAAAGTTAATTAAATTAAACATGTGATGAAATTGTCTTAAGTCACAGGGATCAAGCTTTCTTTTAATCTTAGCCATTGATTCAAGATTTGATCATGTTCGTTGGTCTCCCAACAAGAAAAGTATAAAGGAAAGGCTTAAGGTCATTCGTAAACACACAGAGGCAGAGCACTGAAAACTAAGTTGGAATTCTAGGGCATGGTTTGCTGAGAATTTCGAGAAGTGTTTTAGCTGCAGAAAGGGGAGTTTAGGCAAAGGGGATGGTCTAATCCCAGTGCCTAGGATCAACAAGAGGCAAAGAGCAACTTCGAGAGGCAGCATCGAGAAGCAGCAGCAGCAGCAGCAAAGAGGGCAACAACTGCGCAACACTGGGGTAGCTTCAACTACGCAGGTGCTACGCAGTCTCTCCCGGGGCAGCGTTAGGCAACAGGAGACCCTCTAGGGTTACGCAGAGTCCCTCAAGGGCAGCGTAGGGTTTGCGTCACCCAGTCTGGGGTTACGCAGCCCTCTCCAAGCCAGCGCAGAGGGATGCAGAGGCTGACGCAGGGCTTCAGGAGCAGTGCTGGGTTTTCTAGGGCCAAGATCTGGTTGAGTCCTATAAATCCCATTTGAGGGTGTGTATCAGTCAATATTTTGGCTTAAGAACAGCAAGTTAGCTGAAGATATATATTATTCTTTGTCGTGTTAACCAGTGTGGTGCCCAAATTTGCTATATTCAGAAAACTCTTAATAATACAAACCCTCCAGTAGCCAGAAGACCAGTTTTCCCACATTTGGGTTTTTTCGGGGACTATTTTCCAGAAAATCCTCGTGTCACTTTGTCTATGTGTGCATGTACTTTCCTGTTTTAGATTTGAATCGGTGAAAGTTTGTTATGTGTTTGCTTCAATGTTAATCTGAAGTTTCAGCATTAATAACTTAATTAAGTAGGAGAAGCATAACCAGATCTAACAGTAGATTTTTGCATAAGTAACATTCATAAATTTTCACACCTTTATTTGTAATTATGGTGTTGGAGAGTAGAAGAAAGAGGCCCATTAGAGAAGAGGAGGATGAAGAAGTGGGTTATATTGGATTTGATGAAAATCCTGAAGAGCAGGAGTATGCTGAGGAGGAAGGGGAGAGTGGAGAACATGAGGCCACAGAAACCCCAACTAAACAAGACCAAAGTCAAACACCATTGTGGAAATATGTTCAGAGACAGGGAGGAGGGAAAGGTGGTGGAACCACTAAATTTCTTTGCCTCCATTGCAGTAAAGAATACATAGGTTCATACACCCGTGCCAGAAGGCACCTTTGTGGGAAAATGACAGGGGATGGAGATAAAAATCTAGGAATCAAAATTTGTGTAAGTGTGCCAACAACAGAGAGAGAGAAATACAGAAAGGAAGAGGAGGTTGCCCAACAGAGATCTAAAAGATCTAAGGGTTTCATTGATTCTTATGCACCATCAGGTCCATCACATCATGGACAAAGAAGTCCATCAACTTCCACCCATGGCAGTGGATATGGAGGCACACCTGGACCAAACATCTTCTTAAAGCGTAGAACCATACCCGATTTCCTTGACGAAGGGTCTAGGAGTGATGTGGATTCAAAAAATTTCCAGTTTCTCTATGCATGTGGGGTACCATTCAATGTTCTTCACTCACCTTATTGGCATGAAATGGTTTTTGCCATTAATGATGCCCTCAAAGGATACAGGAGCCCTGGGTATGACAAGGCCGGAACCGTGGGACTTGATCATGAAAAAGCTAAAATAAGTCATTCTTTGAATAGAATGACAAGTTATTGGAATGAGAATGGGGTGTCCATTGTATATGATGGATGGACCAATGTAAAAGGAAAGCCATTGATAAGTGTTCTGGCTGTGTCCGTTAATGGTACAATATTCCTTTTAGCATATGATTATTCAGACAAATTCAAGACCGACATTAACATTGCAGAACCATTACTTGAAACAATTGAAAGTATTGGGCCATACAATGTCGTCCAAGTCATCACTGATAATGCTGCTAATTGTAAGGCAGCGGGAGCAATTATTGAGGATAAATACCCCAACATATTTTGGTCTAGGTGTTTGGTTCACACAATGAACCTTTTGATGCATGATATAATTAAAAAAAAACAACCTCAGTACAAATGGCTTGGTGATTTGTACAAGAGAGGTAAAAAAATGATAAAATTTATTACAAATAATAGCAACACCCATGGGCTTTTCCGTACTCACTCAAAATTGGAGTCATTGAAGATAGCAAAGACTAGATTTTCTAGCTATTACCTCACCTTCAGGCGCCTTTTGAAGGTAAGAGAGTCATTGGCAGCCATGGTATCAAGTCCACACTGGCAAGTATTAAAGGACATGGCAACAACAATAGTTGACAGACAAGGTTTTGAACAGGTGGAGGAGACCACTCTTGATCTTTTGTTTTTGGCACGTGTGAGGGAAATTTTGAATTTCACCAAACCCATTTATCACATGATTTGTTTTTCAGATACAGATAAACCAGTGGTTGGGGAGGTGTATGAGCAGATGGATAGCACGTTGGGGCAAATAAAAGATTTTGTTAAGGAAAATGATCCCAACTTGTATGCAATGATTCACGACTATGTGTGTGCATGGTGGAATAAACTTAATGTTCCACTACATGACTTGGCATATATCCTTATGCCAAAATACTACTTTCCATCTTGGTTGGGCCAACCTGCACCTGGAGGTGGGGTTAGGATCAAACCTCACACAGATCCAAAGGTACAAGAGAGATACATGAAAGCATTAGACAAGTTGGTCCCCGATAGGGAGGAGTGTGCTAGATTGTGCCTTGAATTAGGCAAATACTTCAATTTCACTGGTAACTTTGGTTCTTTCCATGCAATGGAAGATAGAGACAGATTTGATGCTCTCACATGGTGGGAAGCATATGGCGACATGGGACTTTTTCCAAACTTGGCAAAAAAATTTCTCTCACAAGTTGTAAATACTTCTTTTGCAGAGAGGTGTTGGAGCACCTACAGCTTCATACATAATGTGAGAAAAAACAAGCTGAATGAAAACCAAGCAGAAAGCTTGGTTTATGTGCATTACAACTTGAGGTTGTTTAGTCATTACTGTGATCGGGCTTATGAGGATCAATCATATAAAGTTTGGGACAACAACCCAGAGGACGATAATTTGGAGGACGACACTGTACATATGGAAGAATTGGAAGCAGAACTTTTGAGGGATGATGATGAAGCAACAGCAGCCATGCCACTGCCACACCCAAGGCCAGTCCCACCATCCAGTAGTAGTGTGGGTGCCAGTGCCAGTGTTTGATTTCCTGCTATTGTTCCTTTGCAGATTCAGCCTCCACCTACATCCTCACATTGCCCTCTACCTTCTAGTTATGGTCGTGGTACTCCTGAGAGTACTAGAAGACCACCATTGCCTCGTGGTTCTCACAAATTAGACTTTTCTCGTGGGCGGAGCAAGGGCCCAGCCAATAGATAAAATAGATTTACAGTTTACTAGTCTTTTCTATTTTCTAGTAGTTTTTAACTTTTATAACTGTTGAACAGTTGAAACTTGACTCTTTCATATTTATTATGATAATTTTTGTAAACAATATAAGACAATTTAAGTTTGAAGTTTGAATTTGAAAGGTGAAACTTTGAAGTTGGCATTTATAAGTTTATAAGTCATTATGAATTATGAATGTGATGCTTCATGAAAGTTGAAAGTTGTTTCATTTCGTTTCATTTTATAACATTTCATTTCATGTTAAATATTCTTTGTTGTAATGGTTATTGGTTACACTTAGCTTACAAGTACAACTATGGTGATCAGTGAATCAATGATGATAAATGTTATATATCAATGATGATAAATGTTATATATTGAATTTTGAAATCAATGAATCAATTATGATAAATGAAATATATCAATGACTATAAATGTTATATATTGAAATTTGAAATCAATGAATCAATGATGATAAATGTTATATATCAATGATGATAAATGTTATTTATTGAATTTTGAAAGCTTAAAACTTTAAGATTGAAGAATCATGAGACTCAAGAGTCAATATGTTGTATGTTTCCAACTTGTGGGCGTGGTTGATGAAGATTATGACTTCTAGATGACTGATGTTATATGGTTCAATCTATGTTTTTATGTTTTTTATGTCTAATTCATCATTCTACATGCTTGTGTTGACATATATGCATCAAAATATAAAAATATATAAAAAATATATATATTTAAAAAAAATGCTCCCCGAAAAGCTCTGGACCAGGAGCTTTTGAAAATCGCGCTCCCGCTCCCGCTCCCAAGTAACCATGCTTGTGACATGTGTACACCATCCAAGATCTCACAAGCCTGCTTGTCTTTGGAATACTCAACCAACAGTTGACCCTTCCAATCCTGCGTGACATCCATCAATGACAGCATCACTGGTCTACGTGAAAGGGCATCAACTACTACGTTGTGTTTTCCCTTCACATACTCAATCTCAAAATCGTAAGCTTGAAGCTTACGATCCCACTTCCGCTACCTCTCCTCCAGTGACTACTACTCAAGGAAGTATCGAAGACTGTCATGATCTGTCTTTACCTTGAACCGATTTCCCACTACATAATGTCTGAATTTTTCCAATGCATGCATCATCGCCAGCATCTCCTTATCATATACTGAATATAGTCTCTCGTGAGGCAACAACTTCCTGCTCTCAAACGCAATGGGAGGGACTCCTTGCGTCAAAACAACGCCAACACCTTCATCGGAAGCATCACATTCCAGCACAAAGGGCCATGTGAAATTCGGCAAAGCTAAGGCTGGGCAGCTGCTCATGACCCTCTTGAGCCTCTCAAATGCTTCCTCTTCTATCTGCGTCCACTCAAAAGTGCCCCTCTTCGTCAGATCTGTAAGAGGTGTTGCAAGCTGTGAAAATCCCCTCACAAATCTCCTGTAATAGGTGCAAATACCAAGAAATCCCCTCAGCTCCGTCACATTCCTGGGTGTGGGCCTATCCAGTATGACTCGAATCATCTCCTGCTGTACTTTCACTCCATCTTATCCTATCACATGCCCAAGGTACAACATCTCAGTCAGTCCAAACTCACATTTGGACATCTTCGAATACAACTGTTGCTCCTCCAGTACGCATAGAATTTCCTCCAAGTGTTGGAGGTGCTCTTCCCATGTCCGACTATAAATGAGTATATCATCAAAGAAGAATAAGACAAAGCGCCGCAGCTGTCCACAGAACACATGGTTCATACAAGACTGGAAGGTAGCGGGAGCTTAGGTTAGCCCAAAGGGCATCACCAAAAACTCAAAATGTCAATAGTGGTAGTGGAGAGCAGTATTGCAAACATCTTGCTCCCTCGCGTGTATTTGGTGGTACCCCGAACGCAGATCTATCTTAGAGAAGTATTTATCTCCTCTAAGCTCATCCATCAACTCATCGATGTGGCGAATGGGATACATGTTCTTCTGAGTCTTCTTATTAAGAGCCCAGTAGTCTATGCACATGCGCAGTGTCCCATCCTTTTTCTTCACCAGCACCATGGAAGAAGCAAAGTGACTAGAGCTAGGCCTAATGTGTCCCAATCTTAGTAGTTCCTGAATGGCCTGCTCTATCTCGTCCTTATAGGCCTTGGGATGTCTATAAAGTGTGGTGATGAATGCGTTCACACCTTCCTCCAGCTCAATAGTGTGCTCGAATCCCCGGTGTGGTGGTATCTCTGGCGGAACATCTCTAAAAACCCCCTAATGTCGCTCCAACAAAGCTAATATGTCCAAGTGTGTAGCCTTCACCCGTGACCCAGTCTAAAAAATGCATAACTCTACTGCCCACTCCACATCTCCATGTCGTAGCTCGACCTCCATCCTATGAGCTGAAACTATCTGAGGTGAACAAGAGTGTATCCACCTCAATAACACTAGTCTTCCATCCGGCCCATGAACTCCATTTCCAGTTTCTTCCAGTCAGTGGTGACCTTCCCCAATGTGCACAACCACTAAACTCCTAACACCACATTGGTGTCTGGGATGTCAACCACAAAGAAATGATCGGTGAATGAATAGTTCCTCATCTGCAAAATCAATCCAAGAACATATTTTGTGCACTGCATGGTCGTATCTCTTGGCACCAAAACTGAAAACTCCTCAAATGTGGTTTTCTGAATATCTCTACGCTCCACCATCTGGGCATCAAGAAAATTGTGGGTGGCCCCACTATCAACAAGAACTGACACACGCTGCCCCTGAATAGTCCCCCTGATCCTCAATGTCAGGTACTTCAGCACACCTCGAAGTGAAGCAAGAGTTCCTCCTGTTGGGGAAAATGGTCCTCCTCCATGTGGGGGTGGTGGTGGTCCTCCTGCTCCTGATGGGCCTCCGTCATACCTCGGCTCCTCTACTATCTCAGTCTCCTCCTCCTTTGCCTCGCTAACTGAGAGCACCTCAATGAAATGGGCCTTGCCCTTTGTGCACTTGTGCCCAAGTGCCCATGGCTCCTGGCACATGAAACACAATCTCCTCCTCCTGAGTTCCCTTTGTGTCTCATAATTGTTGATTTTGTAGCATTGGAAAGTGTTCCAAGTCTCATATTTTGGGAGGAGACTTGGACATCAGTATTCCAGAGAACCCATAAACCGTTTGTGGAAATTCCACTCGGATCATGCTTTATTAAAATAATTAATTATTTTGAAGTGATCCCTAAGTCTAAACTTAGGGAAATTAAATGATTAATGGGTATTAATAAAGCGGAGTGTGAATCTTCGTGAATCAAGTCATCATTTAATCTTAGCCATTGATTAGAGATATAATCTGGGTCGTTGATTCATCAATGAGAAGACTATAAGAGAAGGCTTGAGGGTCATTTGGAAAGCAAGTCGGGCACACACTTAGTACTCGAAGGAAATCAATTCTGAAGGAATGGAATTCGATTTCAGAGGGAGAGGTTGTAGAGGCAGAGATGCAGAGATAGAAGGAGGAAGGGGAAGTCAACAGAGGAATAAGAAGGCAGAAGCAAGACGCAGAGGAGACAGCACTGAGAAGCAGCACTGGTCCTCCACGTAGAGTGACGCAGAGAGAGGAAGGGTGCCTCGAGTGTGTCAGAAATTCTTCTGAAGGGTTCAGAAAAATTATCTCAAATGTATTCTAGTCATCTAGTCGTCAAATTTCTGTAAATGATTTCCAGTGCTGAAAATAATAAAAGCGCTCATTTGCTGCACCGGTTTTCCCACATTGGGTCTTTCCGGGGGCAATTGTCCAAAAATAACTGTGTTCATGTGATTGTTTCTATTGCATTATATGCATTCTATTTGATTTTTTCTTATGATTAAGTGAATACTGCAGTTGTGTTTATTTCAAAATTTACTGAAAGTATCTGTAAAGAACTTATCATAAATAAGTAGGTGAAATAAATCAATCATTGCAGTAGTATTTCAGCTTGAAAATTTCAAATGATATTAGAGCAAAAGACGAGATACAAAGGAGGAGGTTCTGCAATGGAACGAAGGTCCAACAAAATGCAACATTAGCTCGAAAGGGTTCACGTAGTCCTCTAGAACACATGGAGAAAAATAGGGATCATGACGTTTCAGTTCTAGTGTCCAGACTAGAAGAGGACTTCGCTTGTGTGTCAAGCACGACCTCTCCATGGGTCTGGTATATTGACAGTGGAGCATCTTCTCACATCACGGGAGTTCGAGAATGATTCTCGAGCTACCAGGAAGAGCAGATGAATTTTTAAATCATGATGGGAAACAAGGCCAAGTGTACCCCCATTGGAAGAGGAACCATAATATTTCAAACAAAAGCTAGTAACAAGCTTCGGGCCACCAACATACTGCATGTACCGGGAATTGGGATGAACTTGCTCTTGGTGTATCAACTCCAGAACAAGGGTTACGATGTATACTTTATTGGCAACAAATTTTATGTCAAACAACCTAGTTGGAAAAAGAAGCCACAAATTGGAGTAAGGTGCCATAAACTGTATAAGTTATAGCTCGAGTCCCCAATGGCATTGATAGGAAATACTGATGAAAGGTATTTGAATGAATCATGGCACAAAGAATGGGTCATCTACATCATGGAGCCTTGAAGATCCTCAAGAAGACTATCACGGGAGCTCCAGAACTTAGCACCAGGAAATACGATGTGTGTAGGGGGTGCGTATTAGGGAAGTATGCAAAGGCAACATTTCCAAGAAGCAGCAGTAGGGCTAAGAGTGTGTTGGATTTGATACACTCAGACATCTGTGAAACAATGTCCATGAATGCTCTCAGTGGTGCAAAGTATTTTGTCACCTTTATTGATGACCATTCCCAGAAGACATGGATCTACTTTCTGAAGACCAGAGATGAGGTCTTTGAGCGATTCAAAGAATTCAAGGCTTTGGTAGAAAATCTAACCAAAAGCGGATCAAGAAATTGCGATCAGATAATGGTGGAGAATATATTGATAAAGACTTCAAAAAGTTTCGTGCAAAGGAAGGCATCAAGAGAGAATGGACAGATCCATATAATCCAGAGCATAATGGAGTTGCAGAGAGGAAGAACAGGACCATTGTGGAAGCTGCGAGGGCGATGCTATATAATCAAGACATGCCCAAATTTACGTGGGCGAAATCTTGCAATACAGCAGTGTATGTGCAGAACAGAGTACCTCATAGAGCATTAGGTAAAGTTACCCCTGAAAGTGTGTTCACTGGTATCAAGCCTGAGGTGATCCACTTCAACATATTTGGCAGTATAGCGTATTGCCACGTACCCGACGAGAAGAGGAAGTTGTTAGATCAGATTGCAGAGAAAGGATACCTTGTGGCATATAGCGAAAATGCGAAGGCATATCGCATCTATATTCCTGATAATAGAAAGATCGTAGTAAAACGGGACGTGAAATTCATGGAGGAGAGAGCCTTCAGGAGATCCTAGGAAATATCTACAGATACGCAGTCTGAGGAGGATCCGCTAGTTCAACCACATCGGCCTACAGAAGATGGCTCTAGTGCCTCTCCACGGTACAAGGATTCTGAGGAAGTGCAAGAAGGAGAGCAAGTAAATCCACCCACCACTAGTGGAAGGATGAGCAGAGAACTCCAACAGAATCTGAGGGATGTAGAGGAATTTATTGGAGCACCTAGAAATCAGAAGAGGGTACACAGGCAGCCAGACAGGTACCAAGCACTGGTAGCACAGGTTGGAGAACCCTCTAGTTTTCGAGAGGCAGCTCAACATCAGGTGTGGGTAGACACTATGTTGGAGGAGTACAACTCCGTCATGACAAACGATGTATGGGAAGTAGTCCCTAGACCTCAGAATAGATCGGTTGTAGGATCAAGGTGGATCTACAAGATCAAGGATGCTGCAGATGGCAGCATAGAGAAATTCAAAGCCAAGTTTCTGGCTAAGGGGTATGCACAGAAGGAAGGGGTCGATTATGAAGAAACCTTCCCCCTATAACTCAGTACACTTCGGTCAGATCCGTCATCTCTCTTGCAGCGCAGATGGGATGGGAAATTCACCAGATGGATGTCAAGACAACGTTCTTGAATGGGGTGATAAAAGAGGAAGTGTACATAGAACAACCACAGGGCTTTGAGACACATGAGCAGAACACTCATGTATGCATGCTTAAGAAAGCCTTGTACGGACTGAAGCAAGCCCCTAGCGCATGGTATGGGCAAATTGATAGCTACCTGCAGAAGATGGGATTTTTCAAGAGTGATGCAGATCCCAATATCTACTATCTAAGAGTAGGGGATGAGCCGCTAATTCTGGTATTATATTTAGATGATCTGTTCTTGGCTGGGTCATCTAAGCTCATCAAAGACTGCAAGGAAAATATGGCTACAGAATTCGACATGAAGGATCTGGGGCAGATGCACTATTTTCTTGGTTTGGAGGTTTGGCAGTAGAAGGGAGAATTCTTCCTTGAGCAAGGAAGATATACTACAGAGTTCTTGAAGAGATTTCAAATGGAGGACTGTAGACCAATGGCTACGCCAATGATCACAAACTAGAAGAAGATCGACACGCTCGAGGATGATGAGGCTGACCCTACCTTATATAGACAACTCATAGGATCATTGATGCACTTGGTTAACACTAGACCAGACATTTGTTATGCCGTGAATACCCTCAATCAGTGCATGGTAGAACCAAGGAGGGCTCACTGAGCAGCAGCGAGACATGTTCTCAGATACTTGAAGGGGATAGTGAGTATGGGTTGAAGTACACCTAGGGCAATGAAATCCAGTTGAGTGGGTTCACTGACGCAAACTGCGCTAGAAGCCAAGTGGATTGGAAATGTACTAGTGGGTACTGTTTCAGTCTCTGATCAAGAATGACTTCCTGGTGTAGTAGGAAACATAAATCCATGGCACTGAGCTCAGTCGTGGCTGAATATATGGCCGCTAGCACAACTTTGTGTAAGGCAATATGGCTTCGTAAGCTGCTCATGAACTTGCTCAAGAGGAGGATGGAATCGACCAGAATTTTGTGTGATAATCAAAGTTGCATCAACCTCTTTGAGAATCCTGTGTTTCATGACCAGTCGAAGCACATTGACATTAGGTGCCACTTCATCAGAGAATATGTCCAATGGAGAGCTGTACAGTTGAAGTACATTCTCACAGAAGAACAGGTGGCAGATATCCTCACGAAAGCTCTAGGTAAGATTAAGTTTACTTACTTCAGGGAAAAGATGGGGATGGTCAAGAACCCATTCCAATAGAGGAATGGGTGGACTTGAGATTCAGAGGGAGCTGCAGTATGGATGAGGCAATGGCAGAGATAGTTTCACAGACAGCAGTACAGAGGGAAACAATGCAGAGATGAGGGGCAGCAACCAAGACATCAGTAGTGCAGTAGATGCTTCAGGTCATAGCAGATGTAGTTGGTATTTTTCTTAAGCACTTTCCTTGCTAAGAGGGAGTGTTGATTTTGTAGCATTGAAAACTGTTCCAAGTATCATATTTTGGGAGGAGGCTTGGACATCAGTATTCCAGAGAACCCAGAAACCGTTTGTGGAAATTCCACTCGGATCATGCTTTATTAAACTAATTAATTATTTTAAAGTGATCCTTAAGTATAAACTTAGGGAAATTAAATAATTAATGGGTATTAATAAAGCAGAGTGTGAATCTTCTAGAAAACGAAGATCAAGTCATCTTTTAATCTCAGCCATTAATTAGAGATATAATCTTGGTAGTTGATTCATCAACAAGAAGACTATAAGAGAAGGCTTGAGGGTCATTTGGAAAGAAAGTTGGGCACACACTCAGTACCCAAAGGAAATCAATTATGAAGGAATAGAATTCGAATTTAGAGGGAAAGGTTGTAGAGGCGGAGTTGCAAAGACAGAAGGAGGAAGGGAAAGTCAGTAGAGGAAGAAGAAGGCAGAAGCAGGACGCAAAGAGGACAACGCTGAGCAGCAGGACTGGTCCTCCACACAGAGTGACGCAGTCCAGCGCAGTGATTGCGCAGAAGGCTAAGCAAAGTGACGCAGAGGGAGGAAGGGTGCCTCCAGTGTGTCAAAAATTCTTCCAAAGGGTTCGGAAAAATTATCTCATTTGTATTCTAGTCATCTTCTCGTCAAATTTCTGTAAATGATTTCCAGTGCTGAAGAATAATAAAAGCCCTCATTTGCTGCACTGGTTTTCCCACATTGGGTTTTTCTGGGGACAATTGTCCAAAAATAAATGTGTTCATGTGATTATTTCTATTGCGTTATATGCGTTCTATTTGATTTTCTGCTTATGATTAAGTGAATACTGCAGTTGTGTTTATTTTAGAATTTACTGAAAGTATCTGTAAATAACTTATCATCAATAAGTAGGCGAAATAAATCAATCACCGCAGTAGTATTTCAGCTTGAAAATTTCACAATCATCCATCTGACCGCACCCTCCATCTCTCCATGGTGGCCTCATCTCCCGATTCCCCTGCGGCGCTGTGGGTCTTGTAGGAACGAAAGCCCTGTCCTTGGGCACTGCGTCAATCATATCCCGAGCTTGAGAAATGGAATCCTGTAGTGATGTGGGCTTATAGACCCTCACCCATCCACTCAGTGGCTCAATAAGCCCCTCCACAAACATCATGATCAACTGGCTCTCAGAAATATCTGTCACCATCACGGCCAACCTCTGGAACTCAATGATGAATCATTTTTGCGCTGCCTGTCTGTCTCAAATGGGTTAGCTCCCTGAAGTGCAACTCCAGATCCTTTCTCTCAAACCTCTCTAACAACCTCCGGGTAGACTCCTGGTATGATGTGATGTGGATATGTCCTAGCGTGATCAACCCATGGTACCACCACTCTTGGGCATCCCCTTTCAAATGAAGTGTGGAAAATCGAATGGCATTTGCTTCTTCATGGGATTGAGGTGAAAATAGGTGTCCAACTTTTGTATCCATGCTCGCGCTTAAATCTTTGCTCCTCCATCAAAATTTGGAAGTGTGACCTTCCCTGCTAATATTTTCTCCTCCTGGCTGGGCGATCCTCCTTTGAAATGGTGTCCAGCCCCCGTGGTATGCCTCTCCTTTAGATGAATGAATTAACTAAAGGACATCACCTACTTGATCCGACCATCCAATCCTTCATACTCATCGATGCCTGATGCAACTGAATGTACTAGATCTGCAACTGGATCTGACTCCCTCTCAGGCTCTGGCTCGTCTACAAAGTGTGGCATCAATGGTCTTCCAGCCTGCCCATGTTGTGGAGTGTGCGGTAGATAGAATGTACAGTTTCCTCCCGCTCTGGAACCTCCATCACCTTGGGGCTCTGCTGCCCCATCTGGTTGTCCACCCACATGAAATCCCATCACCTCCTACATCATGTCCATCATGATCTGCTCTTGTCTCATCATTTGCTAATTTTCTCTTAGCAGTTCCTCCAAAATATGGTCCTGGCCACTCGGCCTAGGATGCTCCTCCTCATCGTCCTGGTCCATTCCTCCACTCCTCGCTTCTATTTCTGTCTTAAAATGGGTCTCCTTGGTATCTTGGTGGTATCACCTGCTCTTGTTCCCCACCCTGGCCAAGAACATGCTCTGATACCACTGTAATATTCCAAATAGAAAATTTACATTGATAACAAAAGACATGCCATAAAATTCAACACAAAATTTATTTCAATAAACACACATACAAAAAAAATTCCCAGGACACCAAACTCGGCAATTTTATTAAATATGTAGATTGTAGTACAATAGAATATGGAAGGATTTCACCTGGGCTTGCACAAGGCAAGCTACAAGCCTAAGGTGATCAACACAAAAGTGCCCAGCTGCTACAGAAATGTTGCACTCCAGAACACTACGCTGGCCCTATGTTTATGCACTGTTGGATGACTTCGACCCCTGATTTTTCTCCTCCAAACTACCCAGAAATTCTAGGAATCTCGGAAGGTGATCCATGCCCAAAACCCAAAAAAACCCAGAAAGGGATTCCTCTAATTCTGAACCTCAAAATTGGACCCTTCGCAGCTTGGCCCTCCTCCAAATTTGATTTTTTTTATTGTTGCTGCTATTGTCAATCTCTGTCCTTCAAAGCCCCAGCAATCAAATATACCTCCAATCAATGCCCCAGTACCTCAACTCCAAAGTCCCTCGAATTCAACTCCCACAAGAGAGCCTCCTCCAATGACTGCGTAGTCCAAGGGCAGGCTCACGTAGTTCCTGAGAATGCTGACTGAGAAATGCGTAGAGGTTGTTCCTCTAAAGCTGCTACAACTACTATACTCTGGAAATGGATCTCTAATCACCCCTGCAGATCCTCCGGTGGATCTTCCAACAATTCCACTCCACACCAGCTCGATGGCTCCAACTATTGTGCAGTGGATAGTCTGGAATGCATCCCAAATCCTCCAAAAAACGCATAACTTGTAAGTGTTTGTCCCTCTAGACTCAAAGCAAGGAAAATTCCTTCCTTGGGTGGCACTTGAAGTCCACTGAAGAAAGGATGACCTTCACTCCTTGGGAAGCTCTTGTGCTAAACAACACAATGTTGGCTCAGCTAAGCAGCTAAGGCAATACAATTTTCTCAATAGACAAATGATGCCAATGACTCCTCCAAACCTTCCTTTTATAAGTGTTAGGCATGCATTCCTTGTGGGTCCCTCCACAAATATGATTTACCCAAAGGAATTCGAATTCCTTCCTCCACTAATGTGTATTTCCCGTGGGTCCCATTTTCCACTAGAAATCAAACTTATTTGTTTTTCCTATGTTGGCCACCAAAGTACTTTAAGTTAACTTAAATAAAAATTGGAAAAATTCAATTTCCCCAAACATTAGGAAAATTTACTAAGGGACATTACAAACATTGAAAAGTTCAAGGTGAGATTTAGGGCAAGACGGTTCTTTAAGAAAGAGGGAGTGCACTACGAGGAGAAATTTTCTCCAATCACCAAGTACACTTCCATTAGAGAAGTTATGTCCTTAGTTTCCTAAATAGGATGCAAGATACATCAAAATGGATGTGAAGACAACTTTCCTTAGTGGGATCATCAAGGAAGAAGTTTACATAGAGCAACCTCTTGGTTTTAAGGAAAATGGGAAAGAGTCCCATGTTTGAAGGCTTAAAAATCCTTCTATGGACTAGAGTAGAAACCAAGAGCATGGTATTCCAAGATAGATGGATATTTGAAAAGTA
The DNA here is from genome assembly GCA_034641835.2 of Pinus albicaulis. Lineage (NCBI taxonomy): Eukaryota > Viridiplantae > Streptophyta > Pinopsida > Pinales > Pinaceae > Pinus > Pinus albicaulis. Next base: position 1,080,031,165 of record CM076570.1, on the reverse strand, counting down.
TTGGCTTCACCAAAACCAAAGCAAACACTAACTTATATTGCATATTTGTTGGATCGGATCTACTTGTTTGGAAATATGAAGATGAATCGTTTCTTATGGGTATAAATAAGTTCGATGTAGAGTGCAAAACAAACATGGAAGCCAAGTTTGAGATAAAGAGAATCAACTTTGGGGTTTGGAGATTTTGAAAAACACAAGAATTATTTGTTAGTTTTTGTAGCATCTGTTGTGCTCTAGCGACGAAATTTGGTGGAGAGACTAGAATACATCAGATCTCCAAAACCCAAAAGTCATTTTTGGAAATTCCACCTAGAAGTGTCTCAATTAGATTATTAACTAATTTTTAAATAATTCTCAAGTCTAAACTTAGGGAATATGGTTAATAAATTAGTATTAATTGACATAGGATGAGAATCATCTAGAAACTCACACGCATCGATAGAGAAATAATCTAGGTCATCGAATATGTTATAATCTTGGCCGTTGGTGCTCAAACAGAGAATTATAAGAAGCCGATGGGTAGATGAAGAACACACCAGTGAAGATACTCAGTTGCCCAAGAAGTTCGATTTTCTCAATTGCAGAGATTCAACAAAGAAGATTAAGTCATAGGGTGAGCAACAAGTGGTAGAGGAGGTCAGTAGTGTTTCAAGACGAAGAATTTCAATTTTTGAAAGACGCAATAAGAGGAAGGCCGAAATTCCAATACCCTTTCTGGGTTTGTGGTGGAGACTCCAAGATTAATTTGGCAGAATTCTTTGGGCAGATTCGAGGGGTCAAACAAGGGTCCCAACTCAGACAACAACTGGAGGAACTAGGGGGAAATTGGCCTGAAATTCCGAGCTCAACATTTGGTCAATTCCTTCGTGGGTTTTTGTTAGTTATTGGAGGAGAGCCCAACATTAATTTCCCAAAATTTTCTGAGCACTGGAGGAGGCCCTAGCATCCATTGTTTGCAGCAAGCAGTGCAATGTTTCACTGGGTCAGCACAAAAATTGTGGGGAACAGCCACATTCCATGTTAGAGCAGCCAATTTCATCCCCTGGGCATTGTTAGCTTTCCTTGGGCAAGCCCAGGTGCATGTTTTATGATCTTACCTTTGTACCTAGCATTTATATTAATAAAATGGCTCAGCTCAATGCAGTTTATGGATATTTCCGGGTGTTTAATGTGTTGTAAATTTTGTGTGCGTTTTTACTATGCTTGCTTTGTTTATCATTGTAAATTTCCATTAGGAGTATTACAATAAATTCTGTCTCAACCCAAGCGTCCTCAAGTCAAGTATCGAACCTCCAAGGTGTATGTCTCAAGGTCTCATGCTCTTAGGGATAAATATCCTCCTCCAAGCGCCTAATTCTCATCCTCCTAGGTTATCACCTCTCCTAATCAAGCAATCAAATACCCCATTGTGTGCACCCAATGGGCTAGTCATCATGGCATATAGGATAACAAACTTGTAGGTAAGTGCACTATATTAATACTCTATCCAAGCTCAACCATCCACTCAAACTGAGCCATTGGTATGTTCATTAAGCATCACCAAGGGACTAGAATACCTAGCACTCTCCTAGCAAGGTGAAAACACTTTTGGAGTAACCCAAAAATCTAAGAAGTTCTTCAAGTTCATGGTTCTTTTACATCAATTCTTCACCTGGATATTCACCATGCTTCTACTAGTTTTATTCTTAATTAGGGAGGCTATACAACGATTTTATGCATTTGGTTCAACCATTTCATTTTTAACAAGAATATGGGTCTTGTTACCCATGAGTTGGGTAAAATAATGAGGCTGTAGATGCTACTAGTGAAAATAGTAGTCACCCTCACAGTATCTTGATTGTGAATGTAATGGACTTGTCTTTTGGAACTATTTTTCATGGACTCCTTCATTTGGTAGACCTTGCAGGAAGTGAGAGGGTTGATAGATCAGAAGTCATCAGTGATTGACTTTGAGAAGTCACAGTGGACAACAATGTTTATAGTAGCCTATAACACTTGATATCCACAGTAAAAGTGATAAGGCTTGGTGAGTTGACTCCTTTGGAAGAGTTGTATTATGTTTAACTCGCAGGAACTTGTGATATATATAGGTGATTAGCATTTTTGTTGGAAAGGCTGAGTGATTCCATATTTTAGAAATTGCGCATTTCTTCATAATCTGGTGGATAGGCATCTTGATTTTCAGTTGACTTATCAAGTCTTTCACAGATATTATTTCAGTCTTTGAGCCAACAGGAACAACAAACCTGAAGTGTATTTTTGAACAGACAGCATTTGAGTACAAGGTTACAGCTTGAAAATATAAGTCCACCAAACATCTAGGGGACTATAAATAATAAAAGTGTTGCTCAACATTCAACAGGCAAGCCTGGCAACCAGGTTTGCAATATACTGTTGATTCACATATCATGTTTAGTTCTATTTACTTAAAATTTGAGCCAAGGAAAAGAATGATGGCCAAACAAAGTCAGAGTTATCAATCCATTGAGTTCTTTCTTGAATGTTGTTATTGGTTCATAGCCCATTAACATTTGGAGGATTGACTGGAAATATTTGGTCCAGATCAGTTGCTTGAGCATTTATTGCGGGTAGAAAAAGGAGTTGATGCATGGACACAATTCTAGCTGAACGAAAAATAGATAACTTGACCCTTCAATCGATTCAATTTCCTTGTCACATGGCAGCTAACCTCAACATGTAATTTGATTGTGGAACAATCCTAAAGAGTGCAAACTTTTGAGGAAACTAAACGTGAAGGATTGCCAAGAAGAATAAAACGCACGTCCCTACAATGAATGCTGCCGGTGCTCTCATCTATACAGCACTGGTAAAAGGTAATTTTTATAGCTTTTCATGGACTACCTGTAGCAGCAATGATCAAAACCCTCAGTACAGTCATAAAATGGACTATTCCAGTGGATTTAGAAGGCTGTAGTGTGCCTGTTTCAAACCTGCGGAGTGCTCCTATATTGAGAGCAGAGAAAATCGTTGACATAAAAAAGTTTGTGTGTGTGTGTAAATACATGACTGGAAAACTTGGAATGGTGACCTCAATTAATGACACTCAGGGCTAATGTTTATGGAATTATATGTTGATTTGGGTATAGGGATCATCTGGAACCAATCTCAGATGAGATTTGGACTGACTTATGTAACTATTTAAGATAAATTTTAGAGGTTATAAATGCTTGATTGCAGAGAAATGAGCCGACCTATATAGTTCTGATTTGCATTGACAGCTAATCTTTGCATATTGGGATCTACTTATAGGACATGTCCAATTTGGAGAGCTGAGATACTTGTCCAAGGGTACAAGCGTCAACGGGCCTTTGGAGGCTGGATGCTATCAGAAAAAGTCCTTCTTCATGAAGGTGTCCCTTCTTTGTGTTGATTTTTGGGTAGCATTGGATGTGCTCTAGCTCCAAAACTTTGTGGAGGGGCTAAAACACATGAGATTTCCAAGACCCAGAAATCGTTTGGAGAAATTCCACCCGGATCCTAAGTTATTCAAATAATTGATTATTTTAATGGAGACCCTAAGTCTAACTTAGGGAAATTAAATAATTTAAGTGAATTAATTTAGACATGTAGGTGAGAATGTTCTAGGTGACGAGAATCAAGTTTTTTCTAATCTTAGTCGTTGATTAGAGATTATATCACGCTCATTGATTCGTCAACTAGAAAAGTATTAAAGGAAGGCTTGGGGTCAGTTGGAGGAAACAGTCATAGTGGTAGCACTTGAGCTAAGTCGAAATTCTGGGGTGCGGTTTGCTGAGAATTTTCGAGTGAGTTTGCAGTGGAGCGAGGGCCAAATTGGCAAAGGGATTTCAGATCCAAGGCCGAGAATACATTAGCAAAGAGGCAGATATGTACCACAAAGCAGCGCAGGCCCAAGAGGGGTGACACAGAGGTAGCATAGGCCCAGGAGGGGTGACGCAGAGGCAGCGTAATCCTAATAGGGGTGGTGCAGAGCCGGAAGGGCTCACGCAGAGGGATGCAGAGCCGGAAGACCTTGACGCAGTCACTTAGAGAGCTGCGTTGGGGTTTCAATGGACCAAATAGGGCTCGTATTCAGCAGATCCAGAAGGGGTGACACATCCACACTTAAGGGTGACGCAGTGACTGCGTAGGCATTTGTGGGGTTCTTCATCCTTAGCTGAATCAACCATATTATTTGTCTCCGAAGTTAGAGGTACTTCTGTCGGGATTTTCTCTGTTGGGTAAACCACTATTGGTACCCTAATTTGTATTCATAATTCTGCATAATAATAAAACCCTCAAGAGCTGTTGCACCGGTTTTTCCGCATTGGATTTTTTCAGGGACATTTGTCCAAACAATATTGTGTGTTCTTTGTCCAATGTGCTTTAATTCTTCAGTACTTGATCTGTATGTATGTGTAGGCTGCAATGTGTTTACTTCCAATATTTTCTGAATATTTCTGAAAATAACTTCTTAAATTAAAAACACAAGTAGGAGAAGTAAACCAGATTTATGCAGTAGGATTTATGTAATAAGGATTTAGAAATTTTCACACGGTATCAGAGCAGTTACAAATCAAAGAGAGCTGAAGCCATCAACGAAGTGACGAAGTCTTTTGCTACAGGAAGCAGGTTGTCCTGAGTGATAGCGCAAATCCAGAAGTGGCAGCGTACCAGAGGGACAACGCAAGCCCTAGAGAGGTGACACAGAGCTGACGCAGAGGCTCATGCGGTCCGAGAAGGGTCACGCAGATCCTATCTAGCTCACACAGAGCTGACGTAGAGGCTCATGCAGGCCCTAGAGGGTGACGCAGTCCACGAGGAGGTGACGCTGAGCCAGTTGTCATGACTGGAAGTGCAGTTTGGTTCTTCGAAAGATGTTGGTGGGGCATTGTTTCTGTTGGTGCAGAACAATGTCGAGCAGGGTCGAAAAATTAAGGGGAAGTAGTTCCTCAGTAGATTTTCTAGCCAAGAAGTCTGAGATCTGATCAGCGTGATGATTGGAGAGGGATGATTCGACAGTTGTTGGTGGAGGATTTCCAGGAGGGAAATCACTTGTCAAAGGGATCATATTCTCTAGAGGGCTTCTAGCACCAAGAAACCTAGATCCGTGCCTTTTGCTAAGGGTAGCAGCAGAAGTAGGGAGAGGAGCTTTTTCAGCTTCGACATCTTTTGAGCAGAGATGGTTGCACATGGATTGAGGGATCAAGATAGGTTGGATGGAGTATCCAACTTCATCATCTGGAAGGCCAGAATCCTGTCAGTTCTAGATGAATATTGTATCAAAGATCATGTCGAGAAGGTTGTAGTTGTTCCTGTTGATGCTGATCCGTTGAAGAAGTATGAGGAAAATCAAGCAAGGGCCAAGCGCTTGATTATGGATGAGGTGAAGGATCATGTGGTCCCACACATTGCTGAGAAGAATACGACAAATGAGATGTAGACGACATTAACAAGAATGTATCAAGGGACTTTTGTCCAAAGGAGAATGCTTCTGGAGAATCAACTTTGACTATTTCATATGCATAAGGGAGAGGAAATCGACCCCTTCCTCATTCGATTGAAGTGATTCATGATCAGCTGGCTGCTACGGGGGCCAATCCTGATGAGGGTCTATTGTTCAGGACTACCCTGAATGTGGTGCCTGAAGAGTGGGAGACATTTGTCCAAGGCATCTTTGGTAGACCTACACTTGCAAATTGGGAAGACGTGGGAAACTCTTCTACAAGAAGAGATCCGTAGGATGACCAAGGCTGGCAGCACTAGCAGCAGAATCAAGATCAAGGAGGAGGAGGAAGATGCAACTCTCGCATCTAAGGCACAAAAGGGGCAACGAGGGAAGAAGAAGAGAGACCTTTCAAAGGTTAGGTGCTTCAGATGTGGTGAACTAGGACATTTCGCCACTACTAGTCCTCAAAAGAAGGAGGGCAAGGAAGACTCAGATTCTAAGGTTGCAATAGCAAAGGGTGATGATGGGAGTGACAATGATGTGGCCATGAGTGCTCATGTGCCTCGAGAGAAGAGGTGGGGTGACATAGATCTGTAGATTGATCTACAGATTGCGGTCGGGTAGGATAATTGAGGTGCCCAAACTTTTGGATCACATAAGAGCTACGGGAGCCCTTAATGACAGTAGCAGGATCACTGGAGTCAGTTGGTGCAAAGGATTGTGGAGGCACATTGGTAGTGCTAGGACGCTGAACACTGGAGCGGCGCAAAGCAGCAACAACGTAGAAGCAGCAGCACAGACGCTGATGGGATTTCAGCAGCGCAGAGGCAGTGCAAAGCAGCAACAACGTAGAGGCACTAGAGGGTCAGCACAGATTAGCAGCACATGTTGTTTTAGATTAAGATGTAGTGATACTGACTTGTCTGTTAGGATTTTGGGTGATGTCATTCAGTTGCTTACTTCTCAGCAACTGATTTGTAGTGCAGCAGTTAACAGTGGCAGTGTTATGGGCAGAATGATGCAGCGTTTGAGAGGGAGCTGCAGTACAAATGAGGCAATGTCAGTGGCAATGACATGGGCAGCAGTACAGAATGTAGCAGCGTAGTGGATGAAGGGCAGCAAGCCAAGCATCATCAGCGCAGAGGACCGATGCCGTGGATCAGAGTGATGCTTTAGGTTGGAGTGTTGCTAGAGCAGATTCCTCGCAAAGAGGGAGTGTTGATTTTTGGGTAGCATCATATGTGCTCTAGCTTCAAAACTTTGTGGAGGGGCTAGAACACATGAGATCTCCAAAACCCAGAAATCATTTGGAGAAATTCTACCCAGAGCCTAAGTTATTCAAATAATTAATTATTTTAATGGAGCCCCTAAGTCTAACTTAGGGAAATTAAATAATTAAAGTGAATTAATTTAGACATGTGGGTGACGAGGATCAAGTCTTTTCTAATCTTAGCCGTTGATTAGATATTAGATCATGGTCATTGATTCGTCAATTAGAAAAGTATTAAAGGAAGGCTTGGGGTCAGTTGGAGGAAACACACATAGCAGTAGCACTTGAGCTAAGTCGAAATTCTGGGGCACGGTTTGCTGAGAATTTGAGAGTGAGCTTGTAGTGTAGCGAGGGGCAGAACGGCAGAGGGATTTCAGATCCAAGGTCGAGAATACATTGGCAAAGACGCAGATCCGTACCACAGAGCAGCGCAGGGCGACGGGTGACATAGAGGTAGCATAGGCCCAGGAGGTGTGACGCAGAGGCAACGTAAGCCTAGCAAGGGTGACGCAAAGCCAGAAGAGCTCACGTTGAGGGATGGAGAGTTGGAAGAAGCTGACAAAGTCACTCAGAGAGTTCCACTGGGGTTTCACTGGGCCAGATAGGGCTCGTACTCAGCAGATCCAGAAGGGGTGACACATCCACACTAAAGTGTAATATTCCCAATTAGCAAGAGCTAATTGGAAATATTAATTTTGACTATTTTGCCTTTATAAAGTTAAATTATAAATAAAGTGGGTGAAGAGGGACACTTAACTCACACTTAGGATAGAAAGTATTTCCTAAAGTCACTTAAGAGACATGACTAGTTGGCAACGTGGGGCCTAGTGGTCAAGTGGCAGCGTGGGAAAAGGGGTAGCGTAGGCAGCGTGGGACCAAGCCAGTGCGGAGAGAGATGGACAGCATGGCTCAAGGAGACAGCGCAGTTGATGGTGGGGCCTAGGTGAGAGCAAGGCTCACTAAGCATAAAAGGAGGGAGGGTCTCCTCATTTGGATTCATCCTGATTATGCATCTTTGGGATTTGTCTTTAGACATTGAGCACGCTTGTTTTTTAGCAAAGTCTGCACGTACTGTTCAATACATCGGGTGTCTCCATTCGGAGATCCCAACCTCAGCCCCAGGGGACTTCGAGTGCCTGCTCGGGTGAGGAGTTTCATCCTTGTTTTGTCAGAGAGAGTTGCAGCAACCACAGGTGGAGCATTCAATCAGAGAGACAGTGCAGTCAGGGAGAGGGAGGACGCAGTCTTGAGAGGAGGTGGTTCCGAATTGAGGGTTTGTTAATGGTTTCAACCCGGGATAGTGGGAAAGGGGCCAGCCCTTCCCTATTCCAGTATTTTGGAGGAGTCAAGGGCCATTGTTTGGAGCAGATCATTCAGAGCCAGCGTCCCTCCTTGAGGAATAGTGTAGTGCCTCAAGGGAGCCATTTTCGAGGGTCGGCCATTTCCGGAAAGCTTTCTAGGATTTTCTGGGTATTGGGAGTAGAGGCCATTCCCGAAGTTTGAGTGCTAAAAGTGGGGAACAGTGCTAAAATTAAGACTCATCGTAAACACTGGCGGCATCACGATCGCGGTGGCGGCGCACCGGGGGATAATGCGGTCGGGGCCGATGGGCATTCAAGTCGACTCTGAGAGTCTTTCTACGCTTGCACAGGTGCAAGCCGGTGCCATCATTCTGATCACCTTTGTGCATATTTCTATCTTTCAGTATTAATAAAATGGCTCAGCATTCTCCATATTGGTTATTGTTCATGTGATATCTCTCTAGTTGTTGTTTGTCTTTGTTTATGTGCTTGTATTGCTGTTTATTTCTACTTGGAATATTACAGTGGTATCAGAGCTCATAGACTTGGCTCAGCCTGTGGAGTAGATTGTCTATGACACCTGCAGGAAAACCATACATCACTTTCCGGGGAAGAAAGTATAAAGACCAAGAACGGAGGTTAGAGCTCAATTTCGGGAAAGGTGACAGCGTTCGAGTAGTGGACGCAGAGGAAGAGGAACCAATGGTGGAGGAAAGAGATGCAAGGAAGGAGTTCGGGGAACTCCTCAAATCGATGTGGGGTCTGTCGGGACGGATAGAGTGGGAGGCAGAGATTCACGGCGAGTCTGGACAACGTGAAAGCAGGGTTTTCCATCGGAGAAAGAGCTCGGGCACATCCCATCCGACCATCATTTACGAGCCATCTGACACAGCAGATAGCATCCCCCACACACCTCCACGTTCCCACAATTCCTACCTTCCCTTCTGCATGAGACACGATACCGAAGCAGTGAGAAACGGACAGTATATCGGAGATTGTTCCGCCGAGTACCAATCTACGATCGGGCATCAAATATTCTCACATTCATGAGCTTTCCAATCCATCGGGACAACGAGAACCTTAACCATGCGAAACAAGCATTTACTGGCTGGGGATGGCCATGCTTGGCCTCCTTGGGAAGTTCCCTCTTGGAGCATTTGATGGATCAGCCAAGAGTTCGGCGAAGGCTTGGGTGGAAAAGTTGGATATATATTTCCAGCTTAACCAGATGGCAGAGACAGAGGCCATCAAGGTGGTAGCGCTGCACTTGGATGGTGAGGCCCATGATTGGTGGTTTCACGGGATGGCTATGCTGGGGCACTCAGGAGTGACAACATATGCCGAGTTTACACGGAGGGTGATAGAGCGGTTTGATCGGAGGGATCCAGAGGAGCACTTTGTTGAGCTGACCAAGCTCAAAAACGGACGGAGTACGGATATGTAAAACTTGGGTTCTTCAGGACATTCCGCATGTGATGGGTGCGATTTGCTATGATTTATCCGTAGCCCAAATGATCTATATGTTCATTGACGGACACAGCCAAGCCTCTTGAGGGGTTGGTCGGTGCGGCCTCGGGCTAACCCACTCCATGACACGGGTTGGGGTGGGGGATTTGCGAATGCATTGCAGGACTAAAACTCACTGCGATGAGCGCTGGTGGAGGGAAGGACATGAGGGTTCCACCTCCAAAGGGGAACCAGGACAGAGGGCCTCTAGATGATGATACCAGGAGAGATCTGAGGCAGAAGAAGCTATGTTTCACATGCCAAAGCCGTGGGCATCCAGACACCGTTGTGCCGTGGGGAAGGCATATTACATTGAGGTCTTCTCCAACAGTAGTGGGAAGAGGAGTATGAGGAGATAGAGGCAGGAGGCAACAACACAGTGCAGAGAGGGGAGCATCTACCACCTCCACCTCCAGGAGTGGGAGGTGCAGCGTTTGCACCTACTGGGGAGCCGCCCGTCTTTGCGGGGGTCACAGTGCCCGACACTCGTGTGGGGAGCACGATGAGGGGGACGGCGTGTGCAGAGTATTAGTGGACGATGGGGCCACCTGGTGCTGGTGATGCCCGGGCGTAGGCGGAGGGCATGCCGATCAAGGAGAGCTTTGACGGATTTTTCCCAGGCCCCGGGTCCTGCACCGGGTGACCGGACCATGCGGTGTGCCGGTATGTTGACTTTGGCGGTGACTATGGGGACATACACCCCGATAGATCACTTCTTGATGGTCGGAACTGACCCTCGGAACACCAGCCGTGATCTGCCCAGAATGAGTGGTTGTTCTGCAGGAAAGGTCACCACTGATTGGGAGACCTTGGAGATGGAGAGGACGGATAAGAAGACTGGGAGGCATGAGAAGATTCAAGGTATGCACATCTACCTACCGCAGATAGTTTCAGCACACCGGATGGAGGCAAATTTCCAGAAGAGAGACATAGAGTGGGCAGTGGAGTTGCGTGTTTCAGAGGCAAGATCTACAGGGTAGGCCATGTACCCAAATGTACAGTCCATTCTAGACAGGTATGCCACAGTTTTTGGAGAGATACCACCACGGCAGCCACCAGATCGGGGGTTTGAGCACACGATCGAGCTGGAGCAGGGTATCCAGGCTGTCATCACTACACTCTATATGTAATATCCCCAACGGGAAATAACCAGTAATACGCAGAAAAACAACAAGCAGCTATATAGAACAAAATGCCGGAACTAGAATATGGAACTAATACACATAAAATGCCAGAACACTAAGCCATTTTATTAATCTGAGAATATATGTATATGGGTACAAAGATAATCAGAATGAGTGCACCTATCCTTGCTCTAGGCAAGTGGAGACCCTCTCAGAATAAGAGATGGCTGCAACAGAGACTGCGTCGTAGCTGACTGGAGAAACTGCCGTAGAAAACTGCTGCTGCAATGTACTGGAACTAGGGGCTAATCCCCTCACCGGAATGAGCTGAAAACTGGAAGGCTAGCTGAACTCAACCCTCCGGACAAAACCCAGAAATCGTGAAGCAAATGCTCCACCTCCGAAAATCCACCAAATAAACCCCCTCCAGAGAAAACGCTGTCTCTCCCAGGAACAGCGCAGAAGCCCAAGAAAACGCTGGGAAAAGGGGCCCAAACTCTCCTGCAAAACCTCCGACTAAAACAACAACCTCCCAATGCTGGAAAACGCTGAAACCATAGCCAAACCACCTCACAACAACGCTGCTCAACAATGACTGCGTCCTCACTAACTGAAACTGCGTCCTCTCTCCTAGACTGCGCAGTCACTCAAGGGGTAGCTCCTCTGCAAAATGTCCACCATAAATCCACTGCAAATCACCAACTGGAACTAAAGGAAAAACCTTGCTCGAGCAGGCACTCGAAGTCCCCCGGAGCCAAGGGCGAGATCTCCGACCGGAGACACTCAGTTCGCACTAAACAGTGCTGCAGACCGACTAAACAACCGGCGTGCTGAGGTAGACAGAAGTCTAGCTCTCAATATCAATATCATATCAACAATGCCAAATGGAGTGAAAACCCCACCTTATATAGTGCTAGCTCCCTCAAAAACCCTAACTGCGTCCTTCACCTCCTCCTTGACCTGCGCAGTTACCTTAGGGTCAGCGTGAGGCCTCCCCTCATGTGTGTGTGGAGCCCCAAGGCCACCCCTTTAAGTCACAACATTCATCAACTAGGAAAACACTTTATTTTATTAAAGTGAGATGACCCCCTAATTCTCACTTTATTTATTAATTTAACTAAAGGCGGCAAAACTATACAAAAATGAAATATTCCAATTAGCAGTGCTAATTAGGAATATTACAGTCTCCCCCGACAGAACGTTGCTTGTCCTCAAGCAACTGAAGTGATGGATGCTGCAAGATCCTCTCATCCTCCCAAGTGGCATCCTCATCCGGCAAGTTCTTCCATCTCACCAAGAACTCCCTGATCTTCCTGCTCCGCAGCTGCCTCTCCCTAGTGTCAATAATGGCCTCCGGCTGTAACACCAGATGCCCCTCATCATCTGTAGGTGGTAGCTCCTCGGTGACTGTCACATGCTGGCCCAGTGCCTTTTTCAGGCATGATACATGAAAGATGTTATGAATCTTGCTGCCTTGGGGCAACTCCAACTCATACGCAACCTGCCCGATCCTGCGTATCACCCTGTATGGCCCATAAAAACGGGGCTTCAGCTTCTCCGCCCCCTTCTGCTTGAGCGAAGACTGTCGGTATGGCTGTAGCCGTAGGTAGACCAAGTCTCCTACCTCAAAGTGTCTCTCCACCCGACCCTTATCAGCATACAACTTCTGTTGATTCTGTGTTGTGGCTATGTTGTCCTTGAGAGCTCGGAGGATATCTTGGCTCTCTTGGATCCATAACTTGGCTCTCGGAGCCCTGCTAACACCAAACATCATGTCCACAAAAGATAAGGAGTGATATCCATACAAAGCATAGAAAGGTGACATACCAATAGACATATGATGCGTCGTGTTGTAGCAGTACTCGCCCAAATGCAGCCACTTCAGCCATGCCCTCTGCTGTCCACTGACGTAGTTACGCAAGTAGCCCTCCAGCCACTTGTTAACTATCTCGGTCTGCTCGTCCGTCTGGGGGTGATAACTAGTGCTCGGTGTCAACTCGGTCCCCACTAGTCAGAAGAGCTCCTGCCAGAATCCGCCCATGAAACGGCTGTCCTTGTCACTGACGATGGTCTTGGGTAGACCATGTAATCTGAAAATCTCCCTGAAGAACAGCTCAGCTACCTGCGCTACTATGTGATGTGCGGATATGGCGAAAAAATGGGCATACTTCGTCAGCCGGTCAACGACTACGAAGATGCAGTCCTTGCCCTGCACCATGGGCATCCCTGTGATGAAATCCATCGAGATGCTCTCCCATTTCCCCTCCGGAATGGGAAGAGGCTGCAACAACCCTACAGGATGGCTCATCTCTCCCTTGTTCCTCTGGCAAACATCGCACTCCCTGACATGCTGGAGTACGTCCTCCTTGAGGCCCTTCCATGAGAACCTCTCCCGAATAGCCCTGTATGTCTTGGTGAACCCCTAATGGCCCGCCAATGGTGAATCGTGTGAAGCCTGGAGTATCTTCTTCTTGAGCTGAGATCCCTCAGTCAAGAAGATCCTGTCCTTGTAATAGATGATCTCATCGACCACCCTGTACCGGTCATACGCTACCTGCCCATCCAGAACCTCACATGCAAACCTATCCTTGGAGTACTCAACCAGCAGTCGAGCCCTCCAATCAGCGTCCAAGCTCATAAGTGATAACGTGGCCGGTCTACGAGAAAGGGCATCAACCACCACGTTATTCTTGCCCTTGACATACTCGATGTCAAAGTCATAGGCTTGGATCTTGCTGATCCACTTCTGCTGCCTCTCCTGCAACTGCTTCTGCTCCAAAAAGTACCTCAGGCTGTTATGATCTGTCCTCACCCTGAATTTGCTGCCCACCAGGTACTGTCGGTACTTGGCCAATGCATGCATGATGGCCAACATCTCCTTGTCGTATATGGGATACAACGTCTTGTGTGGAAGGAGCTTCCAGCTCTCAAAAGCAATCGGGTGACCGCCCTGCATCAAAACTGCACCAATCCCCTCTCCTGATGCATCACACTCTAGAACAAAGGGCTGTGTAAAATCTGGCAATGCCAACACAGGAAAACTGCTCATCACCTCCTTGAGCTTGTCAAAAGCTCGCTGTGCTGTGTCCGACCAACTGAATGCCCCCTTTCTTGTCAGATCTGTAAGGGGAGCAGCAAGCTGAGAGAAGCCCTTGACGAACTTCCTGTAGTATGTGCAAATGCCAATAAATCCCCGCAGCTCCGTCACATTCCGCGGCTCTGGCCAATCCCTGATGGCCCTGATCTTCTCCTCGTGGACTCTCACCCCGTCCACTCCTATAATGTGCCCCAGATATAGCATCTCTGTCAACCCGAACTCACACTTGGAGAGCTTGGCATAGAACTGCTGCTCCTCCAATATGTGCAAAACTGTCTCAATATGCTGGAGGTGCTCCTCCCAAGTCCTGCTGTATATAAGTATGTCATCAAAGAAAACCAGCACAAACTTCCTCAGATGACCCCTGAAAATGTGGTTCATGCAAGACTGGAAGGTAGCAGGTGCATTGGTCAGCCCAAATGGCATGACCAGAAACTCAAAGTGCCCATAGTGACACCTGAAAGCGGTCTTGGGAATGTCCTGTTCCCTCACGCGTATCTGATGGTACCCGGATCTCAAGTCAATCTTTGAGAAGAACCGTGCTCCTCTCAACTCGTCCATCAGCTCATCGATCCTGGGGATGGGGTACCTGTTCTTCAAGGTCTTCTTATTCAGAGCCCTGTAGTCAATGCACATGCGCAATGTGCCGTCCTTCTTCTTCACCAGCACTACAGAAGAAGCGAAAGGACTCGTGCTGGGCCGAATGTGACCAAGGGCCAGCAACTCCTGGATGGCCCGCTCTATCTCGTCCCGATAAGCCTTGGGATGCTTATACGGTGTGGTAATCACGGCCTGTATCCCCTGCTCAAGCTCGATCGTGTGCTCAAACCCCCGATCCGGTGGCTGCCCTGGTGGAATATCCCCGAAAACCACTGCATACCTGTCGAGAATAGACTGTAGCTCAGGATGCACTGCCTGCCCTGTATCCACTGCCTCTGAAGCCCGCAACTCTACTGCCCACTCTATGTCTCCCTTGCGGAAAGTCGCCTCCATACTGTGTGCTGACACCGTCTGAGGTGGGTATGTGTGCTGCCCCCGTATCTTCTCATGCCTCCCCGTCTTGGGATCATCCCACTCCATCTCTAGGGCCTTCCAATCGGTCGTGACTTTCCCTAGAGTAATAAGCCACTGAACACCCAATATTAGGTTGGTGTCCGGAATGTCCACCACAAAGAAGTGGTCTGTCAATGTGTAAGTGCCCATCGTCACTGATAACTCAGGAACATACCGAGCACATGCCATAGTCTGATCTCCTGGGACCAAGACGGAAAACCCATCAAAACCCTCTGTCTGGATGCCTCTCCGCTCAACCATCTGGGCGTCAATAAAGTTGTGGGTGGCCCCACTGTCAACTAAGACTGAAACCCGCTGCCCGCGCACCGTCCCTCGTACGCGCAACGTCAAATACTTGGGGACTCCCCGCAATGCGGCTAGAGCGCCCCCAGTGGGTGCAAACGATGCCCCACCTGCGGCGGGTGGTGGAGGTGGTAAGGTACCCTGCGCTGCATAGTTGTCTCCTGCCTCCACGTCATCCTCCTCATCCTCTTCTCCACTGCTCTCGGAGAAGGCCTCAATGAAATGTGCCTTCCCTGCCGCACACCTGTGTCCCGGTGCCCATGGCTCCTGGCAAGTGAAGCACAACCACTTCCTCGTCAGCTCTCTCCTGGCCTCATCATCAAACTGCCCTCGTCCAGGATTCGCCTTGGGAGGCGGAACCCTCGTGTCCTTACCCTTAGGCTGGAAGGCCTGTCTCTGGGGATAAGGTGGCCGAGTCCTGGGTAAGACATCCTGTAAGTCCCGAGTCCTGCTGATGGCATCCTGAAGGGTAGCCGGTTTGTTCGACCGGACTAGGCCACGAAGAGGCTCTGACAACCCCTCCACAAACATGTAAACCATCCGAGCTTCAGATAAATCAGGTACCATCACTGAAACCCTCAAGAAGTCGGAAATATATGTCTCTGCACTCCCAGTCTGTTTGAGCTTTGTCAGCTCAACAAAGTGTTGCTCCGGGTCCCTCCTGTCAAAGCGCTCTACCACCCTCCGGGTAAACTCGGCATATGTCGTCACTGCAGAATGCCCGAGTGTCGTCATCCCATGGAACCACCAGTCCTAGGCCTCACCATCCAGATGCAATGTTGCCACCTTAATGGCCTCTGACTGTGACATCTGGTTAAGCTGGAAATAGATGTCCAGCTTCTCCACCCAAGACTTTGCCGAACTGTTTGATGAGCCATCAAACGTGGGCAAATGAAATCTACTAGCTGCGCGGTGGTCATCACGGTGGTGCCTGTGCCCTTGGTGATGATCACGGTGTTTAATGCCATACTGGACCTGGAGATAGTCTCTGAAGGTGAGAGAGTCCATGAACGCCTGTCCGTAAGCCTGGTACTCTGCAAAAAAACCAGCCATCCGAGCCGGATCTATCTCTCGCTGTACTGTTGCCCCTGCGTCCTCTGCCAAGAAGGTAGGCATGGTGGATCGCGTGGGTGCGGGAATATCCCTCTGTGCGCCTCCCTGTACCCCTGCCCCTGCGTCCTCTGGCAAGAATGTGGGCATGGTGGATCGCGTGGGTGCATGAGATGCCACAATGGGGATAGCATCATGCACTGGCACGTGGTGAGACATACCCGATCCCTCACCGATCTGGAAAACCCTGGGAGGTTCTCTCTGTCCGACCTCTATGGCCGTGAGTCTCCGCGTCATCTCCTGCATGTGATGGAGGAGCGCATCCCATCTCCTCTCCTCATCTGCCATCGGGTTCCGCTGCTCTGTGTCCCTCACAGGCTGCTCCTGCTCTGAATCTGTCTCAGGTGGCTCCTGATCAGAATCCTCCCCTCCGAAGGGAAACTTCCACCTGCTCTCAACGTCCCTGTGTCTCCCCTGATCAAGGTAGGGATTATCCCCGGGCATCATAGACTGCTAGCACCACAGGCTGAGCCAGAACTATGCTTTGATACCACTGTAATATCCCCAACGGGAAATAACCAGTAATACACAGAAAAACAACAAGCAGCTATATAGAACAAAATGCCGAAACTAGAATATGGAACTAATACACATAAAATGCCAGAACACTAAGCCATTTTATTAATCTGAGAATATATGTATATGGGTACAAAGATAATCAGAATGAGTGCACCTATCCTTGCTCTAGGCAAGTGGAGACCCTCTCAGAATAAGAAATGGCTGCAACAGAGACTGCGTCCTAGCTGACTGGAGAAACTGTCGTAGAAAGCTGCTACTGCAATGTACTGGAACTAGGGGCTGATCCCCTCACTGGAATGAGCTGAAAACTGGAAGGCTAGCTGAACTCAACCCTCCGGACAAAACCCAGAAATCGTGAAGCAAATGCTCCACCTCCGAAAATGCACCAAATAAACCCTCTCCAGAGAAAACGCTGTCTCTCCCAGTAACAGCGCAGAAGCCCAAGAAAACGCTGGGAAAAAGGGGCTGAATCCACCTGTAAATCCTCCGGATGAAATAGCAATCTCCTCAAGGCTGGAAAACGCTGCAATCACTGCCAAATCACCACACAACAACTCTGCTCCACAATAACTGCGTCCTCCCTAACTGAAACTGCGTCCTCTCTCTTGACTGTGCAGTCACTCAAGGGGCAGCTCCTTTGCAAAACTTCCACCAGAAATCCACTGCAAACCACCAACTGAAACTGAAGGAAAAACCTTGCTCGAGCAGGCACTCGAAGTCCCCCGAAGCCAAGGGCGAGATCTCCGACCGGAGACACTCAATTCGCACTAAACAGTGCTGCAGACCGACTAAACAACCGACGTGCTGAAGTAGACAGAAGTCTAGCTCTCAATATCAATATCATATCAACAATGCCAAATGGAGTGAAAACCCCACCTTTTATAGTGCTCGCTCCCTCCAAAAACCCTAACTGCGTCCTTCACCCTCCTTGACCTGCGCAGTTACCCTTGGGTCAGCGTGAGGCCTCCCCTCATATGCGTGTGGACCCCCAAGGTCACCCCTTTAAGTCACAACGTTCATCAACTAGGAAAGCACTTTATTTTATTAAAGTGAGTTGACCCCCTTATTTCTCACTTTATTTATTATTTTAACTAAAGGCGGCAAAACTATACAAAAATGAAATATTCCAATTAGCAGTGCTAATTAGGAATATTACACTATAGGCATCCCAAAGCCTATCGGGATGAGATTGAGAGGGCTATCCATGAGCTCCTAACTCTTGGACACATCCGTCCTAGCACTAGCCCCTTGGATTCTTCAGTAGTACTGGTGAAGAAGAAGGACGACATGTTGAGGATGTGCATTGATTACAGGGCCCTGAACAAGAAGACCATGAAGAACCGGTACCCCATCCCACGGATCGATGCGCTGATGGATGAGCTGAGGGGGTCCAAGTTCTTCTCAAAGATTGATTTGAGATCCGAGTACCATCAGATTCGCGTGAGGGAGCAGGACATTCCCAAGACCGCTTTCAGGTGTCATTACGGCCATTTTGAGTTTTTGGTGATGCCTTTTGGGCTAACCAATGCCCCAGCCACTTTTCAGTCATGCATGAATCACATCTTCCGCAGTCACTTGAGGAAGTGTGTATTAGTGTTTTTTGACGACATTTTGATCTACAACAGGTATGGGAGGAGCACCTCCAACATATAGACGCTGTATTGTGCATTTTGGAAGAGCATCAATTTTATGCTAAGCTTTCCAAATGCGAGTTTGGGTTGACAGAGATGCTCTACTTGGGGCACATCATCGGGGTGGACGGAGTGAGGGTCCACGAGGAGAAGATCAGGGCCATCAGGGAATTTCCAGAGCCGAAGAACGTGACAAAACTTCAGGGATTTGTAGGGATCTGCACCTACTACCGAAAGTTCGTCAAGGGATTTTCCAGCTTGTTGCACCCCTTACAGACCTTACCAAAAAGGGGGCATTCAGTTGGACAAATACAGTGCAGAGGGCTTTTGACAGGCTCAAGGAGGTGATGAGCAGCTGTCCGGTGTTAGCATTGCCAGATTTTACATAGCCCTTTGCCTTGGAGTGTGATGCATCAGGGGAGGGGATAGGGGTAGTTTTGATGCATGGAGGCCATCCCATAGCTTTTGAGAGCCGAAAGCTATTGCCACATGAGAGGTATGCTATATACGATAAGGAGATGTTGGCCATCATGCATGCTTTGGCCAAGTTTCGGCAGTACCTGGTAGGGAACAGATTCAAGGTGAGGACGGATCACAACAGCCTCTGATTCTTTCTAGAGCAGAAGCAGTTGCAGGAGAGGCAGCAGAAGTGGGTCAGCAAGATCCAGGCTTATGACTTTGACATCGAGTATGTCAAGGGAAATAACAACGTTGTGGCAGATGCACTTTCACGCAGACCGGCAGCGTTGTCCTTGATGAGTTTGGGGATGGACTAGAGGGCTCAACTTCTGGTAGAGTACTCTAAGGACCATTTTTCTTGTGAGGTTTTGAACGGGCAGGTTACAGACAATAGGTACCGGGTGATGGATGAGGTGATCTACTACAGGGACAGGATCTTCTTGACTGAGAGCTCCAAGCTCAAAGAGAAGATATTTCACGCCTTGCATGACTCACTGTTATCAAGCCACCAAGGGTTCACCAAGACCTATCGGGCCATCAGAGAGAGGTTCTCATGGAAGGGCCTCAAGGAGGACGTACTCCGACATGTCAGAGAGTGCGAAGTTTGCCAGCGCAACAAGGGGGAGATGAACCATCCGGCCGGGTTACTGCAGCCTCTTCCCATACCTGAGGGGAAATGGGAGAGCATCTCGATAGATTTCATCACAAGGTTGCCCACTGTACAGGGCAAGGATTACATATTTGTAGTTGTTGATCGGCTAACAAAATATGCACACTTCTTCGCCATATCAGCACATCATACGACAACACAGGTGGCAGAGTTATTTTTCAGGGATGTCTTTAGATTGCATGGTCTTCCAAAGACCATTGTCAGTGACAGAGATAGTCACTTCATGGGCGGGTTTTGGTAGGAGCTTTTCCGTTTGGTGGGCACTGAGTTGACTCCGAGTACTAGTTACCACCCATAGACAGAAGGGTAGACAGAGATAGTGAACGAGTGGCTGGAAGGCTACTTGCGTAACTATGTCAACGGGCAGCAAAAGGCATGGTTACGACGGTTGCACTTGGGGGAGTACTGCTACAACACCACTTATCATATGTCCATCGGTATGTCACCATTTTATGCTTTATATGGGTATCATGCTTTATCTTTTGCTGACATGATGTTTGGTGCTAGCAAGGCCCCTAGGGCCAAGGATTAGATCCAAGAGAGTCGGGTCATACTCCGAGCTCTCAAGGACAACATGGCTTCAACACAGAATCAGCAAAATGCCAACAGGGGACGGATTGAGAGGCAGTTCGAGGTAGGGGACTTGGTCTACCTACGGTTGCAAACATATCGGCAATCTACGCTGAAGCAAAAGGAGGCTGAAAAGCACGAGCCCCGTTTTTGTGGACCATACAGGGTGACACACAGAGTTCGAGAGGTTGCATATGAGTTGGAGCTCCCCACCAGTAGCCGAATTCATAACATTTTTCATGTGTCATGCCTGAAGAAGGCACTAGGACAGCAAGTGACTACCACGGAGGAGCTTCCACGCATAGATGATTAGGGGCATCTGGTACTACAGTCGAAGGCCATTATTAACACTAGGAAGAGGCAGCTGCGGAGCAGGATAGTCAAGGAGTACTTGGTGAGATGGAGGAATCTACCAAATGAGAATGCCACCTGGGAGAAGATATTGCAGCATCCATCATTGCAGTTGCTTGAGGACAAGCAACGTTTTGCCGGGGAGGACTGTAATATTCCCAATTAGCAAGAGCTAAATGGAAATATTAATTTTGACTATTTTGCCTTTATAAAGTTAAATTATAAATAAAATGGGTGAAGAGGGACACTTAACTCACACTTAGGATAAAAAGTATTTCCTAAAGTCACTTAAGAGACATGACTAGTTGGCAACGTGGGGCTTAGTGGTCAAGTGGTAGTGTGGGAAAAGGGGCAGCGTAGGCAGTGTGGGACCAAGCCAGCGCAGAGAGAGATGGACAATGTGGCTCAAGGAGAGATCGCAGTTGATGGTGGGGCCTAGGTGAGGGCAAGGCTCACCAAGAATAAAAGGAGGGAGGGTCTCCTCATTTGGATTCATCCTGATTATGCATCTTTGAGATTTGTCTTTTGACATTGAGCACACTTGTTGTTTAGCAAAGTCTGCACATACTGTTCAATACATCGGGTGTCTCTGTTCGGAGATCCCAACCTCAGCCCCGGGGGACTTCGAGTGCCTGCTCGGGTGAGGAGTTTCATCCTTTTTTTTCCGGAGAGAGTTGCAGCAACCACGGGCGGAGCATTCACTCAGAGAGACAGCGCAGTCAGTGAGAGGGAGGACGTAGTCTTGAGAGGATGTGGTTCCGAATTGAGGGTTTGTTGGTGGTTTCAGCCCGGGATAGTGGGAAAGGGGCCAAACCTTCCCTATTCCAGTATTTTGGAGGAGTCAGGGGCCATTATTTGGAGCAGATCATTTAGAGCCAACGTCCCTCCTTGAGGAATAGCGTAGTGCCTCAAGGGAGCCATTTTCGAGGGTCTGCCATTTCTGGAAAGCTTTCTGGGCTTTTCTGGGTATTGGGAGTAGAGGCCATTCCCGAAGTTTCAAAATTTTCCGAGGTGGGGAGCAGCCCCAAAGATTCAGTTCATTCCAGCAGTAGCAGCAACACAATAGCAGTACCAACAGCGCTGGAGATAACATAGTCCTGAGGGAGCAGCCATTCCGAGTCATTTCCTGAGAGTCTTTTTACGCTTGCCTAGTGCAAGCCGAGATGCCATCATTCTGATCACCTTTGTACTCATTTCCATTTCTCAGTGTTAATAAAATGGCTCAGCATTCTCCATATTGTCTGTTTTTCTTATGATTGGTCTCTAGTTGTTGTATGTCTTTGTTTATGTGCTTATATTGTTGTTTATTTCCATTCGGGATATTACATAAAGGGTGACGCAGTGACTACGTAGGCACCTATGGGGTTCTTCATCCTCAGCTAAATCAATCATATTATCTATCTCCAAAGATAGAGGTACTTCTATTGGGATTTTCTCTATTGGGTAAACCACTACTGGTACCCTAGTTTGATTCAGAATTCTACATAATAATAAAACCTTCTGCATTGGGTTTTTCCAGGGACATTTATCCAAAAAATCTTGTGTGTCCTTTGTCGAATGTGCTTAATTCTTCAATACTTGATCTATATGTATGTGTAGGCTACAGTGTTTACTTCAATATTTTCTAAATATTTCTGAAAATAACTTGTTAAATTAAAAACACTAGGAGAAGTAAACCAAATTTTTGCAGTAAGATTTCTGTAATAAGGATTTAGAAATTTTCATACTTTAGGGGTTATTAATGAAAATTTTGTATATCTTGACAAGCCCCTAAATTGTATTATTTTGGATGATTAAATTAATGTAGAAGGCTTTAAACCCCTCCATTGGTTAGATTAGAGGCTTTCAGTTAGAAAAATAATATTTTACTATGTAAGGAACTTGAGTCTCTCTCCATATAAATAGAGAGTTACTTCTTATTTTCTCATGGGAGGATTGGGGGAGAAATCCCTTAGCAAGTCTAAAATTTCCCCAATTTTATCTTCTTATAATTTTTGTACGAATGGATGAGATGAGCGACCTATGGGATGAGTTGAGAGGCCTTACTAATGTGGATTTCACTCTCTTTTTGGATGGACACTGGTGAAGCATGGATGAATGCATGATCATCTAAGTAGACTTTCTTTGTCTTGGTTAGGTTTATGAATGATGGAAATTAAGTATTAAGTCGGTGGGTATGATATGTTATTTTCATCCCTCTTAGACAAACGCTTCTTCCAAAACATTGAGGAAAAAGTAGGTGGGCTCCTTCCCTTATCTCATCCCTGAAGATTGAAAAGTCTATAGATAGTTAGTGGACTTCCCATATTCTTGTGAAACTAAATCTACTTCAATTATCTTCAAACATGCTGATCCTTGACCCCGTATGCCCCCAAAAATATATTGGAAAGATAAGGCATTGATCCTTTATCCTCCATCACCATTGTTCCCTTTAAAATCCATTAATTTGTTTTGCTAGGGTTTACTCTCCAAAATCACCTTGTAATTCCATGATTGTGTGTGTTTGTGGACCTTCTCTTTGAACTCAAATATGGAAATTACCCTAAAAACCCTGGCAATCCTATCTTCAAGATCCACCTTAAACCCTAATTGTTTAATCCTTTGATTGGTGGTGATAGAAGTAGAAGCTTAGGAGGCTTTTAACTTGGTTTGACTTGGCCATTTTATCACTAAGATCTAGTAGGGAGAACCACCCTTGAGCCAAAGGAGAGTATGCTAGAAACAAGAGGAGGGCTAGTGAGGTGACAATGTCCCCATACTAAGTATATAGGGTCCCACACTTAATGTTTTGGGCTTTATCTAAATAAGTGTGAGATTTTGTTATAACAAGTCCAAAACGAGACCAACACTACATAAAACCCAATCATTATTTGTACTTCGTTGGAAAATGTCGATCCCATTATAGCAAAATGGACCCATCGAAGAATGTAACTTGAGCAAAAACTTCTTGCACAAGTTCCAATGCAAATGTGAAAAAAGTGGTTGAATAAATTTCATTGGTGATGACCTTCGAAAGTGATCACTAATTCTCTCTTATAATTTCACTTGAAAAAATAAAAATTAATAAAAAAAGTGAAAGTCTAATGTTTTGAAATTAATTAGTCTTAGGATTCTAAATGAAATGTTCTAGAAGTTCTATAAAATTACTGATTTGGATTGGCATTTAATCTTAGCCATACATCTTAAGATTAAGATAGGTGGCAACTAGGATTTAGCAGATTATTTTGCATCTCAAAGCATAAATAAGACAAGAGAGGTAGAGGTTTACCTCACATGAGAAGAGAGAAAGAGAGTTGGAAGGAGGGAAATGTAATGTTCCAAATTGAAATTTACAGTAGATAATAAATGCATGAACTAAGCTATAGCAAATATTTTTTTCTACACAGGCACTAGTCAATAAAACATAAGAAATAGGGCGAATAACTGAGTCATTTTATTAATCAATGAGAATCTGAGTACATAATGACTAAGGACAATGGAACCCGGGCTTGCTATGCAAGTTATGCAAACCCCAGGTGAAATATCACTGGCCGAATTACTGAAATGACTCCAAATTGATAATGCACACTGCCTCATGCCTCTACACACTTTTTTTAATATTATTTTATTGGTGGCGGTCATTTTCCACTTAGGTCACTTTTGCCACCATTTAAAAAAATAATAATTTTCCAGTATTCTCCGATAAAATAATATTAGCCAACTTTCTCCAATAATATTTTCCCCTTCTGAATTAATATTACTAAAATTGAGCAGAATTCCTTAGTGACTCCCATGCTCACAAACTTGGGGATATTATAGTCCTCCCCAGCAAAAAGTGCTTGTCCTCAAGCAATTCTCGAACAAGATCTCCCTCTCTGTGTTGACCAAATTGTCACTGCGAACAATACCAAGGTCCCAAATCTGCCACTAAGTCACCCTGAATCCATGCACCATCCTATCATAAATGAATCGCTTGATACCAGGGTCCCATGCTAATCTCAAAATGATCCCACCATGTCGATGCTACGCGACCCTGATTACAACTGACTTCCCATCATGCGCATACCGTATTCTCCTCTCCTGGAATTCAGTGGTGAAACACTGACAAATGGCAAATACATCCTGCCTAGGCATTTCCATGATGCCAAAGCCTACCCATCCAAAGCTAACCCCAAACCTCTGTGGCAACAGGGAAAGATTGCCTCACCATACGATGAAGGCCTCCGCGAACCCCCACGTGTCAACCAAAGAGTGCACTAGATCACTCTCTATCATGACTCCGCTCATCATGAGACCGAGTGATCTATCAACCAACTAAATCCCCGAATCCCATAGCCAGACCTGCTGCGACATAGCTCTGACAATTGCTGTAATCTATCCATGGCTTGTGTCTAGTCCCTGCATGAAATCAATATATATATGCTCCATATATGAACTAATTTGATGCATGCTAAATTGCCCTGTGCCTTCCACTGCGTAGTCCTGATGACTGCTAGAAACCACATGTGCCAAATAGCTACCCCATGAATGCAACCAATAGATGGATGTCTGATATTTGCAATCAACTCAGTGTATGTGGATCCATCCTACTCCTGCCAACCATCACCACTAAGTTTTCTATCCGCCCTCTCAATAATGTGCCAATACAATGTCTTGAGCCCACACACCCACTGGAAAACTCACCTCAATCATACACGAATCCTCTGCTCATGTAGGATCCCGACATGCCCTGCGGAAAGAGTGGCACATGTCTTCCCCGTGACCATCTCCCCAGATGTAGGATCAGTGGTGAACAATATTCCATGCCTGCAGAAGATCACGTCATCTCCCAACATATGGTTGTCAACTCGTGCACTGACCTTGCGCCTCCACTGGAGAGAATATATCATGTCCCTGAGGCACTTAATCTCATAGTGTCATCCCCTTAGGGTCTCTGCTTAACCCTTGAGGGTTTTCTGCTGAAAAATCACGTTATCCTTGGAGGGACTACGTTGTCCTTGCTGCTGCAACTTCCCTTCTCCTCTGCACGATCCTCTGAGCTGATCTCTGCCTCTTGTGTATTCTAGACCCCGGGATCAAATCATCCCCTTGGCCTAAATTCCCCTCTTTGCAGCTGAAACACTTCTGAGATTTCTTAGCAAACCCTGCCTTAGAATCTCAGCTTAGCTTCAGTGCTCTGCCTCTGTGTATGTTTACAAATGACCCCAAGCCTTTCCTTTATACTTTTCTCGTTGGGAAACCAACGAGCATGATAAGATCTTGAATCAATGGCTAAGATTAAAAGAAAGCTTGATCTGTGTGACTTAAGACAATTTCATCACATGTTTAATTAAATTCACTTTAATTATTTAAGTTCCCTAAGTTTTAACTTAGGAAATACATTAAAATAATTAATTAATTTAATATCTCCTAAACCAGATGAAATTTCCCAAATCAATTTACGGGTCTTGTAGATCAAGTGTACTCTAGTCCCTCCATAAAATTTGGGATCTAGAGCACAAATGATGCTACCCCAAAGACACAAAATCTCAACACTCCCTCTTAGCATCAAGGGTGTGCTCTAGCAATACATCACACTATGCATTACATGATTTTGGGCATTGGTTTTGTGTTGCGATGTAATAGCACACGCCACTCAACACTCTGCACTATTCTTGCCATTCTGTCTTGCTGCCATGACTCTTCTTGCCAGCACCTTCTATACGCTCCCTCTCAAAATGCTACATACGTACTGCTCATATTTCTTTTCCATTGTTGATCTGGCATAAAGCAACTTCGATTGTTGAGTGAAACAAGCTGATCCTTAATCTTTGATAGACAAGTCAGATGGGCTGCATCCTTATCACTGAAGCTCCATAGGCTACAGATCTGTGTTGACATCTGAAGGATGATGCACAACTACATCTCTGCACTACGTAAGAAGACTCCCTCTACACTACTGAAGTCACATCAGCCCCTTGTGCTCAAATCTCTCATGCTACACCTATACTGCATTGTCCCTCTGAAGCTTTCTGCGTTGCTGTAGCTCTTCACTGCATAAGCATCTCTGCTCTGCACTGCTGAAGTCACATCAGCCTTTGCGCTGCTGCTGCTTCTACACTGCTACTGCTTTGCTCTATGCTACTCCTCCCAGTCTTCTGATCTGCCTCTGCCTCCGCCTCATCTGTGATCTATGCACCCACTACTCAACTTGTCCCGCTACTATCTTAAAGCTATCGTAGCTCGCATGTGATCCAAGAGATGTGGTGCTCAAGGATCCTGCCTTACTTCTATGTAGCTCCTCTACATATCCATGTCACCCCACCTCTGTGGTTCATGAGCACTCATGGCTGCATCATCTTCCAACCCATCATCTGCCACAGCTGCTTTGGAAGAAGATGCTTCCTTATCCTTTTTCCTCTGAGGTCAATTGCTGGAAAAATGTCCCATTTCACCACACTGGAAGCACCTGATCTTTGAAAGATCCTTCTTCTTCTTTGGCTGCTTCTTCGATGCCAAGGCTACATCTTCCTCATCTTCCTTCTTTACTTTTCTCGATCCAGAGCTATACTGCTTCTTGGTGAATTTGCAGAGTTCTTCTTGACGTAGAACTGACCAAAAGCTGTCCCAATCTGGGAGGTCCGCTCTACCCAAGATACTTTGGACAAAGGTTTCCTACTCATCCGTGACTGCACTGAGGGCAGTCCTAACCGTCATATCATCTTCCACCTTAGCACCAGTTGCAGTCAACTGATCTCTGATCGACTGCAGTCTGAAGAGTAAATGCTCCATGTCTTCTCCCTTGGCCATCATGAATGATCGCATATGTGTCTCCAACGGCATCTTCCTTTTGACAGATTTTCCCTCATATAGGGAGATCAAGGCCTTCCACATCTCATTATTTGTCTTCTTATCAGCTAAGTGTGATACAATATGGTCCTTGATTCCATCCATAGTCAGCTGCCTGGCATGCCCAACAGCCTCCTTATGCTTCTGAAGGAGATTCGAATATGTCGATGTGGCCAGAGTTTGCTCTCTATGGTCTCTAGGATTGTATGCCTCAAGGACTATCGGGATCCTTGCCTTCCAAACTAAAAATTTTGAGAGGCCATCCAGCCTGTCCTGATCACGAAGTCCATGAGGAGCCATCTGCTCATAGTTTGTCAGAACATCCTTTTCTCTTTGCTAGAGAAATGGATCTAAGGCCCTTGGTGAAACATGCACTTTCTACTCCCTCTAACAACTGATTTCCCTCCTTGGATATCTACCAAATCAACTATGATTCAACTCTCTTTGATCCTCTAATTAAACTGCAAGTTTCTTTTAGCTAGAAACTCTCTAAGAAGTTGATCTCCTCCCGCTCTTTGTCACTTGTGCTTAGGCTAAAAACTTGAAAAACTTCAAAAATTTAACCCCACCAGCACCTTACGAGATTTCGTAGCTTTTTCTTGATGTTTCTGGATCTGACAGATTCAAATCTGCATCGCACTGGTAGGCTTAAGACTAATCCAGCGTTGTTTCGAAGCAGCCTCTGCGCAAGTAATTGCGTGGGCTTGCTAGGAGACAGCGTTAGACTACGTCATCCTTCCCTCTACATGAATCTGCCTCTGAAAACTGCATTGTCCTTTCAGATCTACGTTTCTGCTGCTTTTCCAGCTGCTTTCTGCAACTAGAACCTTCAATCTCTTGCCAGTGACCCTCCTAGATCTACAATTGCTCTGATACAATGTGGAAATTTATGAATCTTTACACTTTATGCAGAAATTATTACTGTTAATCTGGTTATGCTCGTCCTTCTTAGACAATTTATTAACTAAATAAATTCAAGTTAAAATCGAAGCAAAACACATAACAGATCTCCACCAATTCAGATCTAGAACAAGTTCATGCACACATAGACAAAGTGACAGTTATTTATGGACAAATAGTCCCCGGAAAAACCCAATGCAGGAAAACTGGTATTCTGGCTGCTGGAGGGTTTTATTATTAAGAATTTTTTGAATACAACAAGCCTGGCTTCTAGATCTGGAAAACCCGACAAAGAAATAATATATCTACAACTCACTGGTTGATCTAGGGCCAAAATAATGACTGATCCACAACCTCAAACGAGATTTACAGAACTCAGCCAAAAATTAGGGCCTAGAAACCCCGGCCCCTTTGAAATCCTGCGTCGGCCTCTAAAGCCCCTCTAACCCTCGGCGCTCTCCGAAAAGGTTTGCATTACCCCGTGGCGGTGACCACCGGTCCTACGCTACCTTAGGGTCCCCATCTGGTAACCCTTGAGGGTTTCTGTGAAAAATCTGACATCCTTGGAGGCTGATGCATCCTTCTTTGTTGTAGCTTCCCTTCTCCTGCGTTGTCCTTTGAACTAATCTCTACACTCTTGTGTATTCTAGGCCCGAGATCGGATCATCCCCTTGGCCTAAAAATTCCCCTCTCTACAAGCGAAACATACAAGAGATTTCTTAGCCAACCTTGCCCTAGAATCTCGGCTTAGCTTCAGTGCTCTGCCTCTGTGTGTCTTTACAAATGACCCCAAGCCTTTCCTTTATACTTTTCTCGTTGACAAATCAACGGCCAAGATTAAATCTTTAATCAATGGCTAATATTAAAAGAAAGCTTGATCCGTGTAACTTAAGACAATTTCATCACATGTTTAATTAAATTCATTTTAATTATTTAAGTTCCTTGAGTTTTAATTTAGGAAATACATTAAAATAATTAATTAATTTAATATCTCCTAAACCAGATGAAATTTTCCAAATCCATTTCTGGGTCTTGTAGATCAAGTTTACTCTAGTCCTTCCGCTAAAATTTGGGACCTAGAGCACAACTAATGCTGCCCCAAATACACAAAATCTCAACACTCTTTATGAAAATGAGTCATACGTTGTCTTCTATGGATTGTTGGAGTGTGGTTTGGTGTTGTCCACTAAAGGAAAAATCAATGCAAGTTGTATTGTTGTAGCTATAGTGTTCCTATGCAATGTACCCTTCGGATCTAAGTGATTTTAATGACTATTTGGCTCTGAACAAACAAGTTGGAAAACTTTGTACACTTTGATCAAAGGAATAAATTTCTCAGTTGCAAGGAGAATACCTTATGTATGTATTTTTTTTATGCTGTTGTTCAATGTTTAGCTATTATGCAATTGATGCATGTTCTGAATTTTAATTTTTTGTTGTTCAATAAATCTATTTTAAGTTATTTAACGAGAGAACATTAACACAACAGTCACCTAGTTTGAAAAATTTACATGGTACCAAACCTATTTATTTGATCGAGATTCTCACGGGTTTACAATAGTAAATCCACAACCAGAATGGACTAGCAATTAGAGGGTTTCAATATTTCTTTTTAAGGATTAATTTTCAAATCCAGAAGTTCGTGTATTAGATCTTTAGAGATGCCCTCACCTAGCCTTGGATTCGAGGATAGACAAAATTGTGTACTAGATCTCAGAGATGGCCTCAGCTAGCCTTAGATTCGAGGATACATTGGATGATCCCTCAAATTCCTTGCCATGGATAGTGAGGCTTGCACTTTTATTAGAAGAAAATGATCTCTAAGATATTATCAAGCATGTTGAGCCTTCACCTAGAGATCTGCAATTGTTGGTAGCTCACAAGAAAAAGGAAGTGAACTCCAAGCAGATGATCATGGATGCAATAAAGGATTATTTGATCCCTCATATATCGGAGAAGAAAACTACAAAAGATATGTTCAATGCTTTGGTTGGACTCTACCAAAGTGAGAACATAAATAGGGAGAGATATTTCGAAACAAACTCAAATCCATAGAGATGGCCAATTACCTTATGAAGGTCACATAGATTCATGATCAACTTGCGGCAATCGTGTAGAAGATTTTAAATGTTGAGTTAGTGAACATTGCATTGAACGGAATCTCAATTTCATAGGAACCATTTGTCCAAAGTATTTGTGTTCATGAGAATTGTTACCACCAAAAGTGTAGGACCCCATACGAGATTTTTTCTCCCATATTTGTCTTTAGCCACCAGCCAACAACCCCTGACAAGCACTAGTGTAACCAATATATTGTGCAATTTGATCTCCGACCCCAGATCAAATCATATGTCCCCTCACCCATCTATTGAGAGTATATGTTCGAAGTGGGAAATACAATCCTAAAGGTATGTCTTTCATTGTGAAAGCAGGTGCTTATGCTTGTTTTTACTAGGACACATTGGGCATGGATTATAGGGTCAGTTGGAAGGAGGGATTTTGACTCCATTTTTTTTCCCTCACCTTAGATGTGGGGGTTAATCCTCAATCCTAATCTTGTGGGATCTCCCCTATTGACCTATGGCTTCAGGAAGGGCACTACTTGGGAAACCCCAATTTTGGTGGTGTGGTCACATTTTCCCATTTCACATTCTTCACTCACCTATGAACAATACAAGCCCTATCTCATCCATAATATTAAAAATTGGAACCGATGGACCTAATGAATCAGATGTCTAACCAGAACCGGTCAGGTCTAAATGAACCGGTTTTTAAAAAAATACATGAAATAATTAATTTTTAAAAATAAAAAATCTATTTTTAAGAGTTGCAACCATGATTCTAAGCTACTAGAGACAAAATATGCAAATTTTGCTCATTTATATATCATGTAAAGGTGAATTGTAAAGGTGAATATATCAAAATGGCACCAATTGCAATACATATCATCGAAAAAATACCTAAGCACTGAGGCTCCAAATAGCCCATAAAGTCCAAAAACAATGCTACATGCTATGAGGCCATTGGCCTAGTACAAGACTACAAGTCTAGAGTCTAGATTCTCCAATGTACACATGATTAATCATCAAATTCATCACCACTACTAGACACAAGATCAACATCAGGAGCTGCACAGTGCATAGACATCATCTGGATCAGAGTCTGAGGATGCCTCAACCTCATCTGCAACCTCAATACCACTGCCACCAATAACAATAGAAGTTGACCTAATGGGAGCATGAGATACTCGAGTTGCATGACTAGTGCCTTCCCTTGGTTTTTTGTCTTTCCTTGATGCAGCTACCAATCCTGGGTTTTGATGGTACCACCAAATCTACTTCATACCCCGCTAATGTTGTATCAATATCAAAATCAGCCTCAAACACTGGATCTTCAGTCTCCTCCACCCATTCTGATGTTGGATCAATATCATCCAACACAATGGGATCTATATTAGGTGTTTTGTTCAGCATTTGGTTCCGCCTCAAGCAAAGGTTGTATTGCACGAACACAAGATCATTTAATTGCACTCAGAATCGGCTAATCGCAAGTTTGGCTGAGGACTCTAATTCCAAACTTTTGCAATTGAGGACATTGGCCGCAAAATGACTCCCCACCAATGTGCTGCAAATAAAAAGACATTATTACTAACATAGTTCATCTCATTACTTATTCACAAACAATTTAACTTGAAAAGAAAAACAAATTGGAATTGTTTACTTGGTTGATCCACATCCCTTGCCATTTTTGCCAAGTTTTTTCCAAAGGTACTAGCTGCCATACTAAAAAGAGTAAGTTTTTTATGTATTTCCAACTGGTCTGCATGGATAGGGACCATGCACTCCAAGAAATCAATCAATCCAGCTCTGACTTCCCCATCCTGCAAATCTCCTAGCCGAACTTTATAGTGATACTTTGGGTTCAAAAAATAGCCAGCTGCATGTATAGGACGATGGATTTGATTGTTCCATCCCTTGTCAATGATCTCCCATATACCGCCATATTTAGCTAACCTGTCCCTGTAAACTGCCTATATATGCTCCTTTGCCTGATCCATAGCCTCATAAATGTATCCCATTGCCAAATTTTCCCCATCCACCATCCTTATCACCATAACAAAGGGTTCAGTAATTTTTACAAGCTCTGAAGACCTGTTCCAAAAATAATTATCAAAGAATTTATTTTTGGTGTCTTTGCCATCTTGTCTACGAGCCCACCGAAATTCGAACCAATCATCAGAAGAAAACATTTTCTGCAGGTTTTTCTGTTGAGAATTGAGACATTGCAACGTGAGGAAGTGAGTTTCAATTCTCATAATTGCAGGCCTAACAAACTCTTTGCCACAGTGTTTTTCCTCATTATTCTCAATACCCATGAGTAGTTGTAAATGTCTTTTGTAATGCACTTGGCATGATCTACAATGTTTTTTACTCACTCCACTTTGCCTATGTCCTCAAGCATGAGGTCTATGCAATGTGCAGCGCATGGAGTCCAAAATATGGTCCTATATTTGGACTCAAGTATCTTTCCAGCGAGAACATAGTTTGAGGCGATATCTGTGACGACCTGCACAACATTCTGCTCCCCCACTTCCTAAATAATCTCATCCAAAAGCTCAAATAGAAGGGTTGCATCATTCACCTTATCAAATGCATCAACTGATCTCAAAAACATTGTTCCTTGAGGGCAAGAAACAAGAAAATTAATGATAGTGCAGTTCTTTCCATCAGTCCATCCATCTGACATGATGGAACAACCTTTTTTGATCCATGCCTCTCTATACTCAACGAAATACTCATCAATGGAAGAAATCTCTTTTTGCAAATGTAATATTCCGGATAGAAATAAACAGCAATATAAAGCACATAAACAAGAAACTACAGCAATTAGAGAGACATCACATGAACAAAACATAATATGGAGAACGCAGAGCCATTTTATTAAATACTAAAAGATAAAACGAGTACAAAGGTGATCAGAATGATGGCACCTTGGCTTGCACTAGGCAAGCATAGGAATACTCTCAGAATAAATCATTGAATGGTTTCTCCCTCAATGATTGCATAATCTCCAAGCTGCTGGTGCTGCTGCTACTGCTGGAATAAAATGAATATTTGGGGCTACTCCCAACCTCAGAAAATTATGAAACTTGGGGAATGGCCTCTCCACCCAATACCCAAAAAAGCCCAAAGAGCTTTTCAAAAATGGCTGACCTCCGAAAATGACCTCCCTTGAGGTACCATGTTGTCCCAATAATAAACGCTGGCCCTGAATAGTCTGCTGCAAAAGATGGCCTCCAACTCTACCAAAATGATGGAATAGGGAAGGGCTAACCCCTTTCCAACTCTCCCAGGCTGAATCCCCTGATAAACCCTCAATCCGAAATATCCTCATCCAAAGACTACGTCCTCCCTCTCACTGACTGCGCTGTCTCTACAAGTGAACAATCCCAGTTGTGGCTGCTCCAACTCTCTCTGGAAAAACAAGGATAGAACTCCTCACCCAAGCAAGCACTCAAAGTCCCCCGGAGCTGAGGTTGGGATCTCCGCAGGGAGACACACGGTGTGCTAAACAACACATGCAGACTTTGCTCAACAGCAAAAGCATGCTCAATGTCAAGAGACAAATAACATAGATGCATAATCAAATGATCCAAATGAGGAGCCTCTCTCCCTTTTTATGTTTGGAGAGCCTTTCTCTCTCCTAGGCCCCACCACCAACTGCACTATCTCCTTGAGCCACGTTGTCCCTCTATCTCTGCGCTGACTTGGGCCCACGCTGCCCACGCTACCCACTCTGACATCTCCTCCACGTTGCCACTTCGTCCTCTAGGCCCCACGCTACCAAATAATCATGTCTCTAAGCGACTTTAGGAAATGCTTTTATCCTAAGTGTGAGTTAAGTGTCCCTCTTCACCCACTTTATTTCTAACTTAACTTTATTAAAGTGAAATAGTCAAAAATTAGTATTTCCAATTAACTATTGCTAATTGGGAATATTACAGTCCTCCCCGGCAAAATGTTGCTTGTCCTCAAGCAAGCGCAATGATGGATGTTGTATAATTTCTCTCCCAAGTGGCATCCTCTACACTTGGTGTGGCCCCAT
Source organism: Pinus albicaulis (assembly GCA_034641835.2). NCBI lineage: Eukaryota > Viridiplantae > Streptophyta > Pinopsida > Pinales > Pinaceae > Pinus > Pinus albicaulis. Next base: position 1,079,996,961 of record CM076570.1, on the reverse strand, counting down.
CTCACTGAGATATTCCCCAGGCCCGTCTACTCATAGTGCCTCTAGTGTCAATAATGGCCTCCGGCTGCAGCACCAAATGCCCCTCATCATTTGTGGGCGGAAGCTCCTCAGTTGCAATCACCTGCTGTCCCAGTGCCTTCTTCAAGCATGACACATGGAAAATATTATGAATCCTGCTACCAGTGGGAAACTCCAACTCATATGCAACCTCCCCAATCCTACGTGTCACCCTGTATGGTTCCTAAAAGTGGGGCTTGAGCTTCTCAACCCCTTTCTGCTTCAGCGTGGATTGCCGATATGGTTGCAATCATAGGTAGACCAAGTCCCCTACCTCAAACTGCCTCTCAACCCGTCCCCTGTCGGCACACTGTTTTTGTTGATTTTGTGTTGTAGCTATGTTATCCTTAAGAGCCGGAAGTATATCATGATTCTCTTGGATCCAATCCTTGGCCCTAGGGGCCTTACTAGCACCAAACATCACGTCAGCAAAAGATAAAGTATGATACCCATATAAAGCATAGAATGGAGACATACCGATAGACATATGTTGAGTGGTGTTATAACAGTACTCCCCCAAGTGCAACCATCGTAACCATGCCTTTTGTTGTCCGCTGACATTTCGCAAGTAGCCTTCCAGCCACTTGTTCACTATCTCCGTCTGTGGGTGATAACTAGTGCTCGGGGTCAACTCGATGCCCACCAAATGGAAAATCTCCTGCCAAAACCCGCCCATGAAGTGGCTATCCCTGTCACTAATAATGGTCTTTGGGAGACCATGCAATCTGAAAACATGCCTGAAGAACAACTCTGCTACCTGTGTTGCAATTATCGTGCTGATATAGCGAAGAAGTGTGAATACTTTGTCAGCCGATCAACGACTACATATATGCAATCCTTGCCCTGTACAATGGACAACCCTATGATGAAATCCATCGAAATACTCTCCAATTTTCCCTCTGGTATGGGAAGAGGCTGCAGTAAACCCGCCGGATGGTTCATCTCCCCCTTATTGTGTTGGCAAACTTCGCACTCCCTGACATGTCGGAGTACATCCTCCTTGAGGCCCTTCCATGAGAACCTCTCTCTGATGTCTCTATAGGTCTTGGTGAACCCCTGGTGGCCTGATAGTGGCAAATCATGTGAGGCATGCAATATCTCCTCCTTGAGCTTGGAGCCCTCGATCAAGAAGATCTTGTCCCTGAAGTAGATCACCTCATCCATCACCCTGTACCTGTCATCTGTAACCTGTCCGTCCAACACCTCACAGGAAAAGCGGTCCTTGGAGTACTCTACCAACAGCTGAGCCCTCCAATCCGTATCTAAACTCATCAAAGATAACATCGCCGGTCTACGCGAAAGTGCATTGGCCACCACGTTGTTCTTTCCCTTAACATACTCGATGTCGAAATCATATGCCTGGATCTTGCTGACCCACTTCTGCTCCCTCTCCTGCAACTGCTTCTGCTCTAGAAATAATTAGAGGCTATTGTCATCAGTCCTCACTCTGAACTTGTTCCCCACAAGGTACTGCCGAAACTTGGCCAATGCATGCATGATGGCCAACATCTCTTTGTCGTATATAGCATACAACCTCTCATGTGGCAATAGCTTCCGGCTCTCGAAAGCTATGGGGTGGCCTCCCTGCATCAAAATTGCTCCTATCCCCTCCCCTGATGCATCGCACTCTAGGACAAAGGGCTATGTGAAATTTGGCAATACCAAAACTGGACAGCTGCTCATCACCTCCTTGAGCCTGTCGAAAGCCCTCTGCGCTGTGTCAGTCCAACTGAATGCCCCCTTTTTGGTAAGGTCTATAAGCGGTGGATCAAGTTGGGAAAATCCCTTGACGAACTTCCAATAGTAGGCGCAGATACCTACAAACCCCCGAAGCTTCGTCACATTCTTCGGCTCTGGCCAATCCCTGATGGCCCTGATCTTCTCCTCGTGGACCCTCACTCTATCCACCCCAATGATGTGCCCCAAGTAGAGCATCTTTATCATCCCAAACTCGCATTTGGAGAGCTTAGCATAAAATTTCTGCTCCTCCAATATGCGCAATACAGCCTCAATGTGTTGTAGGTGCTCCCCCCATGTCCTGCTATAAATTAAGATGTCATCGAAAAACACTAACACAAACTTCCTCAAGTGACTGCGAAAGATGTGATTCATGCATGACTGAAAAGTGGCTAGAGCATTGGTCAGCCCGAAGAGCATCACCAAGAACTCAAAGTGACCGTAATGACATCTGAAAGCAGTCTTGGAAACATCCTGCTCCCTCACGCGAATCTGGTGGTACCCGGATCTCAAGTCAATCTTCGAGAAGAACTTCGATCCCCTCAGCTCATCCATCAACTCATCTATCCGTGGAATGGGGTACCAGTTCTTCATGGTCTTCTTGTTGAGAGCCCGGTAGTCAATGCACATCCTCAATGTGCCATCCTTCTTCTTCACCAATACTACTAAAGAAGAAAACGGTCTAGTGCTAGGACGGATGTGCCCAAGAGCTAAAAGCTCATGAATAGCCCTCTCATTCTCATCCCTGTAGGCCTTAGGATGCCTATAGGATGTAGTGATGACAGCCTGGATGTCCTACTACAGCTCGATCCTGTGCTCAAATCCCCGATCCGGTGGTTGCCCTGGTGATATATCTCCAAAAACCGTGGCATATCTGTCTAAAATAGACTGTACATCTAGGTGTACGGCCTGCCCTGTAGTACCTGCCTCTGAAACACGCAGCTCCACTGCCCACTCTATGTCTCCCTTCCAGAAATCTGCCTCCATCCGGTGTGCTAAAACTATCTGTGGTGGGTAGGTGTGCATACCTCGAATCTTCTTGTGCCTCCCGGTCTTCTTGTCCGTCCACTCCATCTCCAAGATCTCCCAATCTGTGGTGACCTTCCCCAGCATGATCAACCATTGCACCCCCAGTATGACATTGGTGTTCGAAATGTCCACCACAAAGAAGTGATCTGTCAGGGTGTAAGTCCCCATAGCCACTGCCAAGGCTAGCACATACCTGGCACACTGCACGGTCCTGTCACCTGGAACCAGTACCGAAAACCCATCTGTTATCACAAAATTAGACTTGATAGGCTGCTAATCAAATCAATCTCATGCAACTGTTTCAAACTAATCTTTTGATTGAGGCTTAGCCACCTCAGCCTGAGAGGGCTCTCTCAAGGGTTAATGATTTGGATAAAATATAGATGGCTAACTCTATGTGGGATAATAAACAAATAAATGATAGATATAGATTGTGAATCACATCAGCAAGTACACATTGGTCTTATGGAGTCCAAATAGTTTCAGTAAACCAATCAATCTACTTAACATGGAAGTTGAGGCATATCAGAGTTTTAGTCAAGAGATACACATGTGAAACTGTAAAAAACACAGTGAGTTTGTTTATATAGGAAGTCAGAGCATCAAAGATGAATTCTGAGTAACATAGACAAACACCACTGCAATAGGATAATAGAAAGATGCAATTAGAACAAGAACACACTAGAACTACTTCTGAATCTCAAGTTGGCTAAGTAGAAATCTCTGTATTAGCTGAAAACCAGTCAATTACAATAAGCACAGTCTTTTGCTAAAAATGTCCAACCCCTGGCATATTCGACTTCTTGATCTTTTATAGACCATTTACAACATGAGATAACCTTATCTTATGCTAGATACGTTGAGCTCCTGACTCTTGACACCTTCCCTAACCATATGACATGGTATTTATTACAAAAAGACAGCTAATCTACTAAACAGTCCTACTACAAATAGGATTCAAACTCTTAATCACTTATCTATAACAACCTTATCTAAACTAAATTACATCATTTGCCAAATGTATTCACACATGGTCGAATCTGGATTATAAGCTTCAAATATTTATGACCATAATGCTGACCTCCATCAAAATAGGAAACAGTCCCCTGTTTTTAGGCATAGGGTCCTTTGCACTCTTGAAACATTATGACCATCATGAACTCATTATTTCGAGCTCCTTAGCTGTTAGAAAATGAATTAACACATGCCAAACCTTTTCCTCAAGCTCCAGCTGTCCAAACCATCTCCAAGCTATTCAAATGAGCTGTAATAGATTGCGCTACGAAAACAACATAGTTTCGTAGCGTTGTTCTTTTACCCTTTTTTCTTCAAAATCTTGACCTCTTTCCTCCAAAACTATCTTTAAATACATCCTCCTAAGCATTTTCAGTTCTTGATTCATGTTTTTACCCCTCAAAATTTGATGAAAAAGGGCAAGAAAAGTTGCTACAGCAGTTTCGTAGCGCTTTTCTCCCTTTTTACACTATATGCGCTACGAAACCACTGAGTGGGCAGTGTTGTCCAAAATTTTCCAAAATGAACATTGCAAATGTACCAAAACTCAAAATCAAACTGATTCCATCATGTCAAAAAGCCATATGAACATGAAAACACAGTCATTTCAGCCTTCATGAGGTCTCTTCTTCATTTCACTTGATTTAGCTTTTTGACTCTTCAATGATTGTCATTTTAACACCTTTGTTCTTTAACTCATCCTGAATCAATTTCAGCTGCTGCTCCAAGTCTTCCACTTGATCTTTAATTTTCCTGTTACTAGCTCTCAAGTGAGTATTTATTACTCTGACAAATTTGGCTTCCTTTATTACTGGGACTGTCCATGTGAAAAACTGCTCTGCACTACTTGGAGTTTTAGAAATAGAACTAGTTTGACCTTCCAACAGTGCCTTCATTCTTTTGAACTCTGCTTTCTCAATACTATGCTTTCTAGCCCTCTTTCTCATCACAGAAATTTCTTGGTTTGCCAATCTCAATTTCTCTTCAACATGTTGAAACTCTGTCATTTCTTCTTTTCCCTTCTTTGTTCCGATGGCTGCATGCTTTACTGTAGGTGATGAGAGATCAACCACTTCTTCAGGGGCTTTAGCTGTCTCAATAGGTTCTTGAACTTCCTTGCTGCCCTCCTTGAGTTTCTTTGCATGCCTAGTTATAGGTTTTCTTGCTTGAAAGATGAAGGTTGCATTTTCACCAAAGAAGCGAAAATCGCGATTTTTTCGGAAGGCTGATTTAATCAGCTTTTTTTGGGCAATTTTTTGGATTTGAAAAAATCACAATTTTTTTCAGTAAAAATCGTGGGCTCATCAAACAGCAACCCTATAAGTTCAAAAATCGATTTTTTTTATGTCATTTTTGCAACCCTCATTTTCCTGATACACCCTGTGGCAGTTAATGGTAATGTTAAATTATTAAAGTAAAAGTGATACTTTTACTTAAATTTTTAACATTACCATGAAATGACTCGGGATGTTTAAGAGTGGTTTCAACCTCATTGGATTTCATATGGAGAAACTAGAATTTTAGATTTCACTCAAAATTCAGCGGACTTAATGGTTTTCAGGGTTTCATGGTTTGGGGATTTGCATTGTTTCCATTTGATTCTATTATGTGTAAGGGTATGAGATTGGCATTTGATCAAGAGTATGAAGTACTTTAAGAACCTTGATGTTGGTGGCATTGATTTTTGAACTTTGTTGATGTTGGTGGTATTGATTGTTGAACTCCCCTACCGTGGCCTTAACAAGAATGTACCCTTCACTCAAAGGAAAACAACTGGTTAGGCATGTTAATCTTTTTCTACCGCATTTGAAGGTTGAGGAGATGAACCCTTCACTCAAACCAAAATCATTGGTTAGGCATGTTAAACTTTTTCAATTTCTATCATGTTATAAGGTTGAGCAATCCAAGTCTGAAGACTTTGAGCTAGATGGATAAGCTACAGTGCATCTCTGTTCATTGATCCGTTCTCAGTAATGGCCACAACCAATGAGGAGTTTCAATGAGTGACATATATATAATGCAGAGGGAGGGAGGTGACACCACGACCCTCGCTACCGTAGAGGCAGACGTGACCGCCTTAGCTCTTGGTGCTTCGTGATCTAGAGCACAATGTAGTCCACACAGCCCCGCCTACCCTCTCTCTAAAGGGAAAGTCACATTTGTCACATTTTCTCGCAAGAGGGAAGCGCAGGGAAATCGTATAGTATAGGTTATTTGGTGCTTTTCATTTTGTATATAACATTATGACTCATGATATAAGATACATTATTATATTTTTTGTTGATATTTTGAGGTTGAGTTGAGACTCAGGACTTAGTATTCAGGACATGATTCACTATTATGTGTGATGTAGCACTAGACATGATATTACACATCTTATATATATGTGTCAATGCATTTATTTTATGTTGTGGGTGCTTTAGATATTAAAAAAATTGAAAAAAACTGATTTTTATATGTGCCGATTTTTTCCTGATTTTTACCTATTTTTTCCCGATTTTTACGATTTTTTCCGATTTTTTCCCCTCGCCGATTTAATCCCAATCACGATTTTCAAGACATTGATTTTCACCCTCAAACTCAAGCTTTTTGCAGACTTAGCCTTTTTCTGTTTATGCTCATCTTCTCCAATGAACTCAGCTTGAACAATGGGTGTCTCCTCTATGTCAATTGCATGAAGGATGTCATCTAAAGTTCCCTTCATTACTGGGCTATCCTTTGTATATACAGCGACTGTTTTTCCCTTTAATGCCACTGCTTGGCTTCTTGTTACTCTTTTGATTTCCTGCTTGCTGACATCTGGTTTCTATTTTGCCTCTTTGACAATCTTTGACCTCTGTTTCGCTGGTGATGGAGTTGGTGTATCACTTGTGTCTGCTCTGTCCTTTTCTCAACTTGTTTCCTTGGCTCCAGTTTTGTAAATTCCTTTAGTTTTGCAACCACAGGTTGAATAGACTCTCCTTCCGGTGGTGATGGAGTTCCTTTAGTTTTAGGGTTTCTAGCAAGGGTTAGGGTTTCCAACTCAAAACCATTTATAAACAAAAAGGATGACCAATCCCTGCCTATCTTCTGAAGCTCATTCAAAATCAATAACTTCATCAAACCATGATGAAACAAGGATGTTTCACAACCTTCAAATTTGGCTTGTACTTTATCAGCCATTTTTGCAAGACTCCTATGCAGATAAAAAGGCAAGTCGACTGAAATCTTACCAGTGAAATGTAGAAGCAACTTGAAATGATATGTGTAAACCTTATGATATCTGCCTTCACATGTAAAATATCTCTGGATGTTGAGCAGCAGCTTTGCATAAGTGTCTTTGATACAGCTTCTAGGGATTGCATTATTGAGGTCCATATCTGCATACTCAGGTTTCATGAATTCTTTGCATGGCTCCATATCAAATTTGAAACTTTTAAACCAAGTTTCTTGACCTCTTGGTATCTCTGTAACAGCAGCAATAATCTCTGGCGAAATTGACACACTTAGCATCACAACCTTGGTAGTTGTTCCATTGAAGTTCAAGGCAAATTCTTTGGAAACCTGTGTGGGGCAACCCTGCAACTTTTCACAAAACCGAAGACAACCTACTCTTCTGAACAACTCTATCATTGTTGGGTCTTCAATTATGGCCTTCATATCTTCAGGCTCATGTCTCAAGCAGTGTCCCCCTCTGTGGATTTTCTTTTCCTCTGCCATGCTTCACAGAAAACCTGTCAGCCTCGCTTGATAAATTGAATCAGCGTCGCTTGAATATGTGAAACAACAACCTCGCTTGATTAGTTTATATCAGCCTCGCTTGATTAAGATGTAGAAAACCTTTGTATGGAACAGCCACAAGTTTGGCTTGACTCTTTAGAGCTCAAACACTCAAATGGAGGCAAAGGAAAATGAGAATGACCAATTAGGCAAGATTTTGAGTTTAAAATGTCATCTCATAACTGAATGATGCCTCATTCACACCCTATCATGACAATGATGACTGCAACATGGGTAAGTACATTGAATCTCATCATTAACTGACTCATCAAACCACTAACCCACCATTTCCCAACAGATTCTGACATATTTCAGCTCAAATGACAAGACAGTTTAGAAACCATGCTTTCGTAGCGCCGACAGTGTATTTTTCTCTATTTGCGCTATGAAACTATTAGCGCTTTCGTAGCGCAAATCAACTTTTTTGAACTAGTGGCGCTACGAAAATGAGGTTTCTTAGCTAATTGCATAGTTTTGACCCGAAACTTTATGAAATGACTCCCAAATGGAAATTATGGATATTTGACAATGAATGGACCTTTAAAAGACTTTATTTGAACTTAATGATGAACTTTGAACTTATAAAAATCTAACCTACCCTTAACCAAATCCTAAATGGACTTCTAAACCCAATTTTGAACCATGACCAAAAACAAACTTGACACAATGATGTTTTAAAATTTTTGGGTGATAACACCATCAAAGCTCTTTGTTGGTATGCTCCTCCCTTCTACCAACTGGGCATCAATAAAATTGTGGGTGGCCCCATTGTCCACTAATACTAAAACACGTTGTCCCCACACAATACCTCGGACACGTAGTGTCAAGTATTTGGGAACCCCTCGCAAAGAAGCAAGGGCTCCCCCTGTAGGTGCAAATTTCGCACCTCCCGCTCCTGGTGGTGGAGGTGGCGGATGATCTACTCTTTGTGCTGTATTGCTGCCTCCTGCCTCTATCTCCTCATACTCCTCCTCTTCCCCGCTACTGTCAGAGAAAACCTCGATGTAATGTGCCTTCCCTGTGGCACAACAGTGTCTTGGTGCCCATGGCTCCTAGCATGTGAAACATAGCCTCTTCCGCCTCAGATCTCTCCTGGTCTCATCATCCAAAGGCCCTCTGCTCTGGTTCCCCTTTGGAGGCGGAACCCTCATGTCCTTCCCCATTGGCTGAAATGTCTGTCTCTGGGGGATAGGAGCTCTAGTCCGGGGTAGTGCATACTACAAGTCCTGAGTCCTCCCAACTGTGTCATGGAGTGTAGCTGGCCTCGTCGATCTAACTAACCCCCGAAGAGGCTCTGCCAATCCCTCGATGAACATGTAGATCATCCTGGTTGCGGATAAGTCAGGCGCCATCACGGAGAGTCTCAAGAACTCTGAAATGTATGTGTTCGGACTCCCGGTCTGCTTGAACTTAGTCAGCTCAACAAAGTGCTCCTCTGGATCCCTCTGATTAAATCTCTCTATTAGCCTTCGTGTAAACTCGGCATATGTTGTCACCCCTGAGTGCCCCACGTAGCCATCTCATGAAACTACCAGTCATGGGCCTCGCCCTCCAGGTGCAACGTTGCCACCTTGATGGCCTTTGTCTCTGCCATCTGGTTAAGTTGGAAATATATATCCAACTTCTCCACCCAAGCCTTTGTCGAACACTTGGATGACCCATCAAATGTCGGTAGATAAAATTTGCCTACCGTGCATTGTACATCCCCATCCTGTGAATGCCTATTCCCCCTGTGATGGTTGCAGGGTCTACTGTCCCTCTTGAGCTATACGAAGTCATGGAATGTGAGGGCATCTCTAAACTCTTGTCCGTAGGACTGATACTCGGCAAAGTAATCTCCCAAGTGAGCCAGTTCCTGCTCCTGTTGTGCTCCTGCCCCAGTGTCTGCGGCAAGAAATGTGGGCATCGTGGAACGTGGGGGTGTATGTGATTCCATCTGTTGCGCTGTGAGGTGCTCTTACAAATGATGGGATGTGCCCGATCCCTCTCCGGTATGGAAACCTCTTGGAGTTTCACGCTATCTAGACTCTGCAGTGAACCTTTGCCCCATCTCTTCTATTCGCCTCGACAAATCTTGCACTGATTTGAGGAGAAGTTCCCCGAACTTCTTCCCAGCATCTCTTTCCTCTACCATTGGTTCCTCCTCTTCTACGTCCACTACCGGAACGTAGTCACCTTCCCCGAAAGTGATCTCTAACCTCCGATCTTGGTCTCTATACTTCCTTCCTCGATAACAAATGTATGGTTTTCCTGCTGGTGTCATAGACAATCTGCTCTACAGACTCAGCCAAGTTTATGAGCTCTGATACCACTATAATATTCCAGATAGAAATAAACAGCAATATAAAGCACATAAACAAGAAACTACAACAACTAGAGAGACATCACATGAACAAAACATAATATGGAGAATGCTGAGCCATTTTATTAGATACTGGAAGATAAAATGAGTACAAAGGTGATCAGAATGATGGAACCTTGGCTTGCACTAGGCAAGCGTAGGAATACTCTCAAAATAAATCATGGAATGGTTGCTCCCTCAATGACTGTCTAATCTCCAAGCTGCTGGTGCTGCTGCCGTGCTGCTGCTACTGCTGGAATAAACTGAATCTTTGGGGCTGCTCCCCACCTCAGAAAATTATGAAACTTGGGGAATGGCCTCTCCACCCAATACCTAGAAAAGGCCAAAGAGATTTTCGAAAATCGCTGACCTCCGAAAATGACCTCCCTTGCGGTACCATGTTGTCCCAATGATAAACGTTGCCCCTGAATAATCTGTTGCAAAAGATGGCCTCCAACTCTACCAAAATGATGGAATAGGGAAGGGATGACCCCTTTCCAACTCTCCTAGGCTGAATCCCCTGATAAACCCTCAATCTGAAATCTCCACCTCCAAAGACTGCGTCCTCCCTCTACTTGACTGCGCTGTTTCTGCAAGTGAACAATCCCAGCTGTGGCTGCTCCAACTCTCTCCAGCAAAACAAGGATAGAACTCCTCACCCGAGTAGGCACTCGAAGTCCCCCGAATTTGAGGTTGGAATCTCCGCATGGAGACACCCGATGTGCTAAACAACACTTGCAGACTTTGCTCAACAGCAAAAGCGTGCTCAATGTCAAGAGACAAATAACACAAATGCATAATCGAATGATTCAAATGAGGAGCCTCTCTCCCTTTCTATGTTTGGAGAGCCTTGCTCTCTCTTAGGCCCCACCACCAACTACGCTGTCTCCTTGAGCCACGCTGTCCCTCTATCTCTACGCTGACATGGGCCCACGCTGACATCTCCTCCACACTGTCACTTCGTCCTCTAGGCCCCACGCTGCCAAATAATCATGTCTCCAAGTGACTTTAGGAAATTCTTTTATCAAAAGTGTGAGTTAAGTGTCCCTCTTCACCCACTTTATTTCTAACTTAACTTTATTAAAGTGAAATAGTCAAAAATTAATATTTCCAATTAACTATTGCTAATTGGGAATATTACAGCAAAAGAGGTCCCCTCAAGTCATGCACACTAGGGCCTTTGAAGCCCTTTCCTGCAGCTATAACAGAGTTCCACATTGCTTGGTAATAAGGTGAGCGAGCAACATTAAATGGGATATCTGCATCATACCACCATCTAGCAATCTACTGATAACAAGTTTCTTTGCATTGTTTCTTCCAATGTTGATCCAAAGTGGGTTGATGACTTAGCTGGGAGGAAGTCATTGTGGGATCAACACAGGATGAGAAATAACTCTAGATGTTGGATCTCTTTGTTGGTTTTGATTTTTGGCCAAGAGGAGGAACATAGTGAAACGGGTCATTGGTGGAAGGGATAGAAGTGGAGTCTTGAATCTCATAATCATCATATCCACCCTCTTTCATGGCTTCTATTAATTCCCTCTTCATTGCAATTTCATCTTGGATGGCCTTCTCCCTAGCCTTCGTCTCCTCAAACTTTTCAAACTTGGCGAGGTATCCAGCCCTAGCAGGACCTATCAAGTCACTAGGTGCATCACATGGCTTTACTTGGCCTCTTATCTTAGCCAAGTGTTGTTTCAACTTAAGAATACCCCCATCTCCAATAGATTTTTCACAAAATTTGCATATCATTTTTCCATCAACCACATTACAATGGGCCCATGCACTGTCCTTGGCTTTTGGAGCCATCTTGACTTGAAAAAATCAAAATCTGCAAAGAAATCTGCCATTTAAAAAAAATTGCAGCTAAGATAAATGGAAAACCAAGACTAAATTTAGGAAAAAAATGCACATTGAAACATACAAAATTTGATAGCATAGGACTAGAGATTTGATAGCAATAGCATAGTTGAACACAAAAAAAATTAATACATGGACAACAGTGAAATCATGGATTTTTTAAGTGAAAATCCTTACCTGGAAACGCAAACTAGCTTCCTTAGCCTCCTCTTGAAGATGCCAACTCTACTGATAGCTCCAAACTATCTCCAAAATAGCTCCAACTCCAACTCCAAGCCTCCAAGATCACTGCTCCAGCAAAAACTCAACACTCTCCAAGCTCTCAATCAAACTCACAAAATCTCCAAATAAGATGTGTGAGACAAATGAGAGGTTGTCGTTCCTTATAAAGGATTGGGGAGGCTGTTTTTGGAGGGAAACAACCCTCCTATTCCCTCTAAAACAACCCTAAACAAAAAAATATTGTGTGTGGGTCCCAGCTGCGGCCTGGCAGCTAACCAGCCGGTTAAGGATGGAACCGGTCGGTTTATCCCTAAATCGACCTGTTTCGTCCTTAACCAGTCGGTTAGCACCGGTTTGACTGGAAAAAATGGCGAATAGGGGTGTCTGACTGGGTTTTTTGGCTGGTTTAGCCCGACCGGTTTGACCGGTTACAGGCTCAACCCGGCCGGTTTTGAATACTATGATCTCATCATCTTCCCTCTTTGGCTCCACATGACCTCTACGTCCACAAGGCTCTGGTACACCCCCTGCCCTTGTTCACGTGTTTGGGTCGGGCCTAGAAATGTTGCCTCGGAGGTTGATGCAGCTAAAAAAAGGTTAAAAGCATATCATGGCCACAAGCAAGAAACAAAAGAAAAGAATATTATAAGATGCAAAATATGGTTGGGGAATTATACTAGCACGTGGGAAAAAACCAAACATGAGCTCTACCCTTTCATTATGGCCATCACACTGGTTCCTAAGGCCCCCATGAGTGTCCCTGCATCATTAAAGAATCCATGCACGCCCCACCCCCTGGTGGGCAATGAGCTTCCCCACGTTAAGGGGGTAATAATTGCTTATATCATACGCAACATGCTCTCATCTTCGAGAGCCCCAAGCAGTAATACAAAATAAAATTAAAAAATCAAGAAAAGGAAAAATGAAAATGAATAAGGGTGGAAAAACAAAGAACGGGGTCACTCATGTATCTATGATTGCTCCCTCCTACATCTATACATCTAGATATGTGGACATCCTTCATCACTATCATCCTTGAGCCCATAACATTTGGCCTTGAGACAGCTATTTCCCTATCCACCTCATCATCATTCACATGACCCCTATCACTTGAAGGACGTACCTAGGACTTGTCTTTCTCCTTAGGATTGGGATCACCTAATAGGATTGTTTATTAGCCACTCCTACCGATGAAGGTAACACTATTACATTCTTAAAGCCCCAAATTTGGAAGGGAAGCCCATTATGAATTCTCATTTGTGCCCTTGATTAACAAGCTTGGTTCACTTACATGAACTTATGATTTATTGTACCTAATGGTGAGGAAGTGCACTGGATATTATATGTAATTAGCGGGTGTTTTATCATGGGCTAGGAAACATAATTGGGGCCCAATCCCACCAAAGGATCATATTGACACTTGTAGGGGGTGCATTGAGAGCCATGGGACCCCATCATGTGTTAGACTATTATTTCATGCCATGGGCACCCTCAACACCTTCAGCAGTTTGTTCGTTGCCCCAAATCATTTGCAAGATGATGCACTTGGACCAGCGTGACCCAATTTCCTTAGCATGATCATGGGAGTAGATCCAAGGCTTAGAGGAGATTTGTCTCACCCTTGACACATGGGAGGGTAGGCACCATCATTAGAGCCCTCATTTGGAGCAGTTGACAGGCTCATCTTTCATCAAGAGCCCATGAGACCCATTTTTGTGCCCTAAAGCCACTTAGGGGCACCACATGATGACTTACATGGAGATCAAGGGGCCATCCCGTTGTATATCATTAATGGAGCCCTCTCTCTCATCTTGGCTACTAGAGGACTCAACGTGGCTCTCCAACAACCTCACATCATTATGAAATCATCATTTCGACTAGTTCTTGGATGGTTGATTCGTTATTTATCATAGCTACTTGGTCAACTTGTGACCAAGGACTTATTTTTGCACATTGGTGTAATGTTAGGGGATTTAGAATAGAAATTCGACCTCTAAGGTCTCATCGCTCTGATTGTGAGAAAGCATCATCATCACATGCATTCTTCTCTTGTAAAAGACTTCACACTTTTTCTCTTGGATGCTACTGGAGAATTTATGATGCATTTTGATATTTGGAGCTACTTCATGATTTTTGGATGGATATATTATTGGTTTTCTTGGTGTTTGTAGCATCGGATGTGTTCTAGCCATGAGATTTGGCAGAGTCGCTAGAATGCATGTATTCTCCAATACCCAGAAATCGTTTATGGAAATTCCACTTAGAGACAACTTAATTAAATTAATTAGTCAATTTTTAATACTTAGGCAATATGATTAATTAAAAGGAATTAATTAAGTCATGGTGAGAATGTTCTATAAAATCACATGGATTGATTTCTATTTAATCTTAACCATCGATTAAAATTTAACCATGGTCGTTGAAGTCTCAACGAGAGATTATAAGAAGAAGATGGGGCTTGGAGAAGATACATCAAATCAGTTGAGCATTCGATTTGCTAGGAAATCGATCTCCAGAGTAGCAGCATTCAGTTTCTGGAGGTGATTCAGTAAGGTCAAAGCAGTAAGAGAGGGGTAGAGATAGTGAGACTGCAGGAATATTTTCCAATTCCGGCAAAAACATTTCAGGGAGGCAGTGATTTCCACAGAGAGGTAGCACATAACCCTCTTGGGGAGATTTCCATTTTACTGGGGAGAAGGAGAAATTCTGAGCCAGAATCTAGGCAGAGAGTCCAGAGGCAAAGAGTATCGATTTCCCATCCAACATCGAACGAGACAGTGAGAGGAGACACAGTTCCGATCTTGTGGGAGGCAGTAACTACATAGGCTAATAGAGTGACTGCGCAGAGGGAGTAAGAAGCAACTCAATTCGAGCTGAGGTTAGTGTCAGATTGCCTATGGAGTGAGAAATTCTTCTCACTAGTTATTACTTGCCAACTTATCTATGTTTGGATTGCTAGCTTAAGCATCCATAGATTGTACTCAGATTTTCACTACTGGATAATATTAAAACCCTCAACTGCTACACCGGTTTTCTCGAGTTGGGATTTTTTGGGGACTTTGTCCAAAAATAACGATGTCATATTGTGTGTGTGCATCTATTTCTTCCAACATTTTTATTTCTTCCTCAGTATTTGTTTTGTAAAGGTTGCAGTGTATTTGTTTCGATATTTTCTGTAGCACACAACAAATAATTTCTTTAATTAAATTAACAAATAGATGAAATAACATCAGTCGCTGCAATAGGATTCCGGTTCACGGAATTTTCACATGGTATCAGAGGGTAGATTGTAAAACAGAGAACTCAGTGCAGAAAGGAAGACGAGCTTCATAGCACTGTGTAAGCAGTTGTTCGAACCCCCAGAGGCAACGCAGTTCCTTTGGCCACGAGGGTGAATTTTTGAGGAAAATTGATTTCTTTGAGAGAGCCATTGCAGAAATCGATTTTCCGCATCGAGGATTACCAGGGCAGAGAAGCAAGCCGAATTTTTCCCGCGCAGCAAATTCGCTAGACGCATTTTTGTAGCAGTGGCTAGTGCAAAATAGTGTCAGGAGAAAGAAAAAGCACACACTAAGGGAAATTTTCCTCATGGGACTCCTAGGTTCGGAAATTCAATTTTCTCTTGCAGATCAGTAGTTGTTGTGAGAAAATTTTCTCACTCTAACAAGGAGTGTGTAGAGCCTAACAACAACTGAGCAAAAGAGAAGAGGGGGATTTCAACTTATTTGTTGAGATGGCAATAACCAGGCTGTGAGATCAGGAAAGGTTGGATGTAGCATCCAACTATGTGATCTGGAAGGCAAGGATTCCTTCCTTCTGGATAAATACAATCTCAAGGCATACATCGATAATGTGGTGGCTGTCCCCACAGATCCAAATGAGCATAAGATGTACAAGAAGGAAATGGCAAAGGCGAAGAGATTGATTCCCAATGGGGTTTGATATTATGTCGTTTCTCACATAGCAAGGTTGGGAACGACCAAGGAGATCTGGGACTCCCTTTCCACACTGTTTCAGGGATCTTCCGAGCAGCGGAAGATGTACCTAGAATAAAAGCTAAGATGTACCCGTATGCAGAAGGAGGAGCACATAGACCCTTCCTCACCAGGATTCAGAAGATCTGGGATTTGCTGGCAGCTGTAGCGTTACCGCCTCAGCGTTCAAAGATGGTGCATATAGCTCTAAATTTTGACTCTGAGGATTGGAAAGTGTTCGTCCAAATAATTTTGGGCAGAGAAATATTGCCAAGGTGGGACAGAATGTGGGCCGATTTGCAGCAGGAGTATTTGAGGAGAAATCTGGTGAAAAGCATCATCAGTGGCAGTAGCAATACTGGGTCGAAGATGGTGAAGGAGGAGGAGAATGTGGCCCTCACATCAAAGGGGCGGGAGGAGTAGCGCAGGAAGAAGGACTTGTCAAAGGTCAAATGCTTCAGGTGTGGCGAGATAGGCCACTACAACACTCAGTGTCCTCTCAGAACGAAGGACAAGGAGTAGAAGCAGGCAACTTCAACCAAGAGGGATAGGCTGTCCTCCAGGTTGGAGGAAGATTTTTCCATGTTCGCAGACATACTTCCAGGAGTGAGGTGGAGCAACTTGGCTTTGTTGCCCCAAAGCGCTAGAGATGGGCAAGATTCCTGAGGAGGTCCACCTCTTGAATTAGTACCTTGCTACAGGAACCCACAGTTAGCAGTAGCAGGATCAACCAGTGTCAGTTGGTGCAATTAGATGCCAGAGTGACAGATGCAATGGCTATTAGCGATCATATTTTCGGAAGCCCAGTACAGAGCATGACAACAATGAAGTTGGCACAGAGCAGAGTCAGCAGGAGCGCATAGGCTTCAATGATTGCGCAGAGACTAGTAGCAGTCAGGACTCGGGCGACAAATGCATCGGACTAAACACAAATGGTTCAGTTTTTGGATAGTGTTAAGTTGCAGATGTTGCAGTTGCAACAATAGTAGATGAGAGGGAGTTGTAGATGTTGCAGTGGCAACAACAACAGAGTTGCAGTGCAAATGCAGTGTTGGCAGCTATTGAGCAGGGTCAGCAACAACACAGATGCAGTGCATATCAGAGTTGCGCAATGGTTGGTGGGCAACAGCATCCAGACATCAGCAGCATGACAGGAGATGATGCAGAGGCAAAGTGATGTTTCAGTGGATTGCAGCACTAGAACACTTTCCTTGCTAAGAGGGAGTGTTTGTTTTTGTAGCATCGGATGCGTTCTAGCCATGACATTTGGCAGAGAGGATAGAATACATGTATGCTCCAATACCCAGAAATAGTTCCTGGAAATTCCACCTATAGATGACTTAATTAAATTAATTAATCAGTTTTTAATATTTCCTAAGTCTAAACTTAGTGAATATGATTAATTAAAAGGAATTAATTATCATGGTGAGAATGTTCTAGAAAAGCACATGGATCGATTTCTAGTTAATCTTAGCCATTGATTAAGATTTAATCATGGTCGTTGAATTCTTTGTTATCACTCCACCAGATTCCCAAGGCTGAAGAAGGAATCCCAACAGAGGTAACCACAAACCAAGCTTTTGACTTGACAGCTAGCCCTATCAAGCCAGAGAGGGCTCTCTCCAAAGGGTCACAGCCAGAAGGGCTGGAGTAATTAGGGTTTTAGGCTAGGTATGAAATGCAGGGATTTGTTTTGTTTTGATAGGGGTTGGGCTCACTGAAACAAGGATTAGGTCAAGGGGACTGAATTAGGGCCAATGAGATGAAAATGAAGTCCATTCGATGGGGCAAGGTAGGTAGGAAGGTTAAACACTTAAAGGTGATTTTGGTGAGATGAATAGACCGGTGAGGAGATAGGAAGAGCATATGCCATGAATTCTCCCTAAACTGAAGAAAATGGACAAATTATGCAAAATTTCCCAAAACAGAGCATGAAAAACATGAATTCTGCCTTTTAACTTGAAATTAAACATATCATAGACATGAAAAGGTTTATGATCTTACAATACATTCATACAAATGATCACAAAGAAAAAACTATGTCAAACATTCATACCACATGAATCCCAAAAAAATAGCTGCAATTTGTCATTAAAATCCATACCAAAATGTTTCTTGATCAATACACAAACTTTCAAACTGATGCCAACTTCCAACCCACTGAAAACCTGAGCTAAATAGACCTCAAACCACCTCCTCTCATCCTCAGGGGTCAAATCCATGAGGTGAAGGAGTTATTACATGAAAAGTTGAACTGAAAGCTAGAGTGTAGGATGAGAAAAGGGACTCATTCCTATCTCTAGGAACTGATTCATTACACCTCAACTGATTGAATTACTTAGTGTATCTACCCTAGATAAAAGTAAAAACATGACTTTTACATTCATCTTGACCATTTACATTAGTCCATTCTCATTTTCCAAGGTGAAAATTCAAATTGGAGAAAAATTGTTTAAGGCTGTGAAAATTGGAAATTTCCTGGTAAACGTGCAGTGTGCAAGCAGAAAAAATAGCCTGTTTGCAAAGCTAGTTTTGAGAGCCTTCCCAGTGTCCAAATCAGCTCCATGATAGCTCATTGGAAATATATCTGAGTCTGGTTTCCAAATCTACCTCCATTTTCCAAAATGGTGCTCATTTTCCTTGTCAAAAACTTGATCTCCCAAGACTGGTAAATGAACAACGTGCGGGCCAAAAAGGAGGCAGAAACATGAAATTTAGGTAGTGTTTTGCATTTTAGAGGAACCAGTTCTCCTCCAAATCTTCTGAAACTTACTAGGGTTGATGTTCCCATCATTATGAACATGATGGTGGTGGCCATTTTTCAATTGGAGGCCCCAAAAAAGAGCGTAGTGTGTAGGTTGTTGTGCCTTTGGAAAAATTTTGTGTGCAAAAATACTCAAAAACACAAAATTTTCACCGTTTTGAAGACAACATTTGGAGGCCTTCCTGGTGTCCACATTGGGCCCAGGATAGCTCATTGGAAAGCCCTTCAAGTCTACTTTCCAAATATGCCTTTTTTTTTCTTACTAGAGTTGATGTGTCTTGTCAAAACGTAATTTTCCCAAAACTGGTCTAAATGTGTTGAATGAGGGAGCAGAAATGCAAAGTGATGTTGTAGGCAACTTTTTGAGGCCTTACTAAACTCCAAATTGAGCTCATGATAGATCATTGGAAATCTATCTCTGTCTAATTATCATTTCACTCATCAAGAAAGTCATTTGGACACTCCAGCTATGAGAAAACTTGATTTTCCCAAGGTCACTCCAGAAGTGCATCAACTCTCCTGTGGCACATGTATTTTTAAATTTCTATAAAACCATGACACCTGTGTAAAACCTGAATGAGGTTTTCATTCCTTGACCTATTATGGATAAAAACCTCTCTCACTTTCTTCAAATTCATCTTTGTTTGATCGAAAACACATTTTGAAGAAAAACCGACCCTATGAGTGGCAAATGACTTCACCCTTGGAACGAATTCTCAAAAAATGATGGAGACATGATGTTTATGAGCTAAAATGACCTCATACTTACTGATATGACCTACCTTATGGCTCATTTTCTCAAATGTCGTGCTTCCATAGCAAACCCTAGCTCAGTGGGAGAGGAAACTAGGGTTTGGTGCTTGTGAACAATAATGACTTGGGCACCTTTGGGAAAAGACAACTCCCTTTGAAATTTGATCAATTGATGAACTAAAAACTCTTTCAATTTGACATTTTGTGTGTTGGCATGTGGAAATCTGAGTTGGCAGCCTTTGAGAGACTGAATACTTATTACATTTGAATTGACATAAAATTACATGAATAAATAAAAATTACATCTTGGAATGAAACTCACACTTGAAATCAAATTACAACTTTGGAAACCATCTTGGAGGTCATATTTACATGGTAAAGAGACATTATTGGGATCAATCTCATACTTTGCTGACCTTATGCAAATGAAATGGTGCATTTTTGGACTTTGAAAGACAAAACGCTAATGACCTAATAAGACTTTGAATAACCTGACGTCCATGGTTGACTTTAACTGAGACAAGACACGGTGAAATGAGATTTTCATAGGTGTTATTATGCTCAAGAAGACATGGAAGTGAGTCAGCAAATGTGATTTTATGAGGTAGAGTGAAGTTTTATTGAGTAGGGATACCATCAGTGAAACAATTTTTAGCATTACTTAATGGAATGATATAAAAATTTCAGAGTGAGACACCTAAAATGAAAAATAAAGAGATGATATCAATCACTGATGGCAGGATGCACATTCAGACTATAACATTGGCCTTATTGGGGATGGCAGCTCTGACAGCGGTGTCAAGAACCGCAGATCTCTGAGTTGAGAAGATCAGTGCTTTCTTCCATTGGGCCAAATACGGTAAAAAATAACTGAAACTGAAATGAAGGATTGACTATTTGATAACTTAATGATACAAGCTGAATGAAACTAACTCAATTTGACTTGACTTAACTGAAACAAGACTCAAAAACTGAACTTACCCTACTTATTGATGGCAATACATCACCGAGACTTGAGGGCTTCAAATCCTGATGACAACCACCTGCCTGCTGAAGACATATGTACAATCATGTGAAGCGATCCTTCCAGTCTAACTAATCCAGTAGATGGTTACTTGCTTGAATTTTGCTCTCACTTTCCTCGAGCACGCAGAAAAAACAAAAACTAGGCCACTCCAAGTGTTTACTGAACATGTGCTGCTGGTCCATGAAAACAAGAAAATACATCTTCCCTGCTAACTGTAGCAAATCGGTAAAAGGATCTTCAAAAATATGAAATGTTACCTTGTATTAAGATTCAACAAAAACACAAGCACACTCTTCATTATGATCTGAAAGAACACTTGGTTGTTGATCCATAAGATAGCATAGGGAAGTATGACTTTCTACTATCTGAGTGTTGGTTGCAAATTCTTGAAGCATGAGCAACTCTGATTCTTTCTCTGGCATACTGTCTCTCTTAGGCTCATACTCCTCAAATTCATATTCTAAATCATCTTTGAACAGAAAACATTGTTCAAGATTGTTAAACATGACAGCCCTATCTTCTTCATGAGAGAAAACAATATCTGTTAGTTGATCTCCTTGTAGGAAATCATCATCACAAATCGGTTTACTCACAACAACTTCCTGTATGGCTTCATTAGTCTCATGACTATCATCATTCAAACCCAGACTTTCATTTTCAATAATGGAAGATGCTTCAATCACACATTCTTGACTGTGTAAACATTGTAAGAGCTGCAAATCTACATTCACTCGGGTTGTAATATGACTGTTCAGGAGTTGATCTATCTCATCTTCAGACAAAGGAGTAAACTGAGTTTTAAAGCAATTTATATTGATTTGGTGATTTTCAATTTTAGGATCGAGAATTGACACTTCTCTTTCTTGGTCCCAATCTGTCTCATCGAAGGAGGGAGCTACTGATTCTTGTTAGTGATGACAAGGGTTATCATGCAAAGGCTCAAGGATCTCTTCATCCAAGGAGGAAAATGCTATTTCTTGTTGGGAGGAAAATTCATTAAGGGATTCTATGAGCTCATCATCTAAACATTCTTCATTTCCATACAAATTTTCAAGAAACTCAATGAAATTATTAGAGACCTCCCAAAAACTATCAATCATTGACATGGAAGAATTAGAGCTTTGATATTTTGAAAGAAAACTGAATGAAAGTCCTTTAGAGAATATAAAATAGCAGATGGTAGATCCTCATACCATGATCTCGCTTTTTCCTCCAAGGTAGCCATAAACATCTTCATCGGACAATCTTCAGGAAACTCAATCTTTAGTCTATGAATATGCAAATGAAATTTGACCAAACGCAAACTAGCATCTTCACCGTCTTGACCCTTAAACTTTGACAGTGCTGATTGCCAATCTATACGAGGAATACGGTTCGGAAAACCAGGAATATGAGCTCAATCCATAGGAGCATACCTTCGAGCAATCAAATCCTTTTGACAACAGTGAGTCACCAAGAAGTTCTTCAAGCTACTGGTTTTTGAGGAGTGGAGTCGGCATGAGAATTTTGAATCTTGGGATTTTTCGACATTGGAGTCGTCAGGTGAATGATGCATAGCCTTCTTGTGCCTGATCGTTGTTCACCATCAACAATCAAATCTGATATTTGTCATACACCCAGGGAAAATTTTGTCTCTTCGTTCCTCGGCTGCGGCGCCACTATGTTATCACCCTGCCATATTCCCAAGGCTGAAGAAGGAATCCCAACAGAGGTAACCACAAACCAAGCTTTTGACTTGATAGATAGCCTTATCAAGCCGAAGAGGGCTCTCTCCAAAGGGTCACAGCCAGGAGGGCTGGAGCAATTAGGGTTTTAGGATAGGTATAAAATGCGGGGATTTGTTTTGTTTTGAGTGGGGTTGGGCTCACTGAAACGAGGATTAGGTCAAGTGGACTAAATTAGGGCCAATGAGATGAAATTGCAGTCCATTCGATGGGGCAAGTTAGGTAGAAAGGTTTAACACTTAAAGGTGATTTGGGTGAGATGAATAGACCAGTGAGGAGCTAGGAAGAGCATATGAGATGAATTCTCCCTAAACTGAAGAAAATGGACAAATTATGCAAAATTTCCCAAAACAGAGCATGAAAAACATGAATTTTGCCTTTCAACTTGAAATTAAGCATATCATAGACATGAAAAGGTTTATGAGCTTACAATACATTCATACAAATAATCACAAATAAAAAACTATGTCAAACATTCATGCCACATGAATCCCAAAAAAAATAGCTGCAATTTGTCATTAAAATCCAGGCAAAAATGTTTCTTGATCAATACACAAACTTTCAAACTGATGCCAACTTCCAACCCACTGAAAACCTAAGCTAAATAGACCTTAAACCACCTCCTCTCATCCTCAGGAGTCGAATCCATGAGGTGAGGGAGTTTTTACATGAAAAGCTAAACTGAAAGCTAGAGTGTAGGATGAGAAAAGGGACTCATTCCTATCTCTAGGAACTGATTCATTACACCTCAACTGATTGACTTACTTAATGTATCTACCCTAGATAAAAGTAAAAACATGAATTTTACATTCATCTTGACCATTTACATTAGTCATTTCTCATTTCCCAAGCTGAAAAATCAAACTGGAGAGAAATTGCTGAAGACTGTGAAAATTGGAAATTTCCTGGTAAACGGACAACGTGCAAGCAAAAAATATATCATGTTTGCAAAGCTGGTTTTGAGTGCCTTCTCGGTGTCCAAATCAACTCCATGATAGCTCATTGGAAAGCTCTCTGATTTTAGTTTCCAAATATACCTCCAGTTTCCAAAATGGTGCTCATTTTCCCTGTCAAAAACTTGATCTCCCAAGACTGGTAAATGCGCAGCGTGCAGGCCAAAAATGAGGCAGAAACATGAAATTTAGGTAGTTTTTTGCATTTTTGAGGGACCAGTTCTCCTCCAAATCTTCTGAAACTTGCTAGGGTTGATGTCCTCATCATTATGAACATGATGGTGGTGGCCATTTGTCAATTGGAGGCCCCAAAAAAGAGCATAGCATGCAGGTCGATGCACCTTTGGAAAATTTGTGTGTGCAAAAATACTCAAAAACATAGAATTTTCACCGTATTGAAGACCACATTTGGAGGTCTTCGTGGTGTCCAAATTGGGCCCAAGATAACTCGTTGGAAATCCCTTCAAGTATACTTTCCAAATATGCCTTTTGTTTTCTTATTGGAGTTGATTTTCCCCAGAACAACTTCATTTTACCAAACTCGGTAAAAAAGTGTTGAATTTACCTTATGCGTAAACGAAGAGTGTTGTTGGAGGCCTTAAAAAACTCCAAATTGAGCTCATGATAGCTCATTGAAATACATCTATGTCCAGGTATCATTTGACTCATCAAGAAAGTGATTTGGACACTCCGCCTATGAGAAAACTTGATTTTCCCAAGGTCACCTTAAGTGATAGTGCAAGAACTCTCATGTGGCACCTGTATTTTTGAAATTTATCTAAAACCATGACACCTGTGTAAAAACGGAATGAGGTTTTCATTCCTTGACCTTTTATGGACAAAAAACTCTCAATTTTTTCAAATGCATCTTTTTTTGGTCAGAAACACAATTTGAAGAAAAACCGACCCTATGAGTGGCAAATGACTTGACTCTTGGAATGACTTCTCAAAAAATGATGGAGACATGATGTTTATGAGCTGAAATGACCTCATACTTACTGATATGACCTACCTTATGGCTCCTCTGCTCAAATGTCTTGTTTCCATAGCAAATCCTAGCTCAGTGGGAGAGGAAATTAGGGTTTGGTGCTTGTGAACAATGATGACTTGGGCACCTTTGGGAAAAGACAACTCCATTTGAAATTTGATCAATTGATGAACTAAGAACTCTTTCACTTTGACATTTCATATGTTGGCATGTGGAAATCTGAGTTGGCAGCCTTTGGGAGACTGAATACTTATTACATTTGAATTGACATAAAATTACATGAATAAATAAAAATTGCATCTTGGAATGAAACTCACACTTGAAATCAAATTACAACTTGGGAAACCATCTTGGAGGTCATATTTACATGGTAAAGAGACATTATTGGGATCACTCTCATACTTTGTTGACCTTATGCAAATGAAATGGTGCATTTTCAAACCTTGAAAGACAAAACCCTAATGACCTAATGAGACTTTGAATAACCTGACTTCCATGGTTGACTTTAACTGAGACAAGACATGGTGAAATGAGCTTTTCATAGGTGTTATTATGCTCAAGAAGACATGGAAGTGAGTCAGCAAATGTGATTTTATGAGGGAGAGTGAAGTTTTATTGAGTAGGACTACCATTAGTGAAACAATTTTTAGCATGACCTAATGGAATGATATAAAAATTTCAGAGTGAGACACCTCAAATGAAAAATGAAGAGATGATATCAATCACTGATGGCAGAATTCATATTCTGACTATAAAAATGTCAACGAGAGATTATAAGAAGAAGTCGATGGGGCTTGGAGAAGATACACCAAATTAGTTGAGCATTCGAGCATTCGATTTGCTAAGAAAACGATCTCCAGAGTAACAACATTCAGTGGTCAGACGTGATTCAGTAAGGTCAAAGTAGTGAGAGGGGCAGGGACAGTGAGGATAAAGGAAGCTTTTCCAAATCCGGCGAGTACATTGCAGAAAGGAAACAAAAGCACTCTTAGGGAGATTTCTGTTTTTTTGGGGAGAAGGAGAAATTATGAAACCGAAACTGGGCAGAGGGTCTGGAGGCAAAGAGTATCAATTTCCCAGACAACAGCTGACGAGACAGTGAGAGGAGACGCAATTCCGAGCTCGTGGGATGCAGTAACTACGTAGGCTGATGCAGTGACTGTGCAGAGAGAGCAAGGAGCAGCTCAATTCAAGCTGAGGTCAGTGTCAAATCGCCAGTGGGGTGAGAAATTCTTCCCACTAGTTATTATTTGCCAATTTATCTCTGTTTGGATTGCTAGTTTAAGCACCCATAGATTGTACTAAGATTTTCACTACTCCATAATATAAAAACCCTCAACTGCTGCACCAATTTTCTTAAGTTCATTTTTTTCGAGGACTTAGTCTAAAAATAACGATTTCATATGTGAAAATTCATAAAACTGGAATCCTATTGCAGCAACTGGAAAATATTCACCTAATTGTTATTCTTTACTTAACAATTTATTTGCAGTTTCTCTACGACAAATACTCAATACATCACACTAGAACCTTCACTACATAAATAAATATGTCAGAACAAGAACTGAGCAAGAAGAAAAATAGACACACATATGACACCGTTATTTTTGGAAAAATGTCCCCGGAAAAATCCAATGCGGGAAAACCGATGCAACAACTAAGGGTTTATATTATTAAGTAGTATTTTTTTTTTATTTTTTTTTTATTTTTTTTCTGAATACAATCTGGATGCCCAAATATGGCTATCCAACAGAGAATCTAACTGACAGAGAATTAGTGGGGGTTACCTCTCACTGACACTGCAGATCCAAAACTGACCCAACCCCAAACTGACAAGCCTCGCGCTGCCTCTGTGCAACTAAAATAGCGGATCTCTTCTAAGGCTCAGCGTTGCCTTTGCATGCCTCTACAGTGCCCAGCATGGCCCTCACGCTGCCTCTTCTGGTTCTCTCTCTATGTTCTCTGCGATGTATTCCCGACTCAAGAAAAACCTCTCCAACCGAAACTATCCCTACCCCTCACTGCAAGAATCGCCTCAATGATCTCTCTGGTTGCTCTGCGCTGCTCACTTGAGAAATTGATCTCTAGACCCTTACTCGATGTATTTTCCAAATGCCCATTAAAGTCCTTATAATATTCTCATAGAGAAATCAATAGCCCGGATTAAAACATAATCAAGGGCTAAGATTAAATTGGCTTGATATTTGCTTTTTTCTAGAAGATTCACACCCAGTTCTAGTTATACCCTTTAACTAATATAATAAAACTCACTCTAGGTGGAATTTCCTAAAACGATTTCTAAGTATTTTGGAATACATGTGTTCAAGCCTCCCTGCAAAATTGCAGGCTTAGAGCACATTCGATGCTACCATAAATCAACACTTCCTCTTAGCGAGGAATGTGCTCTAGAAATGCAACCTGCTGAAGCATCACACTGTCTCTGTAAGATCTCCATCAGCGTTGTTTGTGTCTAACTCACTACCCACCAACCACTGCGCAAATGTTGCATTTGTGCTGCTATTGACCCTGCATATTGCTGCCAACTGTTACTGCACTGCAACTCTATTGCTGTTGCAACAGAAAAACATCCAAAATATTGAACCAAAGGTGTTCAGTATGATACATTTGTTGCTGGAGTTATGATTGCTGCTAGTCTTTGCGCTAACCCTCTGAAGCCTCTGCGTTGTTGCTGACTCTGCACTCCTGCCAACTTTGCTTTGTGTTTCTCAGTCTTTGGCGCTCCTAGCCACTGCAATTGTCACTTCAACACTCCTTTGCATCAACCGACACTGGTCCATCTTGCTACTTCTGATATGGGCTCCTCTAGCAAGGTATTTGTAATATCCCTTTTCAAGGATATCTCTCAAACACAGTTAACTCTAGACCAGAGATGGACTGGAGTGGCGTTTACCAGAGATTTCACCTCTGGAAAGAGGGTGAGATCTGGAGGCTACCTGGCTCTCACCAGACTCTGTCTATAGAGTATGGGTAAAACACAACTGATGGAATAGCAACTGGAATGTCTCAAAGGGAAAATGGACAGTAATATAGAGCATCCAACAAGATACAAATGCTATAAACTGAACATGAAGCAGATACACATAAAATAGAGAGAATACTAAGCCATTTTATTATACTGAGAAATAGGAATGAGCACAAGAGGTGATCAGAGTGATGGCACCTTGACTTGCACCAGGCAAGTGTAGAAATACTCTCAGAATACCCAAGGAATGGCTTCTCTCTGCTCTACGTCCAAGCTGCTGGAACACTGTCGTGCTGCTGCTACTGCTGGAACACAATGAGTATTTGGGGCTGCACCCCTACTCGGAATGAGCTGAAACTCTGGAATCCGCCTCTGCTCACAATACCCAGAAAAGCCCAGAGAGCGTTTCTAGAATGGACAACCTCCGAAAATACCTCCCTTGAGGATCTACGCTATCCCCCAAGGGCCACGCTGAGACTGAACAAAATCCTCCAAAAGATGGCCTCCTGCTCTGGAAAAATTCTCCAATAGGCAAGGGCTGGTCCCTTGCTCAATCTCCTGACCAAAATCCTCTGAAACAATGCCACTCCGGAGCTCCCTCAAAATGGACTGCGTCCTCCCTCTTAAGACTACACAGTCTATGGATGCACTACTCCTCCACAAATGCCAAACACCAATCCTCCTGCAAAACACTGATGAGGCAACCTCACCTAAGCAAGCACTCGAAGTCTCCCGGGGCTGAGGGTGAGATCTCCGAACGGAGACACTCAATGCACTAAACAGTGCTGCAGACAAGCTAAACAGCCAGCGTGCTAAAAGTCGTAGTGACGAGCTCAATATCCATAAACTCGAATGAGGAAATGAGGAGGCTCTCCTCCTTTTTATAACAATGGGCCTCTCTCAACCCTAGGCCCCACCATCTCCTACGTAGCCTCCATTTGGCCCACGTTGCCAACTAACCCACATGGTCTAAGTGGGTCCCCCTCTACGTAGTCTCTTGGCCCCCTTGGCCCACTTAAGTCACAACGTTGAGTCTACTAGGGAGTGCACTTTATTTTAGTGAGTTATGTCCCCCTCTCACTCACTTTATTTCTATTTCTAACTATAGAAGGCAAAATTGATCAAGTTAATATTTCCAATTAGCTATCGCTAATTGGGAATATTACAGCCTCCCCCGGCAAAATGTTGCTTGACCCCAAGCAACTGTAGTGATGGATGCTGCAAGATCTTCTCACTCTCCCAAGTGGCATCCTCATCTAGCAAATTCTTCCACCTCACCAAGAATTCCCGGACTGTCCTGCTCTGCAGCTGCCTCTCTCTGACATCAATGATGGCCTCTGGCTGTAGCACCAAATGCCCCTCATCATCTGTAGGCGGGAGTTCCTCCGTCACTATCACCTGCTGTCCCAAAGCCTTCTTCAGGCATGATACATGAAAAATTTTATGAATCTTGCTGCCTTGGGGCAGCTCCAACTCATAGGCAACCTATCCAACCCTGCGTATCACCCTGTATGGTCCATAAAAGTGGGGCTTGAGCTTTTCAACCCCCTTCTGATTCAGATTCGACTGTCGATACGGCTGCAAGCGTAGGTAGACCAAGTCCCCTACCTCAAACTATCTCTCCACCCGACCCTTGTCAGCATACAGCTTCTGCTGATTCTGTGTTGTAGCCATGTTATCCTTGAGAGCTCGGAGGATGTCCTGACTCTCTTGGATCCAATCCTTGGCTCTCGGAGCCTTGCTGGCACCAAACATCACATCAACGAAAGATAAAGCATGATAACCATACAATGCATAAAACGGAGACATTCCGATAGACATATGATGTGTGGTGTTGTAGCAGTACTCTCCTAGGTGCAGCCACTTCAGCCACGCTCTCTGCTACCCACTGACATAGTTACGCAAGTAGCCCTCCAGCCACTTGTTAACTATCTCCATCTGCCCATCTGTCTGTGGGTGGTAGCTGGTACTCGGTGTCAACTCTGTCCCCACCAACCGAAAAAGTTCCTGCCAAAATCCGCCCATGAAGCGACTATCCCTGTCACTGACAATGGTCTTGGGAAGACCATGTAACCTGAAGATATCCCGGAAGAACAGCGTTGCCACCTGTGCTGCTGTATAGTCCGCGGATATGGCGAAAAAGTGTGCATATTTTGTCAGTGAATCAACGACGACAAATATACAATCCTTGCCCTGCACCGCGAGCAACCCTGTGATGAAATCCATCGAAATATTTTCCCATTTCCCCTCTGGAATGGGAAGAGGCTGCAACAACCCTACTGGATGGTTCATCTCCCCCTTGTTGCGCTGGCAAACTTCACACTCCGTGACATGCTAGAGTACGTCCTCCTTGAGGCCCTTCCATGAGAACCAGTCTCTGATGGCCCTGTAGGTTTTGGTAAACCCCTAGTGACCAGCCAATGGTGAATCATGAGAAGCCTGTAGTATCTTCTTCTTGAGCTAAGAGCCCTCAGTCAAGAAGATCATGTCCCTGTAGTAGATGATCTCATCCATCACCCTGTATCGATCATCCGTCACCTGTCCATCCAGAACCTCACAAGCAAACCTGTCCTTGGAGTACTCCACCAATAGTCGAGCCCTCCAGTCTGCGTCTAAACTCATCAGAGACAACGCGGCTGGTCTGCGTGAAAGTGCATCAGCCACCACGTTGTTCTTCCCTTTGACATACTCGATGTCAAAGTCGTATGCCTGGATCTTACTGATCCACTTCTACTGCCTCTCCTGTAGCTGCTTCTGCTCTAAAAAGAATCTGAGGCTGTTGTGGTCAGTCCTCACCCTGAACCTGTTACTCGCCAAGTACTGCCGGAATTTGGCCAAGGCATGCATGATGGCCAACATCTCCTTGTCATATATAGCATACAACTGCTCATGTGGAAGGAGCTTCCGGCTCTCAAAAGCTATCGGGTGACCTTCCTGCATCAACACTGCACCGATCCCCTCTCCTGATGCATCACACTCCAAAACAAATGGCTGCGTGAAATCTGGCAATGCAAGCACTAGGCAGCTGCTCATCACCTCCTTGAGCCTATCAAAGGCCCGCTGCGCTGTATCTGTCCAACCGAATGCCCCTTTCTTTGTCAGATCTGTAAGGGGTGCAACAACCTGAGAGAAACTCTTGACGAACTTTCTATAATAAGTGCAGATACCAACAAATCCTCTAAGTTCTGTCACGTTTCTCGGCTCTAGCCAATCTCTGATGGCCCTGATCTTCTCCTCGTGGACCCTCACTCCGTCCACTCCTATGATGTGTCCCAAGTATAGCATCTCCGTCAGCCCAAACTTGCACTTGGAGAGCTTAGCATAAAACTGTTGCTCCTCCAAAATACGCAACACTGCCTCTATGTGCTGGAGATGCTCCTCCCACGTCCTGCTGTATATCAATATATCATCAAAGAAAACCAGCACAAACTTTCTCAAGTGACTGCAGAAGATGTGGTTCATGCACGACTGGAATGTGGTTGGTGCGTTAGTTAGCCCAAAGGGCATCACCAAGAACTCGAAATGGCCATAATGGCATCTGAAAGCGATCTTGGGAATGTCCTGTTCCCTCACGCGAATCTGGTGGTACCCGGATCTCAAATCAATCTTGGAGAAGAACTGTGCTCCTCTCAACTCATCCATCAGCTCATCAATCCACGATATGGGGTACCTATTCTTCATGGTTTTCTTATTCAAAGCCCTGTAATCAATGCACATCCGCAATGTGCCGTCCTTCTTCTTCACCAACACTACTGAAGAAGCGAAAGGACTGGTGTTGGGCCGTATGTGTCCAGCAACTCCTGGATGGCCCGCTTAATCTCGTCTCGATAGGCCTGAGGGTGCCTATAGGGTGTAGTAATAATGACCTGAATGCCCTGCTCTAGCTCAATCGTGTGCTCAAATCCCCGATCCGGTCACTGACCTGGCGGTATCTCCCCAAACACCCTCTCATACCTGTCAAGGATGGACTGTATCTCTGGATGCACTATTTGCCCTGTAGTCCCTACCTCTGATGCACGCAGCTCTACTGCCCACTCTATGTCTCCCTTCTGGAAGTCTGCCTCCATCTGGTGAGCTGAAATAGTCTGGGGTGGGTAAGTGTGCATTCCCCGTATCTTCTCATGCTTCTCGGTCTTCTTATCATCCCACTCCATCTCCAAGCCCTCCCAATCTGTGGTGACCTTCCCTAGAGTGATCAGCCACTGTACACCCAATACCACGTTGGTATCTGGTATGTTAACCACAAAAAAGTGGTCGGTCATCGTGTAGGTACCCATCGTCACAGCCAGCTCTGGGACATATCTAGCATACTGCATCGTCTGATCTCCTGGGACCAACTGAAAATCCATCGAAGCTCTCTGTCGGTATGCCTCTCTGCTCAACCATCTGTGCATCGATGAAGTTGTGGGTTGCCCCACTGTCTACCAGTACTGAAACTCGCTGCCCCCATACTGTCCCTCGCACTCACAGCGTCAGATACTTGCGTACTCCCCGCAATGCTACAAGGGTCCCTCCTGTGGGTGCAAAGGCTGCACCTCCTGCTCCTGGTGGTGGAGGTGGCAAATGGTCCTGCGCTGCATGTCTGCCTTCTACCTCCACGTCATCATACTCATCCTCTTCTCTGCTGTCCTCGGAGAAGACCTCAATAAAATGTGCTTTACCAGCAGCACATCTGTGTCCCGGTGCCCACGGCTCCTGACATGTGAAACACAACCTCTTCTTCTTCAACTCCCTCCTGGCATCATCATCCAACTGTCCCCTACCTAGATTCGCCTTTGGAGGCGAAATCCTCACATCCTTCCCCTTTGGCTGGAAATCCTGTCTCTGGGGGTAACATGTCCTGTTCCTGGGTAAGGAATCCTGCAAATCCTGGGTCCTGCCAACTGCGTCCTGGAGTGTGGCTGGTCTGGTGGATCTGACCAAACCTCGAAGTGGCTCTGCTAACCCCTCAATGAACATGTATATCATCCGTGTCGCGGATAGATCGGGCACCATCACCGAAAGTCTCAAGAAATCTGCAATATATGTCTCCGGGCTCCCAGTCTGTTTGAGCCTCGTCAACTCAACAAAGTGCTCCTCCGGATTCCTTCGGTCAAATCTCTCTATCAATCTCCGGGTGAACTCAACATATGTGGTCACTGTCGAATGCCCGAGTGTAACCATCCCATGGAACCACCAATCCTGAGCCTCACCATCCAAATGCAGCGTCGCCACCTTAATGGCCTCCGTCTCTACCATCTGGTTGAGCTGGAAGTATATGTCCAGCTTCTCCACCCAAGACTTTGCCGAACTGTTTGATGAACCATCAAACATAGGCAAATGGAACCTGCTCACTGTTCGCTGAGTGTCCCCCTCATGATAATGCCAGTGCCCTCTGTGATGGTCACGGGGTCTACTGTCCCGCTGGAGCTGAACAAAATCTCTAAAAGAAAGGGCCTCCCTAAACTCCTGCCCATATGCCTGATACTCTGCGAAATAACCCCCCATGTGGCCAGGCTCTGGCTCCGGCTGTGCTCCTACTCCGGTATCTGCACCCAGAAAAGTGGGCATAGTGGAACGTGTGGGGGCATTTGATGCCATGTGTTGAGTGGCATCGTGCTCCGAAAAATGGTGGGATGTGCCTGAGCCTTCACCAATCTGGAAACCCCTTGGGGTTTCACGTTGTCTAGCCTCCACAGCCGTGAATCTTTGTCCCATCACCTCAATCTGCCTCGACAGATCCTATACTGACTTGAGGAGTGCTTCCCCAAACTTCTTCGCATCACTATCATCTGCTATCGGTACTTCCTGCTCTGAGTCTACTGCTGGGTCCTGTTCTGCGTCTACCACTAGTTCCTCCTGTTCTGCGTCCACCACTGGAACGGAGTCACCCTCTCTATAGGTGATTTGCAACCTACACTCTCTGTCACGGTACCTCCTACCTCTGTAGCAAATATACAGCTTCTCCCCCGGTGTCATAGACAACTAGCTCCACAGGCTGAGCCAGATCTATGAGCTCTGATACCACTGTAATATCCATTTTTGAGGATATCTCTCAAACACAGTCAACTCTAGACCAAAGATGGACTGGAGGGACGTTTACCAGATATTTCACCTCTGGAAAGAGGGTGAGATCTGGAGGCTACCTGGCCCTCACCAGACTCTGTCTATAGAGTATGGGCAAAACACAACCGATGGAATAGCAACTGGAATGTCTCAAAGGGAAAATGGACAGTAATACAGAGCATCCAACAAGATACAAATGCTATAAACCGAACATGAAGCAGATACACATAAAATAGAGAGAATACTGAGCCATTTTATTATACTGAGAAATAGGAATGAGTACAAGAGGTGATCAGAGTGATGGCACCTCGACTTGCACCAGGCAAGTGTAGAAATACTCTCAGAATACCCAAGGAATGGCTGCTCTCTGCTCTGCGTCCAAGCTGCTGGAAAACTGCCGTGCTACTGCTACTACTGGAACACAATGAGTATTTGGGGTTGCTCCCCTACTCGAAATGAGCTGAAACTCTGGAATCAGTCTCTGCTCACAATACCCAAAAAAGCCCAAAGAGCATTTCTAGAATGGACAACCTCCGAAAATACCTCCCTTGAGGATCTACGCTATCCTCCCAAGGGCCACGCTGAGACTGAACAAAATCCTCCAAAAGATAGCCTCCTGCTCTGGCAAAAGTCTCCAATAGGCAAGGGCTGGCCCCTTGCTCAATCTCCCGACCAAAATCCTCTGAAACAATGCCACTCCGGAGCTCCCTCAAAATGGACTGCGTCCTCCCTCTCAAGACTGCACAGTGTATGGATGCACTGCTCCTCCACAAATTCCAAACACCAATCCTCCTGCAAAATACTTATGAGACAACCTCACCGGAGCAAGCATTCGAAGTCTCCCGGGGCTGAGGGTGAGATCTCCGAACGGAGACACTCAATGCACTAAACAGTGCTGCAGACAAGCTAAACAGTGAGCGTGCTCAAAGTCTTAGTGACCAGCTCAATATGCATAAACTCGAATGAGGAAATGAGGAGGCTCTCCTTCTTTTTATAACAATGGGCCTCTCTCAACCCTAGGCCCCACCATCTCCTACGTAGCCTCCATTTGGCCCATGTTGCCAACTAAACTGCGTTGTCATGGCCCACGTGGTCTAAGTGGGTCCCCCTCTACGTGGTCTCTTGGCCCCCTTGGCCCACTTAAGTCACAACGTTGAGTCTACTAGGGAGTGCACTTTATTTTAGTGAGTTATGTCCCCCTCTCACTCACTCTATTTATATTTCTAACTATAAAAGGCAAAGTTGATCAAGTTAATATTTCCAATTAGCTATCGCTAATTGGGAATATTACAGTATTGATCCAAGATGTGGACTCCTCAAGAATCCTTCCCATCTGTAGTTATTTCGAACTACAGTACTAGATCTCCACACCTCTCCCCTAGAGGTATTTGGGAAAACGTGGCGAACTCCCCCTCGATCCTTGCGGTTGCAACCTGAGGATCATGTTTCTCATCCTTGTCCTTCTTCTTGAGAGGACAATACGTAGCGTAGTGACCAACTTCACCACACTGGAAATACTTGATCTTAGATACTTTTGTGATCCATAAAGTAGATAGATGTCTTTCGGATTAATCACATTGCTATGATTTGGTCGACGTTTCGAACCAGCTAATGTGGTTCATGCTCAGGACAAGATGAAAAATCTAAATCGATCATCATGAATAAATAGTAAGGATGCAACATTTCCTGAATATAGTCGTTATAAAGCTAGCCGATGTTGAGCTAGTTAGTTAATTAGTTGTTAAGTAGATTATTTAAATATTTAATAATTATTAACAATTAAAGATGATAAAATAAAATATTTAAAATTATTTAAAATTTTTAAAATTTGAATATTTCAATAAATATTTTAATATTTTAATAAATATTATAAATATTATAATAAGTATTTTGATTTATATTAGAAGGAATTACAAAATTTTATTCAATAATAGGGAAAAATATATTAAATAAGGGAAAAGGCTAGGAAGAGAGAAATATATATAAATAAGGGACCGAGATAAGAAAATAAATATTAAGGAAAAAAGAAAAAGACCACCAGGACAGGGAGAAAATAATTAAGGATAAGAAAAAGAAGGGAGAGAAAGAATTAGAAAGAGTAAGAAAAAACTAACAGAGACCTAAGGAAATAGAGAACATAGCGGGGGAAAAAGAATCAAATCAAGAGAGCTAGAGTCCAGCTCTTAATCAATTTCCATCCATCATCCCCGTTAAGATTCTTAGCATGCATTTCAATCTCAATAGCCTCTCGAAGCTTCCTATGGTGGAAGTGGTCGACCTTAGCAATGACCTTGGAGTCCTCAATGTAAGCATGGTGACAGGTGTTTCCGCATGTTTAGCAAGAGCTGATGTGCGAGAGCAATTGTGTTTAATGTCTGTAGCATGCTCTTGGATTCTCTGTTTAACGGATCTCCCCATTTCTCCAATATAGGGAATACCACAGGAACAAGGAATCATGTAGACACCTTTCATGTCCTTAGGGTCAATAGGGTCCTTGACAAATTCGAGAGAATTCTTAATAGTACGAAGGGGCTTGAATGATGAGGAGACATTATTCCTCTTGAGGACATGGGCAATTTTGTCTGTTGTCCCTTGGATAAACGGGAGATGAACCTTGGAAATAGGATCAACCGGAGCAGATTTGCCTCCTAACCCTTTATATGTTCTTTGAAAAGCCTTAAGGCCTTGCGATCTATTACTCCCATTATTTGAGATCTGACACTGACCCAACCTCGAACTAACAAGCCCCACGTTGCCTCTGTGTCACAACTACTGGGGACTGCGTCACTCCCTCCAGCTGATATTTCTGTTGGCCTGTGGTTTCACACCCCGACTCCCACACTGGATCTGATCTGATCGTTAGAAAAATAGTGGATCTCTTCTAAGGCTTAGCGTTGCCTCTGCGTGCCTCTGTGCTCAGAAAATTTTCTGCAACCAAAACTATCCCTACCCCCTCACTGCAAGAATCAACTCGATGATCTATCTCGCTGCTCTGCACCGCTCATATTTATTCCAACATTTTTATTTATTCCGCAGTGTCTGTTTTGTGAAGGTTGCAATGTATATGTTTCGATATTTGTCATAGCACATAACAAATAATTTGTTTAATTAAATTAACAAATAGAAGAAATAACATCAGTTGCTACAATAGGATTCTGATTCACAGAATTTTCACATATATCATATTGTAGTTTTGTAAGTGTTGAATATTTTTCTTGGAAAAATGTTTGTTGTGTAGAATTGTTGCTTCTAGTTAATGCTCTTATGTCAATTTGTTGAATATCATTTTGGAAAGTTATTTGGTTGGAAATTACATAGGTTACTCATTGCATGACAATTGGTGAATGTTCCTAGTCGATGAGATTTTGTTTTTCTTCCATGAAACTTCATAACTTTTTGGAGGGTGAACATTAAAAGTTGTTTGCTAGGGAATCAATATTTAGCCTCCTTGAGGACAGTTTTAGCCAATTTTGAATCATCATAATGTCCATAGCCTATGGAAGTAGGTGTTGGTCCAAGAACATTGGTGATCAACCTCTCTTTTCGCCTTCTTTTCTCTCCTTATAAGTTTTGGCCCCTCTTTTTTAGGACATCTAGTGTGAAAATTCGTCAAACCATGAATCCTATTGTAGCAACTGGAATTAATTCTCCTAATTGTTAAATTAATTCTTATCAATTTATTTACTGTTTTCTATAGCAAATACTGAATCAATCACACTACAACCTACACATATAAACTGTGGAAGAAAAATAAATGCTAGAAGAAATATATGGACACACAAAATAACAGCATTATTTTTGGACCAATGTCCCTAGAAAAACCCAACTTGGGAAAACTAGTGCAATAGCTGAGGGTTTTATTATCAAGCAGCAATGAAATATTTCGAGTACAACTGGATGCCCAAACTGGCAATCCTACATAGAAAAATTGCCAAAAAATTCTATTGAGGAGAATTCCTCACTCCAAAGTCGAATCCAAGCACTAACCTCAGCTCGAAATGGAGTCGTCCAAACTGCCTCTACGTCACTCTCACACAGTCTCTGCGTCACCCATCATGGAACTGTGTCACCTCAAGCTGTATTTTCAGCTGATCTCTGGGAAACTGACTCTCCGGGCCTTTGAAAACTCTGCCCAACTTCCGACACTGAATCACTACTTCTCCCTCGCAAAATACGAATTGCCCATTGAACCTATAGCGCTGCCACTTGGTGAAAATTACTAAACCTGGAATCCGTATTGCAGCAAACTGATATTACTTCTCCTACTTGGTAAATTATATAAGTTATTTACTGTGTTATACAAGTAAATACTGAAGCAAATACACTGCAACCTTCACTAATTAAGCTGCAGAAATTAAATGCGGAAACAATATCTGAGCAAGAAAAAGTTGACACACATTACACTATTATTTTTGGACTAAGTTCCCAGAAAAACCCTACGCAGGAAAACCGGAGCAGCAAATGAGGATTTCATATTATTAAGCAAAAGTTTATAAATACAAATGGATGCCCAAAATCTAGCTATCCACATAGAATCTGACTGACAGAGAACTAGTGAGGACTACCTCACACTAACACTAGAGATTCGACACTGACCCAACATTGAACTGGACAGCCCCACACTGCCTCTGCGCAGATTTACATCACTCTGGCTGGGGACTGCGTCACCTCCTTCTGTCGGATCTTCTGCTGGTTGGATGTTGATCTTATGCCCCTCCGGTCTCACACCCTGACTCTCTGGCACTGGATCTGACTGATCCTCAACAAAATTTCGGATCTCCTCAAGGCCTCAGCACTACCTCTGCGTGGCTCTGTGTTGCCCAGCGTAACCCCTACAGTGCCTCTTCTGCATCCTCTTCTCTGCCTTCTCTACAATGTATTCCCGACTCAGGAAAAGATTTTCCAACTAGAACTATCATTGCCCCTCACTGCAATCGAATCAAATCAATGAATCCTTAGGTTAATCTGCGCTGCTCACTTGAGAAATTTGATCTCTAGACTCTCTTGGTGTGTTTTCCAAATGCCCATCGAATTCCTTATGATCTTCTCATTGGATCACCAATGGCCCAGATTAAATCATAATCAACAACTTAGATCATATTGACTCGATCTCCGTCTTTATCTAAAATATTCACACCAGTTCTATTAATATACTTTAATTATTTTAATTCCCCAAGTTTAGACTTAGGCACTTAATAATCCTACTACTGCCATCTTGGTATCACCACCTTGTTTCTGCACCACCCCCTGTCACGCTACTGATGTCTGACTACTGTTGCCCACCAACCATCGGGCAACTCTAATATGCGTTGCATCTGTGTTGTTGTTAACCCTGCTAAACTGCTCTGAACACTGCATCTACACTGCAACTCCCTCTCATTTTTTGTTGTTGCAAATGCAACATTTGCTATGATGCATCTGTCACCCAAGTCCTGATTGCTACTAGTCTTTGCGCTATCACTAACGGCTCTGCACTGTTGCTGACTCTGCACTATGCCAACTGCACTGTTGCCAACTCTGCACTGCACTCCCCAACATCTGATTGCAACTAATCTCTACAACTGTCATTCTGGCATACGGCTGCATCAACTTCCACTAGTTGATCCTGCTACTGAATATTGTGTGGGCCCTCGTAGCTAAGTATTGATCCAAGAGGTGCACTCCTCAAGGATCCTGCCCATATGTAGCACTCTAGGTCTACAAAACCAGGTCACCCCACCTCACTCCTGGAGGGATCTCTGCAAACATGATGAAGTCTTCCTCCAACCTGGAGGATAGCCAATCGATCTCGGCAGAAGCTGCCTGATGGTCCTGCTTCTCCTTATCCTTCTTCCTGAGAGGACATTGGGTGTTGTCGTGGCCTAGCTCGCCGCACTATAAGCACTTGACCTTCGACAGGTCCTCCTTCCTATGCTGCTCCCCCTATCCCTGATTGGGACACTTTGATGCAAGGGCCACATTCTCCTCTTCCTTCACCTGCTTTGATCCACTGCTACTACTGCCACTGATGGAGCTCATTATCAAGTCTCGCCTCAACTCCTCAACTCCTTCGTCTGCAAGTCTGAACACATCCTGTCCCATCTTGGCAAGGATTCTCTGCACAAAATACTTTGGACGACAACCTGCCACTCTTCAGAAAAACTGTTGAGAGCTACTCGTACTAGCTCAGTGGGTTGAGGTGCTACTCCAACAACTGCAAGCTCATCTCAGATCTCCTGAATCATGGCAAGGAAAAGGTCTATCCACTCCTCTTTCTGCATCTTATTGCATCTCAACTTCTCCAAGTACATCTTCTGTTGCTTGGAAGATCCCTAGTATAGTGCAAAAATAGTGTCCCGCATCTCTTTGGGCATTCCCTAGACTGCTATGTGTGAAACCACATGATCCCGAACTCCATCAAGGATCAATCTCTTTGCCTTCACCATCTCCTGGTTGTACTTCAATTGATTTGCATTCATGGTGATAACTACCACGTTATCAATATATGCCTTGAGATCATACTCATCCACAAGGAAGGAAATGCTTGCCTTCCAGATCACATAGTTGGAAGCTCCATCTAACTTGTCTTGATCCTGAAGCCCACTGGTGGCCATCTCAAAAAATTGTCGAAAATGAAAATCTCCTCTTCCCTTCTGCTCAACTGCTACTTAGTTCTATGCCCTCCCTTTTGGAGCGAGAAACTCTGCTCAAAACGACTACTGATATGCAAGGGAAAGCGAACTTCTTGAGATTAGAAGTTCCTTGAGGAAAAATTTCCCTTAGTGTGTGTTCTTCTTCCACCCGACGCTAGTTCTTCTCTAGCAAATTTGATCCAGATTTATGCAAGAACACAACAGA
The DNA here is from genome assembly GCA_034641835.2 of Pinus albicaulis. NCBI lineage: Eukaryota > Viridiplantae > Streptophyta > Pinopsida > Pinales > Pinaceae > Pinus > Pinus albicaulis. The sequence goes on along the minus strand of CM076570.1, from coordinate 1,079,956,894 downwards.
ATACACATATAACCATAAATACAAAGATGCAACGGAAATAACACTTCATTTCATTAATATCAAAGAGCTGAAATTTGCTTACAGACAAAATGGAAATAAACTAGCTAGGGTGTCGGTAGCTTATCTTTGAGAATGGATGCGGTGGCTACAAGCCTCTGAACTCTGTTCCAATGAGGCTCGAGGGCCTATTTATTTAGAGAAACAATGGAAAACCCTAAAAATCCAAAAACCTAACCCTAGGAGATGAAGCGCCAAAACTATGGGCCCCGTTTGGGGAAATTGGTGTTTCAACTTCCCGAGGTCGCAACTTTGGAATACTATCTTTGTTTGATGCACATGATACATCGTTAGAAAGATCTATCCGAGGACCACAACTGTTGACCACGAATATCGATTCCAGAACGAAATCATATTCGCTGGAGGGGCGATGCCTAAAAAATGTCATTTAGGGCCTCAAAACAGCGCCAGAAGTTCAGGACCCGAAAAACTGCGAAAAAATGTAATTTGTGCCAAAACTGAAAAACTGAAACGGACAATGGTGGGGTCCCAAGTGGAAAAGGTGGGTGGCCACCAATATCCCCCTGGATCAAAATTGCTGCAAAACCACTGCGTCCAACTAGAGATTTGCTCTACAAGTAAACTTTGGCTACTCCCTCTCCCTCTGAAATTTCTCGATCTGGAGAAATCGACTTTTTCTTTCACTCCCTCAAAAAAACTTATTTTCCTCAAGAAATGCGACCTCATGGCCAAGGAACTGCGATGTCCTCTGGGGTTTCAAACTGCTACACACACTAAGCAACAAAACTCCTCTTTTCTTCTGCTACTAAGCTCTCTAGCTGATCATCTGCACTCTGATACCATGTGAAAATTCGGCAAACCCCGAATCCTATTGCAACAACTGGAATTAATTCTCCTATTTGTTAAAGTAATTCTTAACAATTTATTTACTGTTTTCTACAGCAAATATTGAATCAATCACACTGCAACCTACAAAAATAAACTGCAGAAAAAAATAAACGTTGGAAGAAATATATGCACACACACACAAAAAAAACACCGTTATTTTTGGACCAATGTCCCTGGAAAAACCCAACTTGGGAAAACTAGTGCAGCAACTGAGGGTTTTATTATTAAGTAGCATTGAAATATTCTGAGTACAACTGGATGCCCAAATTGGCAATCCTACAAAGAAAAACTGGCAAAAGCATCTAGTGAGGAACATTCCTCACTCCACAGGCGAATTTGAACATTGACCTTAGCTCGAAATGGAGGCGTCCAAAATACCTCTGTGTAATCTCTGCATCACTCTCACGTAGTCTATGCGTCACCCAACGTGGAACTGCGTCACCACAAGCCATCGTGTCAGCTTTTGTCTGGGAAACTAACTCTCCCAACATCTGGAACCTTTGTCTAGCTTCCGACACTGAATCACTGCTTCTCCCCAGCAAAATACGAATTTCCCACTAATGCTACTGCGCTGCCACTACATCAGCCTCACTGTGGCTTCTCTACCTCTCTGCAAATGCACTCACCAGATCTGGAATGCCTCCTCCGACTTCATTCTCTCTGCCCCTCTCTCACTACTTCATCCTCACTTAACCTCTCTTCGGCAACAAAACACTGCTACTCTGGAAATCAATTTCCTAGTAAAAATCGAACTACTAAAGTGTATCTTCTCCAAACCCCATCGAATTCTTCTTATAATCCTACATTGAGACTTCAACGACCACGATTAGATCTTAATCGATGGCTAGGATTAACTAGAAATTGATCCATGTGATTATCTAGAACATTTCACACCTTGACTTAATTAATTATGATTAATTAATCATATTCCCTATGTTTATACTTGGGGAATATTTAAAAATTGACTAATAATCTAATTAAGACGTCTCTAGGTGGAATTTCCATAAACGATTTCTGGTTTTTGGAGAATACATGTATTCTAGCCTCTCCACAAATTTTCGTGGCTAGAACACGTATGATGCTACAAAAGCTAACAACTAGCTAGGGAATCATGCGAAATCCTTTAGAGGAAGATTTTCTGGATTTCATTCAGATATAGCTCTTTATTGAGGTCCTTTCTAGAGGATCTCTAGTTTTGGTTGATGTCTCATAGTGAATTATCCATAAATCCTTGTGCACTAGGTGTGCCTTAGAAGGGTAATCTAGCTTGTATTTTCTTTGATAGCTGGCTTTATTAAGGGTTGTATGAGAATTGTATTCAATGGAATAAATCATAAGAGATCCTTTCTCCTCCCTTGCCATGACCTAGTGAGCACTTTGGAAGCATTTATTCCCACACTTATTCGTAAAACCCTACATTTAGCACAAGCCTTTCTTGGGTCCTTCAAAGAGAGCAAAGAGCCTCTTAGAAGTGTCAAATCATCACATAAAGCTCCTTTAAGAAGTCCTACCTCATTCGAGAGGCTTGACCTGAGAATAACAAATTACCATTGCATATCTCAAACCCTAGGTCTTGATCTTCTCACCCCAAGGTCTTCCTTGGAGAGCGTGTTAGCTTCTTTGAAGCATTCGACCTTTATTGTGTCTCTCCTTGAATGGGCTTTGTCAAATCACTTCATATCTAGTTATTGACATATCCATTACAAGTGATTTCCTTCCTACCAAGTCTCCTCCCATCAGTGAAAGGACGTCAAGCGCAGGGGGAATTGACTGAGGTGACAGTGGGTCTTTGTCACATTTTTGTCACTTGGTCTAGTAGTTGTCCCATAGGCTCCCCTCCTAAGGCCCTGCTAGATTGTGTGGTAACAAGAACCTTCCTAACTTTGAAACTATGGGATGATTGTATATAGGAGTAGACTTGAATAAAGTCAAAGGCTAGCAATAAGGTTAGTAATAGGAACCCGACCCTATCTATTCAAACAAATAAAGGCAGATCTAAAGGACCCAAAAAATGTAAGGGAGAGAGTGAGGAGTCAACCTCACAACCAAGAAAGAAGAGAGTGAAACAAACTGCTTCACTTGTCATGAGTGCGGTCATTATCTATCACAATGTCCAAATAGGAAGAACATGGACTCAATGCCAAAAGAAAGTAGCAAAATTTACAAACACTCGAATGAATGAGTTCACTACCTAGTTTGAGAAATATTCCTTGATGGTATCTTACCTTTGCACCAATACTATTATGAGAAATGCATGGTATGTAGATAGTGGAGCATCTCATCATATCACATTAGCCCGACAATTATTTTCTAGTGTAAAAAGCAAGACTACGGAGTACGGGTTGAACTTGGTGATGATGTCAACTACCCAGTTGGAGTTGGTATTATTCCCTTCCAGCTATGAAAATTTCTGAATCCTTAATATAGAAACCTTACTGCTAACTATTGATTAACTTCTCCTACTTGATTTATTACACAAGTTATTTTAACTGAATATTCAAAAAAAACTTCTAAGTAAACACAAATAGCAGCCTACACAACTACAGAACATTCACTGAACATCACGCACATTTGACAAAATGACAGAATGATTTTTTAGACAAATGTCCCTGGAAAAACCCAATGCAGGAAAACTAGTGCAACAGCTCTAGAGGGTTTTATTATTGTGCAGAATATGAATACAACATTTTGGGCACCAAAAATGGTTTGCCCTACAAAGAAAAATACATGACAGTTGTACCTTATCACTCAGAGACAGAAAATATCGCTGAAATAGGTCCTCAATCGGGATTTACAGATAACAAGCCCTTTCTGGCCCGCAAAACCCCAGCACAACTCTTCCTGAAACTGCGTCAACCCCCTAGCCTAATGCAACCTCTATGCAGCACAGACTGCCCCTGCGTCACTCTGAAGGCCTCTGCGCTGCCTCTGCCTCACCCAGAAGGGTCTGTGTCACCCTCTGTGTGGCCTCTGCGTCAGCTTAGCTGGGCTGCGTGCCTCCTGCTGACCTCTGTATTGCCCTGGTACATGTCAAGATTTTGGGGTAGCATCGAATGTGCTCTAGCTCCCAAATTTTGTGGAGGAGCTAGAGTACATGATATCTCCAAGACCTAGAAAGCGTTTGAAGAAATTCCATCAGGTTTAATAGATATTTAATTAATTAATCTTTTTAATTAAGGACCCTAAGTATAACTTACGAAAATTAAAAGACTAAAGTGAATTAAATTAAACATGTGATGAGAGGACTTAAGTGACGCGGATCAAGCAACTTCTAATCTTAGCCGTCAATTAGAGATTAGATCACGGCCGTTGGTTTTCCAACAAGAAAAGTGTAAGAGAAGGGCTTGGCGTCAGTTGGAACACACACATTAGCGGAGCACTAAAGCTAAGCTAAGATTCTAAGGCGTGGTTTGCAAAGAATTTCATAAGTGTTTTAGTTGCAGCAAGGGGCAGTATTGGTGAAGGGGATGGTTTGATTCCAGTCCAAGAGTACAGAGGACAGAGAAGCAGCATTCCAGACCAGCGCAGAGGTAGCTAGGTGCTACGCAGTCCAGCCAGAGCCCCGCAGGGGCGGTGGAGAGGCAGCAGGAGCCACGCAGGGTTGATGCAGGCCTAGTTAGGGCAGCGCAGGGGCAGCTTAAGCCCTTCTAGGGTGACGCAGGCCAGTCAAGCTGACGCAAAGGGCTTCAGAGCAACGTTCGGGTTTTCGATGGGCCAAAAAGGGCTGAGTTCTGTAAATCCTGTTTGAGGGTGTGAATCAGTCATATTTTTTGTCTCCAGGGATAAAGGTATTTCTTGACGTATTCTTCCCTGTCGAGTGAACTGGTTTTGGTGCCCAGGATTGTTGTACTTAGATTCACTTTCTCTATGAGCATGTTATTCAGTATTAGACCTATATGTGTAGGTTGTTATATGTATTTACTTTGATGTTGTTTCTGAATATTCAAAATAATAACTTGTTAATTTAATCAAGTAGGAGAAGTAAATCGAGAATTAATAGTAAGATTTCTTCGGTTTAGAAATTTTCACATGGTATCAGAGCGATTCCAGATCTAGCTGGATCTCCAGCAAATCAACAGAAGAAATTTTTGCTGCAGAAAGCAGCTGAAGCGCTAGAGAATCCGGAGAGGGCAGCACAGCACCAAAAGGACGCAGAGGCAACAAGAGCCACGCAGAGGGCAACACAGTCCCAGCTAGGTGACGCAGAGACAACAGAGTGCCTTCCAGAGGGGCGTAGGAGCAGCCTGCACTGCGTTGAGCTAGTATGCTCACGTAGAGGCCAGCTAGGGTGACGTAGTCCAGTTTTGAGTGTTGTGCAGATTTGTCGTGGCTCGGAAGCAGAGCTTCAAATCTTCAACAGTTACTAGTGGGGTGGAGATTCTAATGATGCAGAATCATGCCTAAGCTAAGTTGACAAAGAGAGGGAGGAAAACAATTGCTCAGCAGATTTCATTGCCAACAGAAATCTGAGGATCCATGGTAGAGTGATCGAAGAGAGCTAATTCGTTGTGTTTGGCATATTTCCAAGGAGGAAATTAGTTGTTAGAGAGAGCAGCAGGTACCTTTCTCGCGAGGGACTCTAGATCTGAGTTTCTAAAAGCAAAAGCAGGGAAAGGAAGATTTGTTCCGACAAAGATCTGAGCAGATGGTGCCACACGGACTGCATGATCGGGATAGGTTAGATGACCTATCCAACTTTGCTATCTGGAAGGCCAGAATCCGGGTAGTCCTGGAGGCATACGGCTTGAGGGAGCATGTAGAAAAATTCTTGGCTACACAAACAGATGCTCTTCTCCTAGCGAAGCATAATGAAGCAGCGACACATGCCAAGTGCTTCATCATGACGGGGTTAAAGATCATGTGGTACAACACATAGCCAAGAAGAATATGGCTAATGAGATGTGGAAAGCGTTAACCACACTGCATCAAGGGAAATCTGTCCAGAGAAATATGCTTCTGGAGAACTAGCTGAGGTTATTCATGATGTCCAAAGGAGAGGAAATCGATCCTTTCCTCTTCAGGTTGTAGTCGATTCGGGATCAGCTGACTGCCATGTGTGTCAAGGTGGAGGATAATTTCATGGTGAGGACTGCTCTAAATGTAGTCACAGAGGACTGGGAAACATTTGTCCAAAGCATTTTGGGCAAAGTGGACCTTCCTAACTGGGACATTATGTGGGCCATCCTCTAACAAGAGGAGATCCGTCGAATGACCAAGAGGCAGACCACCACCGGTTCGAGAAAGGTAAAGAAGGAGGAAGAGGAAGATGCAACCCTGGCATTGAAGGAACAACAAGGGAAAAAGAAGTGTGATCTATCTAAGATCATATGTTTCCAATGTGGTGAACTTGGACACATTGCCAACAATTGTCCTCAAAGGAAGAAGGACAAGGAAGGTTCTAGTTCCAAGGTTGTGGTAGCCGACGATGGCTCCAATGATGACGTAGCCATGAGTGCTCATGAACAACGGAGGTGGAGCGATATTGATCTGTAGAGCAGCTACAGAGTGGTGGCAGGATCCTTGAGTAGCCCAACTCTTGGATCACATATGTGCTACGTGAGCCTTAAGACAGTAGCAAGAAATGACTGGAGCAGTGGGTGCAAAGATCATGGATGAAGCAGAGGCAGAGGCTGGGACGTTGTAGAGTGAGCAGCGCAGTGCAGAGGTAGCAGCAACGTAGAGGGGTTGATGGGACTTCAATAGCGCAAAGGAGGCATGCTTACGCAGTGCAGAGTTGTAGCAGCGTAGTGGCTTCAGGTGGACAGCGCAAAGCAGCAGCCTAAGGAGCTTCAGTGATGATATGCAGCCCGACTGACTTGTTTGTTATCGGGCAGGGGTCCTTCAGTTGCTTACTCTCGGTAGCTGAGTTGCACTGCAGTAGTTGGCAGCACGATGCAGCAATTGGAGAGGGAACTGCAGTATGAATGTAGCATTGATGGTGGCAGAGTCATCGACAGTAGTATAGATAGCAGCAGCAGCGTAGTGATGAATTGTAGCAGGTCAAGCATCGCGCGGAGACTGATGCAAGAGATCAGAGAAGTACTTCTGGGTGAAGTGTATTGCTAGAGCACATTCCTGGCTAAGAGGTCGTGTTGATATTTTGGGGTAGCATTGGATGTGCTCTAGCTCCGAAATTTTGTGGAGGAGCTGGAGTACATGAGATTTCCAAGACTCAGAGAGCGTTTGGAGAAATTCCATTTGGTTTAAGAGTTATTCAAATAATTAATCTTTTTAATTAAGGACCCTAAGTCTAAATTAGGAAAATTAAAAGATTAAAATGAATTAAATTAAACATTTGATGAGAATGTTCTAAGTGACATGGATCAAGCAGCTTCTAATCTTAGCCATTGATTAGAGATTAGATCACGGTCGTTGGTTTTGCAACGAGAAAATTATAAGAGAAAGGATTGAGGTCAATTGGAACACACACATTGGCGAAGCACTAAACCTAAGCTGAGATTCTAGGGCGTGGTTTTCTAAGAACTTCAGAAGTGTTTCAATTGGAGCGAGGGGTAGTATTGGCGAAAGGGATGGTTTGATCCCAAGCCAAGAGTACAACAAGGGTAGAGAAGCAACATTCCAGACCAGTGTAGAGGCAACCAGGTGCTACGCAGTCCAGTTAGAGCCCAGCAGGGGTAGTAGGAGCCACACAGGGTTGACGCAGGCCTAATTAGGGCAGTGCAAGGGCAGCATAAGCCCTTCTAGGGTGACGCATGCCCTTCTTGAGTAGCGCAGAGGCTGACACAGGCCAGTCAGGCCAAGGAAGAGGGCTTCAAAGCAGTGTTGGGGTTTCCAGTGGGCCAAAAAGGGCTGGATTCTGTAAATCCCATTTGAAGGTGTGAATCAGTCATAATTTTTGTCTCTGGGGATGAAGGTATTTCTTGTCGTATTCTTCTCTATCGGGTGAACCATCTTTGGTGCCCAGAATTGTTGTACTTAGATTTTGCATAATAATGAAAATCCTCCAAAGCTAGCTGCACTAGTTTTCTCGCATTGGGTTTTTCTAGGGACATTTGTCCAGAAAATCTGTGTGTCACTTTGTCTATGAGCATGTTAGTCAGTATTAGAACTGTATGTGTAGGATATTATATGTATTTACTTTGATGTTGTTTCTAAATATTCAGAGTAATAACTTGTGAATTTAATCAAGTAGGAGAAGTAAATGGAGAATTAACAGTAAGATTTCTTAGGTTACGAAATTTTCACCGTACGATACTGCCTCTCTGCTGCTGTATTCTCGGCCTTGGATCTAATGATCCCTTGCCGATCTCTGCCCCTCACTGCACTGCAAACTCACTTTGAATTCCTTAGCAAAACTCTGCCCCAAAAATTCGACTTAGCTTCAATGCATCCCATGTGTGTGTCTCCTCCAACTGACCCCAAGCCTTTCCTTTATACTTTTCTCATTGGCAAACCAATAGCTGTGATCTAATCTCTAATCGACTGCTCAAATTAAAGGAATTCTTGATCCATGTCACTTAGAACATTCTCATCACATGTGTAAATTAATTCACTTCAATTTGTTAATTTCTCTAAGTTAGACTTAGTGTCCCCATTAAAAAATTTAATTATTTGAATAACTTCTACACCAGATGGAATTTCTCCAAATGCTTTCTGGGTCTTGGAGATATGATGTGTTCCAGCCCCTCCACCAAGTTTTGGAGCTAGAGCACATCCGATGCCACCCCAAAATCTTAACACTCCCTCTTAGCAAGGAGTGTGCTCTAGCAATACTTCCACATTGAAGCATTACCCTGATCTCTTGCATCGTTCTTCGCGCTGATGCTTGGCCTGTTGACCTTCATCCACTACGTTGCTGCTCTCTGCACTGCTGCCCATGTCTCTGTCACTGACACTGCAAAATTTGTACTGTAGCTCCCTCTCAAATTGTTGCATCGTGTTGCCAACTGTTGCACTGCAACTCAGTTTCCGAGAAGTAAGTGACTGAAGGATCCCTGCCCAATTACTGACAGATAAGTCAGTCAGGCTGCATCTCATCACTGGAGCTCCCTTGGTTGCTGTGTTGCGTTGTCTCTCTGAAGCCACTACGATACTATTGCTCTGCACTGCGTAACCACTGCCCCTCTGCGTTGCTGAAGTCCCATCAACCTCTGTGCCATTGCTTCTATGCTGCTCCCATCTACAGTGTCCCAGCTCTGCCTCTACTTTCACTGTGATCTACTGCACCCATTTCTCCAGTCATCCTACTACTGTCTTAAGGCTCCCGTAGCTCATATGTGATCTAAGAGTTTGGGCACCTCAAGAATCCTACCTTCCATCGATAGCTGCTTTAAAGATCAAGATCGCCCCACCTCTTCTCTCGAGGCACATGAGCGCTCATAGCCACATCATCTTAACTACCACTATCCCCTCTTGCTGTTGTTGCCTTTGAATCAAAAGATTCCTTGTCCTTCCTCTTAGGACAATTGTTGGCGAAATGTATTTGATAGGTCCTTCTTCTTCTTCCCTTGTTTTCATTGTCTCTTTGATGCAAGGGTTGCATCCTCCTCCTCCTCCTTCACTTTGCTACTTCCGCTGCTGAATTCCCTCTTGGTCATCGTCGGATCTCCTCCTGTCGAAGGATAGCCCACATGTCACCCCAATTAGGGAGTTGCACTCTACCCAAAATGCTTTGGACAAAGATTTCCCACTCATTGGTGACTGCATTCAGGGCATTCCTTACTAAGAACCCTTCATCCGGAGTTTCCCCCATGGCAATTAGTTGATCTCGGATAGTTTGCAATATGGAGAGGAATGGATCAATCTCTTCCCATTTGTGTATCTAGAGCATCCTCATTTGGTTCTCCAGAAGCATCTTACGTTGGATGGAGCTCCCTTGATACAACGTGGTCAAAGTTGTGCACACCACATTTGTTGTCTTCTTCTTGGCAATGTGTGGGATAACATAATCCCTCACCCCATCCATGATCAAGCGCTTTGTCCGCTTCTGATTCTCGTTAAAATTCTTCAGAGCGTCCACAGCAGTTGGCACATCTAAGACATTTTTTGCGTGGTCTCTGATGTTGTACTCCTCCAAGACTGACAAGATTTTGGTTTTCCAGATCGCAAAGTTGGACACACCGTCCAACCTATCCTGATCACACAGTCCGTATGGGGCCATCTAGCTCAACTCTGTCGAAGCGGGTACTCCACTCCCTCTTCCTGCTGCAACACTCAATAGGAGACTGGATCTGGGTTTCTTGGCAATAGAAACCCTCTAGAGTAGCTGCTCCCTTTGACAATTGATTTCCCTCCCGGAATATGGTTAATTAATCAGTGTTAGTTGACTTAAGGTCAAAATCATCTAGAAACTAACACGAATCGACATAATTTGGGCCATCGATTATGTTTTAATCTTGGTCGTTGGTGCTCCAATAGAGAATTATAAGAAGTCAATGGGTAGATGGAGAACACATCAATGCAGATACTCAGTTGTTGAAGCAGTTTGATTTTCTCAGTAGTAGATATTAGACAGAGAATATTGAGTCAGAGGGTGAGTGGCAGGTGGTAGAGGAGGTCAGCAGTGTTTCAGAAGGAAGAATTTTATTTTCCGAAAGAGGCAATAAGAGGAAGGTGGAATTCTAAAACCCTTTCTAGGTTTTGTAGGTTTGTGTTGGAGACTCCAAGATTAATCTAGCAGAATTTTTTGGGTAGATTCGAGGGGTCGAACAGGGGTCCCAACTCAGACAACAGCTGGAGGAGCTAGGGGGAAATTGGGCTGAAATTTTGAGGTCAACATTTGGCCAATTCTTTCGTGGGTTTTTGTGCGTTATTGGAGGAGAGCCTGGGGTTAATTTCCCGAAATTTTCTCAGTAAAAAAGGAGGTCCTAGAAGCCATTGTTTGCAGCGAGCAGCGTAGTTTTTCATTGGGTCAACGCAGAGATTGTTGGGGACAACCACATTACTTGTTAGAGCATCCGAATTCATCACCTGGGCATTGTTAGCTTGCCTTGGGCAAGCCCAGGTGTATGTTTTTTGATCTTACCTTTGTACCCAACATCTATATTAATAGAATGGCTCAGCTCAACGTAGTTTATGGATATTTTTGGGTGTTTAATGTGTTTTAAATTTTGTGTGTGTGTTTTTACTATGCTTGCTTTGTTTATCATTGTAAATTTCCATTAGGAATATTACAATAAATTATGTCTCAACCCAAGCGTCCTCAAGTCAAGTATCAAACCTCCAAGGTGTATGTCTCATGGTCTCATGCTCTTAGGGATAAATAACCTCCTCCAAGTGCCTAATTCTCATCCTCCTAGGTTACCACCTCTCCTAATCAAGCCACCAAATACCCCATTGTGTGCACCCAATGGGCTAGTCATCATGCCATATAGGATAAAAACCTTGTAGCTAAGTGCACTATATTCACACTCTATCCAAGCTCAACCATCCACTCAAACTGAGCCATTGATATGTTCACTAAGCATCACCAAGGGATTAGAATACCTAGCACTCTCCTAGCTAGGTGAAAACACATTTGGAGAAACCCAAAAAGCTAACAGGTTCTTCAAGTTTGCACCTAGAAAGTTCCATAAACATGTTCTAGTGATAGAGGATGAGGAGTTGGAAGCCTAGGAGTAGGTTGAAGCTCCGAGGAGCACATTTAGATAGAGCAAGCCTCCAAAATAATTCCAAACTACATGGAATTAATAACCAGCATCATGGGTTCCAATCCTTCCAACTCCTAGGTGGAAATGAACAAACAAGTATAGAAAAATGCCATGAGGGAGGAGTACATATCCACCATGAAGAATGATGTTTGGGACATAACACCAAAACCAAAGGGGAAGTTAGTAGTGAGTTCTATGTGACTCTACAAGATCAAGCATTCAGTAGATGGAAACATTGAAAATTTCAACGTGAGATTTAGGGCAAGAGGGTTCTCTAAGAAAGAGGGAGTGCACTACAAGGAGAAATTTGCTCCAATCACCAGGTACACCTCCATAAGAGAAGTTATGTCCTTAATTTCCTAAATGGGATGCAAGATACATCAAAATGGATGTGAGGACAACTTTCCTTAATGGGATCATCGAGGACGAAGTTTACATAGAGCAACCTCTTGGTTTTAAGGAAAATGGGAAAGAGTCCCATGTTTGTAGGCTTAAAAATCCTTGTATGGACTAGAGCAAAAACAAAGAACATGGTATTCCAAGATAGATGGATATTTGAAAAGTATGTGCTTCACCAAAAGCAAAGAAAACCCTAACTTATATTATATATCTCTTGGATCGCATCTACTTCTTTTGAAATATGTAGATGAATTGCTTATTATAGGTATAGAGAAGTTTAATGCAGAGTGCAAAGTAAGCATGGAAACCAAGTTTGAAATAAAGAGAATAAGTATGATGCATTACTTCTTGTGTTTGGAGGTTTTGAAAAGCACAAGAAGCATTTGTTAGTTTTTTTAGCATCGGATGTCTTCGAGCCACGAAATTTGGTGGAGAGACTAGAATACATTAATCTCCAAAACCCAAAAATCGTTTATGGAAATTCCACCTAGAAGTGTCTTAATTAGATTATTAGCTGATTTTTAAATATTTCCCAAGTCTAAACTTACAAAATATGGTTAATTAATCAATATTAATTGACATAAGTGTCGATTTTTGGTAGCATCGAATCTGCTCTAAGTCTCAAATTTTGCAAGGAGGCTTAGACACATGTATTCCAAAGAACCGAGAAAGAATTTTTTGAAATTCCACCCAGATGGGGTTTTATTAAAATAATTAATTATTTTTAATCGGAGCCTAAGTTTAAACATAGGGAATTAAAATAATTAAAGTATATTAACAGAATTGGGTGTGAATCTTCTAGATAAAGATGAAGATCGAGTCAATGTGATCTAAGTCGTTGATTATGTTTTAATCTAGGCCGTTGGTGGTCTAACGAGAAGATTATAAGAAGGACTTCAATGGACATTTGGAAAATACACCAAGCGAGTCTATATATTGAATTTCTCAAGTGAGCTGCACAAAGCAACCAGAGGATTCATCGAGTTGATTCGATTGCAGAGGGGAAGGGATAGTTCCAGTTGAAATATTGTTTCCTCAGACGAGAATACATCGCAAAGAAGACAGAGGGGACGCAAAAGAGGAAACGTAGGGGCTACGCTGGGCACGGCAAAGCCACGCAGAGGCAGCGCTGAACCTCTGAAGGGATCTATATTTTTGGTGAGGATTAGTCAGATACAGTGCCAAAGTGTCGGGGTGTGAGACTGGAGGGGTAGAAGATCAACATCCAGCCAGCAAAAAGACCAGCAAAAGGGAGTGACGCAATCCCCAGCCAGAGTGACGCAGATTTACGTAGAGACTTCGTGGGGCTCATCAGTTTGGGGTTTGGTCAGTGTCGGATCTCCATTGTTAGTGTGAAGACATTTTATCACTAACTCTCTGTCAATTATTTTCTCTGTATGGATGTCCAATAAGGCATCCTAGATTGTATTCAGAACTACTGCTTAATAATATCAAACCCTCAGCTGCTACACCGAATTTCCTGCATTGGGGTTTTCCAAGGACTTAATCCAAAAATAACGGTGTAATGTGTGTCTAATTTTTCTTGCTCAGATCTTGTTTCCAAGTTTAATTTTCATAGTTTAATTAGTGAAGGTTGCAGTGTATTTTCTCCAGTATTTACTCGTAGAACACAGTAAATAACTTGCATAATTTACCAAGTAGGAGAAGTAATATCAGATTGTTGCGATAGGGATTTTGGGGTTAGGAATTTTCACATGTATCAAAACACTCCACATGAAACAAGAGAGAAGAGTCAAAGAGTTCAACATTGAGGAAGAAGAGGGAGATAAAATAGCTATGTAGGAAGCAGATCGAATCCCCAAGGGATTGCATAGTCCAGGCCAGGAGGGCAAGATTTGCAAGGGAATCTCTCTCTGAGTGAGTTGACGGAGAAGAATGATTTCCAATTTCCAATTTGTCAGCGACAGAGGGAGCAGCATAGTAGTAGCTTCAGCGTAGGCCAGTTTCTGGTGGGACGCAATTTTCTTGTAGCAACAGTTGCTGGTGCAGGAAACGTCAGAAGAAAGAAGGAGACACTAGTTGAGGGAATTTCTTCCTCAGTGAATTTCTCGCCAAGGAATTCTATTTTCGCAGCTTGTTGAGCAAAATTTGGGAGAAGCAAATTTACTAACTCCAAATAGCCGAGGGACAGGGCTGTATACCAACCTAGTAGTTGCGCAGAGTAGAGAGGGAGCAAGCGAACACTTTTTCAGCTTGGAAAATATGCGTAAACCGTTGAGAGATCGTGATCAATTGAGTAAGGCCCATGTTAAGATTTTGAGGTATCATCATGTGTGCTCTAGCCCTGAAACTTTGTGGAGGGGCTAAGACACACGAGACCTCCAAAACCCAGAAAGCGTTTGGAGAAATTTCATCTAGTGTTGAAGTTATTCTAATAATTATTATTTTTTAATGAAGACCCTAAGTCTAACTTAGAAAAATTAAAGTGAATTAATTAAACACATGTGATGAAATGTTCTAAGTGATGTGGATCAAGCAGTCTTTTAATATGAGCCATTGATTAGAGATTAGATCACGATCACAAGTTTTCCAATGAGAAAAGTATAAGAGAAAGGCTTGGGGCTAGATGGAGACAAACACACACATTCACAGAGCACTGAAGCTAAGTCGAATTTCTGGGGCAAGGTTATGCTGAGAAATTCGAAATGAGTTTGCAGTGCAGTGAGGGGCAGAGATCGGCGAGGGATTCTATCCAAGGCTGAGAATACAACAGCAAAGGTGCAAAGAGTACCAATTAGCGCGTAGCCAGGCCAGAGAGAATGAAGTTCAACCATCACCACGAAGAGACTACGCAGAGGTTGCATGTGTCCGCCCAGAGACGCGACCGAGCCAAATGCGAAGATAAAGACGCCAGCCAAGGTGTAGCTGGGGCCTCTAATCGGGCAACACAGAGAGGTAACGGAAGACCACAAAAGGACGAGGGGACGTCGTCGTTGAGGGCCGACATAGAGGCTACAAGAGGCGGGGGCGCCAGGGGTTCAAATGGCCCGTATGTCCTTTAATCAGGAATCTTGTTTGAGGGTGTGATACAACCATATCTTTTGTCTCCGAGTGAAATTGTCGTGTAATTTTTCTGTAGGGCCAACCATGTCTGGTGCCCAAAATGTTGTATTCAAATCCTGCATAATAATATAAACCCTCTAGAGTTGTCGCACCGATTTTCCCGCATTGGGTTTTTCCAGGGACAATTGTCCGAAAAATCGTGTGTAATCTTATCACATGTGTGTATTGTTCAAGAATGACTTATATGTAGGTCAGAGTCGTTGTCTACTTTATTGTTTTTCTTCCGAATAATTCAAGAAATAACTTGTTAAGTTAATCAAACAAGTAAGAGCTCTTAGATCTAGATACTCAAGTAGGTTTCTGCTGAAACTTCTACACTCAACTATGTAACTGAAGGCAAGGATCACGTGTCCATTAGATGAGCATGATCTCAAGGCCTTTATCGAGAATGTGGTAGTTGTCCTCATTGATGCAGATCCATTGAAAGCCCACAAGAAGAATATGGTGAAGGCTAAGCGTTTGATCCTTGACGGAGTGAGGGATCATGTAGTATGTCATATTGCTGGCGAAGGGACTACCAAGGAGATGTGGGATGCATTGCCAAGTGGAAAAGGGGAAAATGCATTGATCTCTTCTCTTATGAAGATTCAAGACTCCGAGATCGCTTAGCAACTATAGGATCAAGCAAGGGCCAAGGATTCGAGATGGTAAGACCGCTCTGGACCAAGTCTCGTAAGAGTGGGTGGCACTGTCCGCAGCATCCTAGGCAGAGAAAGATCGTCGACGGGGAGACGATGTGGGCCGCCTTCTCATAGCCAGTGGGTCGTGCTGATATCGGGGTAGCATCGGATGTGCTCTAGCTCCCAAATTTTGTGGAGGAGATGGAGTACATGATATCTCCAAGATCCATAAAGCGTTTGAAGAAATTCCATCAAGTTTAAGAGATATTTAATTAATTAATGTTTTTAATTAAGGACCCTAAGTCTAACTTAGGAAAATTAAAAGATTAAAGCGAATTAAATTAAACATATGATGAGAATGACTTAAGTAACGCAGATCAAACAACTTCTAATCTTAGCCGTCGATTAGAGATTAGATCACGACCGTTGGTTTCCCAACGAGAAAAGTATAAGAGAAGGGCTTGGGGTCAGTTGGAGCAGACACACACAATGGCACAACACCGAGCTAAGCCGAAATTCTAGGGCGTGGTTTGCTAAGAATTTCGCAGAGAGTTTGAAGTGCAGCGAGGGGTAGTATTGCTGTGGATTCGTATACATGGCCCGGTATCGACAACAAATGGCAGAGAGACAAATATATCCAAATGTGCTCGTAGGCCAAAATGGGGATACGCAGCTAAGCCAAAGCCCGGCTAGGGGCAGTCGCAGAGGGAGCAGGAGCTCTTCAAGGGTGATGCAGCCCGCCGTGGGTAGCGCAGGGAGCAAGAGCCCTTCGTGGATGATGTATTCCCGCCTGCAGGTTAGGGCCGCCGGGCAGTCGTCGCAGGGTGATGCCGGCCTTCTAGAGAAGCGGCGAGAGGGCCGACACTGGTGCCGTAAAAGGGCCGACGCGGAGGGTTGAGGAGCAAGATTAAGTTTCCAATGGGCCGAAAGGGCTCGAGTTCTGTAAATCTCATTCGAGGGTGTGAATCAACCATATTTTTTGTCTCCGAGTGAAAGAGGTATTGTTTCCATGATTTTCTTTGTAGGGCCAGCTAGTCTTGTGCGCATAAATTGTTGTATTCAGATTCTGCATAATAATAAAACCTTCCAGAGCTAGCTGCCCCTGTTTTCCCGCATTGGGTTTTTCTGGGGACCTCTGTCCAAAAAATCTGTGTCACTTTGTCATATGTGCGTTATATTCAGTAAATGATCTGTATGTGTAGGCTGCTATTTGTGTTTACTTCGTTGTTTTTCTGAATATTCAGATTAATAACTTGTATAAATAATCAAGTAGGAGAAGTAAATCAATAGTTAACAATAGGGTTTCTTGGATTAAGAAATTTTCACATGGTATTAGAGCATTGCAGATCAAGTTGAATCTCCAACGAAGCGACTGAAGAATTTATTGTGCTACAGAGAGGTAGATGAAGCAAGAGAGATCCGGAGAGGGCAGCGCAGCACCAAGAGGAAGCGGCCCCAACAGAGGCCACAGGGTTGACGCATCCCGCATGAGTGACGCAGGTAGCGCAGCTGCCAAAAGTGACGAAGAGTGCCTTCGCGCGCCCGTAGGCCGTTCGAGCCACCGTTTGCGCAGAGGTTACCAGAGGGACGCAATCCAAGCTTATTGCCGAGACAGAGTTGTCGTAGTCTAGAAGAAGAGCTTTCCGCATCTTTAGAAGTTGCCGGGTGGTGTGGTGGACCTTCTCCGCTGGCAGACCGTGCCTAACTAAGTCGACAAAGAGCGGAGGACAATAGTCACTTTCAGTGAAATTTCGCGCAAATCGAAGGATCGAATGAGGGTGATCAGGCCGGTTGATTCAGATAATTTGGAAGATTTCCAAGGAGGGAAATCAGTTGTCAGAGGGAGCAGTTACTATAGAGGGTACCTTTTCGCCAAGGACCCTAGATCCAGACTACTGTTGAGGGTAGCAACAGCAGTAGGGAGAGGAGTATTTGTTTTGACAGATTGTTTCTAAGCTAGATAGTGCCATACGGACTGGGTGATCAGAATAGGTTGGACGGCTTGTCCAACTTTTCTATCTGGAAGGCCATAATCTTGACGGTCCTAGAGGCATATGCATTACGGGAGCATGCAGAAAACGTCTTGGCTACAAAAACAAATGATGCTCTTCTCGCAAAGCATAATGAAGCGGAGGCGCATGCTAAGCGCTTCATCATGGACGAGGTCAACGATCATGTGGTCCCACACATAGCCGAGAAGAAGACGGCTAATGGCATGTGGAAAGCATTAACCACAATGTATCAAGGGAAATCCGTCCAGAAGAAGATGCTTCTAAAGAACCAGATGAGGTTGTTTATGATGACTAAGGGAGAGAAAATCGATCCTTTCCTTTTCAGGTTGCAGGCGGGGATCAGCTAATTATCATGGGGGTCAAGGTGGAGGATGATGTCATGGTGAGGACTACCCTAAATGCGGTCACAGATGAGTGGGAAATGTTTGTCCAAAGAATCTTGGGCAGACAGGACCTTCAAAGCTAGGATGACATGTGGGCTATCCTCCGACAAGAGGAAATCCGCCGGATGACCATGTAATATCCCCAAATGGGATATTTTACTTATTTTGTAGAAATCACACTAACCCAGCATCTTACCTTAAAATTACTGAATTAATAAACAAAAGGTTGCCATGTAAAATAAAACACATAAGCACTGCAATCTATCAACACATCGAATAGGAAGAATCTTAACATTTTTATTATAGATAATAACTGGGGTTACAAATACATCTGACCCAAAAAGAGTTGAGATGGAGAACTAGCCATCAATATGAACTACTGCACTGTGCTGGCCTCCAAAACTGAACTGCTGCACTCTCCCTCCGACAACAGCGACCACTAAAGCACCTATTGAAGATCTGAATGATCCTCACTCCAATATCTCTGAAGCTCTGCGACACTTCTAAATGAAGTCTCCTCAAAGAGAGTTGGGTTTACATCCAACACTCACAAATCCCTCCTGCAGGTTTCCGTCCCGGGGCTACGACCGAAGTAGAGAGATGTTGATTTATGGCAATGTTTCCTTCTCAATTCTAAACTTAGGAAAACCGATTAATTAAAGGGTATTAATTAAACTAAGTGTGAATCTTCTAGATAAAGTCATAGATCACCTCCAATTAATCTTAGCCCTTGATTATGTTTTAATCTTGGCTGTTGAAAGCTCAATGAAGGATTATAAGAAGAAGGGTGAGGGGCCTATGGAAAACACATTGAGACACTTGAGCCATTGAACATTTTTCGAATTTGTGTGAGGAGACACAGCTTTTGATCAAGGATCAAATCACTAGGGCAGGGTTTCCTAAGTGATGTTGATTCAGTGATCAGATTCAGAGAGGGGCAAAAGCATAGAATAGTCAGGAGGACCAGGAGTACATTTCAGAGAGAGGCAGAGGTGACGCAGAGAGAGACAACGCAGTTTTCTGAAGAGGTGACATAGACCCTGCAGGAAATCACATAGAAACAGAGCAGTGTCTCTTAGTGTCGGGTCCGTGAGATAGCTGTGAGGTCAAGAAACTGGAGTCAGAGGGCCAAAATCTAGTCATAGATTAGCTAGATCAGCTGCGTAAGGGGTGACGAAATTCCCTGCTTTCGCTCTTACGTGTGCTACGTGCATCCAACAGTAACGATTGTAGTGCGTGAGGGCTTCACTCGGAAGATCGTTTTTTATCATCCGAGACTTGTAGAGTGAGGTATATCTCAAATTTTTCACTAGATTGTCTAGATTTTTCTAAAGTGTTTGCCGGATGTTGGCACCCTAGTTGTATTCAAGATTCTGTTGCTTAATAACACAAACCCTCAGATATGTTGCACCGGTTTTCCCAAGTTGGGCATTTCCGGGGACTTAGTCCAAAAATAACTGTGTCACATGTGGATGTTTTTCATTGAATTTTGTTCAGATTGTTTTAGCACTTAGATTTATTACGGAACATTATTTGTGTAGACTGCTTCAGAAATTGCTTTGATATTTCACAGTAATGAAATAATTATGAAACATCAGAGAAGAAGTAAGTCAGATTTGTTGCAGTAGGAATCCGGATCTAGGATTTTTCACATGATATCAGAGCTTATTCAAGCTGAAGTGCAGGTGAAACACAAGTGAACCAGCATATCAGCGCTCAAGAGTCTAGGATCTGCGTAAGCAACAGCAGACCCTCCCAGAAATTACGCTGTCCAGGCCAGGAGGGCATTCCAGCACAGAAAAGGCTCCCTCTGATAGAGTTAATAGAGGGGTAAGCATTTTCAGTTGTAGAAGACGCAGCGTAGCTGAAGGACGCAGTTACTGCACAGCAGTAAGAGCTGGTGCATAAGCGTCAGAAAATTTCTGAAAAACACAGTTGGGGATTTCTTGACCTCAAAGGGTTTCTTACTCAAAGAATCTCAGCTTTTTCCCGTGCAACAGTAGAAGTAGTGACTTACTCCTCAAGGAGTGCTTAAGTCTAGCTGAGCAGAGGGTTAGAGGAAGATTTCGACAAGTTGAGGAGATTGCCAGCAATGGACTGTGTGACCAAGATAGATTGGATGGTGCCTCCAACTATGTTATTTGGAAATCAAGGATAGAGTTTCTCCTTGATGAGCATGATCTGAAGGCCCTTATAGAGAGTGCATGTGCAGAACCCTTGGATGCAGCACATCTGAGACAATTTAAGAAGAATATGGCAAGAGCCAAGCGATTGATCCTAGATGGAGTGAAGGATCATATTGTACCCCACATAGCAGCAAAGACCACAACTAGAGAGATGTGGGTAGGGCTAGAAAAGTTATACCAAGGATATTCTAAGCAGCGGAAGATGTACCTTGAAGAGAAGATGCGTAATATCAAAAGGAAGAAGGGTGAGCGTTTTGACTCCTTGTCTCGTATTCAGGAAAACCAAGATCAACTGTCAGTTGTAGGATCTACTCCTAGAGACTCAGAGCTAGTAAGGCTCACTCTGAACTATGTTTCAGAGGACTATCAAGTCTTTGTCCAAAGTATACTGGGCAGAGAAAGACTTCCAGGATGGGAAGCGATGTGGGCAGCCTTACAACAAGAAGAGTTGAGGAGAGATCTCCTTACAATCCACTTGGAGGATGGCAGTAGCAGTTCAAAGGTCAAGAAAGAGGAAGAAGATAACATTGACCTTGCATCAAAGGGGAAACAAAAGCAGAAGAAGAAATATTTGTCTAATATCAAGTGCTTCCGGTGTGGAGAATGTTGGAAATACTGAGAGGGGGGGTGAATCAGTATTCCTTTCAATTAGTATTATTATTAATCTTTCAGAGCATTAGTTAATCTTCAATTATTATCAGTGTTTGTACAATGATAGCAGTAAACAAAAGGAACACAACTGCACATATTTTTTAAGGTGGAAACCCTCTCTGGGACAAAAACCACCTGAATGTTTTTCTAATAATTCTTTAATATTCAACTCCAATTGAAAATAAAGCTCCAACTTCCTAGAATCTAGAAAAGCATTCTTCTCCATCTCCCACTGGATGGACGCTCCAACGCCCGAGATTCTTCAGTGGTCAACTGAACAGATGCCCCAACACCCAATGAGCTACAACTCACCCTACCACCACCCGACCACCCTATAGAAGAATTAAAAAAGAATGGACTCCCGTACCAGAGAAAATGGTCCACTTTACAATGATGTAGAATGATGTAGATGAAGAAGACACACTAGACCATAACCCCAACTATGACACAACCACCTAATGATGATCCTAGACCTCTCGACACTGCCTCTTCAACTCTTGGCAGATAGACACTTGTACAATTTTCACAATGATGCATTTACAATGATTTAGTACAATGATACCTTTACAATGACTGTATGCAATGCTGCCCACTTGAAGACTTCATGTGGTGAAATGATTGTTGTTGTTCTTCACCATGATTGTTGCTCTTGTCATGCTACCCTCTGCTGCACCTTGCTTTGCTTTGCTGCCCTAGAAATTCTGGTCCTTTGCAGCCCTTGACAACACATGATCTAGCTTTTTCTTGCCTTCTAGGAGATCGATATTGAATCTAGTGTATCTCTGTTATTTCAGATACCTAATATGTGATTTTCGGTCCTATAGTAGTCCTCTGAGTCTTCTTTCAAATGCCACAGGTCTAACCCAATTTGGATTCTTCAAGTGAGAGTTATGCCCAATCTCTCACAATGGCATAATTATGGACTGGTTCAGTAAAGCGAACTTGTATGGTGTGCTACATGTTGTTTCTTCATTCGGCTCTGAAATTGATACAGAAAAAACTACAGTCCGTGCACTATCCACCACTTCTTACAGAATTCCAATCCGATACTTAGAGAGAGAGTTTTGACGATTTTCCCAAGGTCACTTCTTTGAGATGAAGTTCAGGAGCCTAAAAAAAACAGAGTTCCAAAGATCATATCTTCGAAAATATTGCACATCTTGATCTGAAATTTTTACAGGAGCTTCCTCAGGATTTCGACTTCGCCTCATAAAAATTTCAGCTTCTGAATCTTCATAGAAAAAAAGTTATAGTACAAATGCTACGATGACATGTTTCAAGTAGCCAAATCCCTCCATGAGGAGGATACGAGGATCACAATTTATATAAATGCTTAGGTTGAGAGGGAATTAAACAAGTGAACGATGGAGGGATTTTAGGAGTTTAAAAATTATTAATTATTGACTTTTCAATGATCCATGCCACAACCCCATGGGGTTTTAGCCCTCTAACTGGGGTTACAAACTTCAAACATGAATATCTCTCAAACCGTGAAGAATTACATGGCGTGCCATATGTTGTTTAGTAACCTCACCTATAAAAAAGGAGGAGCGGTCGAATAAACGAAAGGAGAAACTAAGAAGGACGATGGACAGGAAAAACAACGAAGATCGTGGGAAGAGGGTCTCTAAAGAACAAGTGTGGTGACCTCAGATATCAGGTCTATTACACGGTAAGACGGCAGCGCTCATGGTTCTGTGGCGGAACCATGAGCCAAAGAGCTCGCGGCTAATACCTTTCCGTTGGCATCAAATGAGCCTTACAACAGATGAAGTTGGGCCCCCGGAGGAGGTGACGTCACCTTCCTCTGGGCCAATCACAAGAGTTTTGTGGGGTTAAGAAATGCGCAAGGAGACTCCTATGCACTCCGCCAAAACTCAAGAAGGGCCCACCGCGAATGACAGTTGGCGTCGATAAATGCAAAGGTAAGGTAAGTCTAGGAAGCAGTACGAAGGCTGGTACCTGCTTTGTTCGGCACATGGCCCCCACCTACCCCGCTGCTGCCAGCCAATCACCCATCGCCACATGTCTCATTGTCGACGTCCTTACGACGTCAGCTGTACAAGTCTCACCCTGCCTCGTACTCAGTAAAATCCAGTTTGATATAGCATTTTTTACCCTCAACTGTGCAAAGTTACTGGTTATTAACTGGTTTTTCGCACAGAACAGGTTGAACTCGAGTACAAGTCGCTTTCACTCCCGTGTCGTTTTCCCCTTGGCTACCTCACCATTTCAGGTATTTCGTCGTTTTTCCCATTTCACTATTTCCCTTCTGTTTTATTTTTGAATTGTCATGGAGAAAACGAAACGGTCTGCGCCTGAAACCCCACAAACCCGCGAGGTCAGGACTGCTCCTGGACCCGAGCCTTTCACTAACGCTCATGAACAAATCTATGACCTAGTCTACCCCTTTAGTGTAGCCTGCACCAGAGCCGAGCTCTTCGACTACCAACGGAGAGGCGAGGACATATTTAGGATTTTCAAGTCAGGTCTGTATTATCAAATCGCCCCAACAACCCACCCTTTTCCTAAATTCATTAGCTGACTTGGGAAGGCCTATGACAAGGGCAAAGGCATTTTCCTTTCTACCCAGGGTAACAAGATCCTTTGTATTACTCCCCAAATCATAAGGAAAGCCCTTTGCTACCCTCCTAGCCAGGATTATGTTGAATTCTTCGAGGTCTCCCTCTCCTGTCATTTTTCAAAGCAACCTTGGGAGAAACAAAGCGGTTTCCTCATTCTCCTCTCCGATTTGCGCTTGTCATCTTTCCCACTCACAGATGCTATCCCCCTGTCAACTTTCCATACCAATGTACAGCCCATCCTAGCGGGCATCTTGGGGATGTTAGGGTCTAAGGAGGTTGATTAGGTGATTAAAGTGGGCATAGCTTTCCTATGGCTCATGATGCAGGCGGAGATCCTTTTGGATATTCCCTATTTCTTAGCTTCGGCTATTGAGGCTCAGTTTCAAGAAATTTCCTCTTCTGGTTCTTTTAAATACCGTTCCCTTGTTTTTTACCTGTTCCTATTCGAGCATGCGGATAGATTTGAAAGTCTAGGCCTAGACAAATTCTCGAGGAGAAACGCCCAACCCAGATCCGTTTTCAAGTGGACCAACAGTTCGCCAGCAGCCAGAGTGGAAGGGGTATGCAAAGTTTGTTAATGAGTTCATGTCTATAGCCTATGCCATTATACATGACAACCTTCTGCCTAGAATATTTCCTGAGCAGAAGGACTGGCTACAGTTCAATGAGGCAGATTGCATAGGTGACTGGCATCTGTTTGATGACCATACCGAGATCAGAGTCTATGGTGCAGAGGTGCCTCCATACCACCTGCCGATGTTCCCATCTATGCAAGTTTTTGCCCTTGAATTCATCCGAGAAGTCTTGAGAGCCGATCAGGTCCACTTCGTGCCTGCAAAGAAGGGATACATCCTCAAACTCCCAGCTTCAATTGGCCCTTTCACCATTAGTTCAAGACATGCCCTCTCAACCGTGGAAAAAATGTTGCGAGAGATGAATCTCCCTCAGGGAGACGTCTAGAACTATGACCCTAAGGGATTCCTCACCAGTAGGAAGAAGAAAATAAAATCAATAGCTTATACGCATGAACCTAGGCCCTTCATTGAATGGAAATCTAACCTTAATGCGTGGCCTTTGGATGCACAGATGGAGGCCGAGTCCTCAACTGCCGAAGGGAAAGGAGATAATGTGTCGGTCGAGACAGAAGGGCAGGAACAAGACAACCCCTCGGGAAGCCAGGAGGTCATGGATGTTGACGGAGAAGCTCACCCTAATAAAAAACAGAGAACTCAAGGGCTAGACAACATAGAGGTCGAGCTATCTAATGATGAGATTCCTATGCTAAAGGTTCCTGAAAAGGATAAGCCAGGTTTTCTAGTTTCCTTTGACGCTGCCTCATCTTAAGCCCCCTCAAAACTTTCGCAGGCAGTCACAGTGGACAAGCAAGAGGCAAGGGATGAGATCAATACCAGGAACAGGTTTGCAAGGGAAAGACTGAGGGCCGAATTGGCGAAGTTCGTGGACAAGCACCATTCTAGGCTTTCTTCCGTGCTAGATATGGATAAAGAGCAACTCATACTAGCCATTTAGCACTCAACGTTGCACCCCTCAGGTTCTGGATCCCAATACAGAGCTTTGGAAATAATTTTTAACCTAGGAAACATTCCCCTGATAGACAAGCTAGATTTGCACCAATGTATCGGGGATATGCTATGGACCGAGCTGGTGAAACATACAGTTGCCTTATAGAAGCTCGAAAATAAGGTAAAGCTAATAAAGGAGAACCAACAAAGAGAGAATATTAGCGCTAAGGCCACCGCTACCCAGCGGGAGAACATCAAGAAAATGATAAGAGGAAAGGGGGTTGATGATAATGCGGCACTGCAAGGTCTTGGCATCCAGGAGTTGAGACGAAAGCTGAACATGTCTCGTGGTGAACATGTACAGACAGAGGAACTCGTCTAGGTAGAGAAGGAGAAAACGGTTCTCGCTGACTCCCCTGCTCAACAATAGGAAGAGAATGTCCAGAAGGACAAAGAGATTGCCAGACTTAAAGAGAGGTTGTCAGCATGGCAAGTCAAATGGGACAGGCATACATGCGTGGTTCTTATATCAGGTGATCCTGAAACTATCCCTGAGCATCTCACCAAGGCCCTATCCGATTTAAGGGTGTCAGAAGACGAGACCCGCTCAATCCGCCGACTATTAGAAGAGTCTGAGGTCGCCCAAGCAACAAACCAGAAGACGATTGCATCCCTACAAAAAGAGGTTGAAAACCTCCGCAAGGAAGCCCGAGAGCAAGATAAGTCCATCAAAGACTTAAAAGCGCGGATCAAAGGTAACATGTCAATCATGGAAGCAAGGTGACTTGTTTGGGCAAAGATCATAGCAGAGGTTAAGCAACATTGGGACCTCCTTGTACTGGTAAGTGACAAGAAGATCGCGATTCACGAGTTCAAGACTCAATTTCAGGTTGGACGTAGGGAAGGGGAAGAAAAGGCAACAATAGCAAAGAAGTATATCCAGTATCTCAATGAGCTCTACCCTGAAGAATTGCGGGCACAGGGAGTGCTTGACCGTTTTAGGACAGTTATGGAGGTCGGCAGAATAATTGAAAGAGAAAATGCACGCGCGAATACGCTGGGGTGTTTAGTGTTGGTATCAAAGGGAGTGGAGAAGTTCGACCAAGAGTGGTGCAAGCCAGTAGAAGCTGGCCTCCCACCATGTTGGGATCCACAGTTAGGCGCACTATCTACTTTAACGGCCTATAATGTCAAAAATCATGTGTAATGCAAACATATCATTGGAAAAAACGTCTCGGCTAAAGGCAAAGACCATAATAGCTGCACTACACAAGGAATTTTTCCTTCTCTGTCAGGTTAAGAAATTATTTTTCGTCCGCGTGGATTATACAGAGCAGACTTAGATGCAGTCTATGTTCGAGACCCACAACACAACGCCATCAACTGGGGAAATTTTGTGGCAAAAGTGTTGCGAGTATGTGAATCCTCCAGTTTCTTCTACTTCACAACAGCTGCCACCACCTCCGCCTCGTCCACATGGATCCTTTTCATCTTCAGTCTGTTCTCGCCGCCCAGAAGGCTCGAGCACTCCCCGACGTACCAAATGATGGATATCATGACTTGGCCCACACGGCCTGTTTTTAACTTTTGTTTTTCTCATCTTCTGTGTAATGTAAAAATGGGTGAAATCTTGATTTCACCCTATGCACTCTCTATATTTCCTATTTTCTGTTATGTTCTTGTTACAGTCTGTGTTGGACCATACTGCTCCAGATGAGATGTCGTTATGCCTCATCATTTTTTATTAGGATTGGAAACTGCCATATCACCAGGGAATATTTTGTCTCAGAAACATTTGGTCTTAATGTCCTTGTAAAACACTATAAAAGACCAAACCGCAGACTAAGTAAAGGCTCTAAATTTTCTGGTAGTAGAAGTGTGTAGTCTGCATAACATATTTTGTAGTTTTGGGGTTTGCTCTCAATGTATATCTGAAGAGCCATTTTCAAGAATAATATAATGTCTGTTTGTTGCGATAATGTATTCCTACTGAAATGGATGAACAATATGTATAACTTTGATGTGTTTGTTCAGTTTAATGTTCATTTCACTCATATTTTCTGTTCAGCTTAATGTTCATTTCACCCATATTTTCTTTCTTGTTATTGTCGCTTTCGAAATGCGGGTGGTCTATGAGTTATGTATGAATTTATCTTCCAATGGTACTCATTTGATGATTTACAGTAGCACCTTAAATATAGCTCGAGGCACGATTTCCGTTCCAAATTCTTTTTCCATATCGTTTTCCTCTAAAGTCTTTTAAAGGGTGGATTCTTATAGTTGTTTAATCCCACCTCGCTGTGACTTTCCATACTCATTCTACATAGTTTTCATCCTGATTAACTTTATAACTGTTCATTAGTTTCACATTCAGCGTTGTCACTGGAAGGGACTGCGTTACCCCGGACTGGGTGACATAATCACTACGCTGCCCCTAAGAGTCTCTGCGTAACCCCTGAAGGGTTTCCTGAAAATCACGTTGTCCTTGATGCCACTGCTGCTGCCGTCTGATGTTGCTACTGCTGCTGCCGTCTGTTGCGGCTATTGATGCCACTGCCTTCCTCTGCGTTGTCTTTCCCAGTGTTTTAAAAACCGGCCGGTTTGAACCGGAAACCGGCCAAACCAGCCGGTTAGATTATAATATCCCCAAAGGGAAATAACCAGTAATACACAGAAATATGCCAGACAGATATATAAAACAAAATGCCGGAACCAGATCATGGAACAAGTACACATAGAATGCCAGAACACTAAGCCATTTTATTAATCTGAGAATACATATATAGGGGTACAAGATAATCAGAATGAGTGCACCTATCCTTGCCCTAGGCAAGTGGAGACCCTCTCAGAACAAATAATGGCTGCAAATAGGGACAGCGTCCTATCTGGCTGAAGAAACTGCTATGAAGAACTGCTGCTGCAATGCACTGGAACTATGAGCTGAAGACTGGAAAGGTAGCTGATCTAAATCCTCCAGACAACCCCAGAAAATGTGAAGCTGATGCTCCACCACTGAAGATCTACCAATCAAACCCCCACCAGTGAAAACGCTGTCTCTGCCAGTGACAGCGCAAAAGCCAAATGAAACGCTGGCAAGAAGGGGTGTATCCAACCACAAACCCTCCAGATGAGATAACCAAACTCTCAGGGCTGGAAACACTGAAAAACGCTGCCAAAACCCCACACAGTTACCCTGCTCATCAGATCTGCGTCCTCCCTAGCTGGATCTGCGTCCTCCCTATCAGATCTGCGTCCTCTCTCTCTAGATCTGCGTCCTCCCTAGCTGGATCTGCTGGATCTGCGTCCTCCCTATCCAGATCTGCGTCCTCTCTGCCTTGATCTGCTGGATCTGCGTCCTCCCTATCCAGATCTGAGTCCCTTCTGCTGGATCTGCGTCCTCCCTATCCAGATCTGCGTCCTCTCTGCCTTGATCTGCTGGATCTGCGTCCTCCCTATCCAGATCTGCGTCCTCTCTGCCTTGATCTGCTGGATCTGCGTCCTCCCTATCCAGATCTGCGTCCTCTCTGCCTTGATCTGCTGGATCTGCGTCCTATCTCCCTGGATCTGCGCAGTCTCAAGAAGGGGGTATCTCCTCTGCCAAATCTCCACCAGAAACTACTGCTAATTACCACTGAAACTGAAGGATGATGCTCAGAAAATATCCTTACCAGGGCAGGCACTCGAAGTCCCCCGAGGCTAAGGGTGAGATCTCCGCACGGAGACACTCGGTTGCACTAAACAGTGCTGCAGACCGACTAAACAACCGGCGTGCTGAAGTAGACAGAAGTCTAGCTTTCAATATCAATATCAAATCAAAACATGCCCAAAATGAGGTGAGAACCCCACCTTTTATAGTGCTAAACTCCCTCCAAAACCTTGACTGCGTCCTTCACTCTCCTTGGCCTGCGCAGTTAACCTTGGGTCAG
>CM076570.1:1079719990-1079927909 GCA_034641835.2 Pinus albicaulis | reverse complement strand
TAAATGTGTGCATTGGTTGTTGTTGATGATGTTAATGTAGTGTTTGAATGTTTGCAGGGGTGCACTATCCCAATATTGTGCCCTCACTTGAAGCACGTAGATAGAAGCACCATCGCTCTATTTATCACATGAGTCAATGTGCATTTGATGGGACTCCTAATTGATGTAGTCTGTGTTCTAATGCATGTATTAATTCACATGATCTTATTTTCTATTATGAAAATTGCATTGTTATCTTATATATACAACAACTTCTTCAATGCATCGCCCTCCATCTGAACATGATTAGATCATTGACAACACCCAAATTGGTGATTTTCTAGGTTTGTTGCTATGTTTTTTCTTTTAATTGTGTGCACTGGTTGTTTTTTATGTTGTTAATGTAGTGTTTGAATGTTTGCAGGGGTAGACCATCCCATTATTGTGCCTTCACTTAAGGCACCATTGCTCTTTATCACATGAGTCAAGGTGCATTTGATGGGACTCCTAATTGTTGTAGTTTGTATTCTAATGCATGTATTCATTCACATGATATTATTTTCTCTAATGGAAATTACATTGTTATCTTACAAATAAAATAACTTCTTCAATGGATCTCACTCCATACGAACATGATTGGCTCATTGAAAACACCCAAATTTGTGATTTTCTAGGTTTTTTGCTATGTGGTTGCTCTTAACTGTGTGCATTATTTGTTGTTGATGTTTTTAATGTAGTGTTTTAACGTTTGCAGGGATTCAAGGGTGCACAATCCCAATACTGTGTCTTCACTTGAAGAACATAGACATAAGTACCATCCCTCTATTGATCACATCAGTCAAGGTGTATTTTATGGGACACCTAATTGATGTATTTTGTATTTTTATGCATGTATAAATTCACATGATATTATTTTCTCTGATGGAAATTACATTGGTATCTTACAGATACAACAACTTCTTTAATGGATCACCCTCCATCCTAACATGATTCGCTAATTGACAACACACAAATTAGTGATTTTACAGGTTTGTTGCTATGTATTTTCTCTTAAAATGTGCACTATTTGTTGTTGATGCTATTAATGTGGTGTCTAAATGTTTTCATATTAAACCAAGACACAAAATAAATCGAAAGGGCTGAGTAAAAGACATAAAGGTTAGCCAACTTATAGGTTTATCAAACAAGTTATGAGATAAAATGCAACCTCTTCTACTTTAATCTCCCACATACCAACATTCATGTCACGAATTTCATTGTAGTTGATGATGCTAGGTTGCTGAGTATTCTTGGTGTAGTGACCAACTTTCATTAGGCGTGATTTCTATCGAGGAGGAGCTGGTTGTCAGGGTTTTCTTGGTTTCCATAGCTAGGGTTAGGAGAGCTTGAGATTGTTCCAGCTTGTGATAAGTTGCAAGTACGTACATGTACTTCATATTTTCTATATAAATAAAGTGTTTCAGCCGTCCAATAATCGAGTACTTGCATATTTGATTATGAGCTTGTATTCCCTTTCTTCATTAGGTAATTTCCGACACTTTTTTTAAAAATGACAATTTGACATGACAGGATGCAATAAATCATTGTATACAACACAGATTGCAATTCCTCGTGCACCTCAAGCACTTATTATATAAAAGGGAAGTAGCTGACATATATGGTATATGTAGACTTGATGAATTCATTTCTTGTGTGAGACCTATATATAGTGAAGGAGGTTTGGTGATTGTGATAAACATCTACACATCTCTAACAACTTTCACAAAATATGAAATCCTTTAAATTATTCCAATTCCTTTTAGTTCATAATTCCATATACACAACACAAGTTTAAAAAAAATATGTTGATATGAACCTCCAACTAAATGGAAAAGAAGTGCAGCATTTGCATGAAATTGGAGGTCTAAACCTCCTCTTTAGCCACTAGAAGAAAATAGATTGGAAATTTGAATCTTTACCATTTTCTTAGATCAATAACTGCTCTACGAAAAATAGGACCCATTGAATATCTAATAATAATGTTGATAAGTCATCACTGACTAAAATTTATCCACCCATCCATATCAATAAAGCACGTTGCTATCAACCTTGATCCAAGTTAACCTCATTTCCTCCATTTACAATAGTATTCAAGTTGGTTGTATCATCTATTATGTATGATCGTTTTACATTAGGTATGCAATCTACTAGTTAGTCTAATGGAATCTTATTATGCAGAAAATTTGGAAATTAGCGTATAATCACAAAATTCTGCCTTTTTTGTGGTTGGTTATATAAAGGTTACTTAAAATTTGCAATCTCAAAATACATTCACTCTACGTTACACATTATAAAAAAAAGACACATTTTTAGTTGGAGAAATCCTCATGGGTAATAAATCCCAGAAACCTATTAATGTCAAATTTTATGAGAACCTTAGAATTAACAAAGTTGATGACCCAATTAGGTTGTTGCACAATTGAATTACAACTAAATCTTCAAGCCTTGGGAGAGCTTACTTTTATAGTTTAAAAATGGTGATGGATGGTGAGAACTGTATTGCATCAGAGTGACAAGCCACTAGAGAAGTGTGCCATGCCATAATCCTTTCCATTATTTCATATGATTTGCCAAAAGGAATTTCTTTGTTGTTTATCGGTGGAAAGCATAACAGGGTTTGTAGCAATTTGTGAATAGAGTATTTCATCATGTAAATATTTGAGCAGTGGTTGATATGGTTTTTTTTGGTTAATAAGGTGATCTAAATGTTAGTTTCAATAGTTTACGAAGATATATCATTTGTGTTAATGGTGTTACTTTTTTGCTACAAAAAGGATATATCATTTGTGTTATGGAGTTGTTGTCTTTGTTGCTATAGGAAAAATGGTACTTTAGCTTTCCGTAAATTTCCTCTTTTACTAATGAGTTTGTTGTAGTTCCATGCCCATTAGGCATGTTTGTAAACATTTTTAAAGCATATTTCCTTAACATAATTTCAAAATATGGTAAAATCATATGTGCTAATATGGAACTCATTGTATATTTCACATGTGGGCAAAATGTTATCCCATCCAACATTGGGGTTGGTACTGACCTAGGATTAGTCTAAATGGAAAAGGAAAAACAAAAAATGTTGGGAAAAATACTGAGAGGGGGAGGGGGGGGGGGGGGGTGAATCATTATTTAGAGCTTGCTGAAAAGATTTTAACTTTTTCTTTATTAGACCTATATGGAAGTATGTTGAACCCAAACGTATATATAGAATATATACACACAGATATACTAAAAGAAACAAGCGTATACTGATATAATTTTACAGATTAGAAAACTTTTCAGGAACAATCTTTAAATCAGTTTACCAGTCATACATCTGTTAGATAATCAGTAAATATGTGTAGTAACAGTAGTATAAATAATCACACAAGTGCAACACACATGAACACCAATATTTAAGGTGGAAACCCAATTCGGGAGAAAACCACCACTGTTGTCGTCTCTGTCTTCAATATTTATTATATGCAAAAATGTTTACAATATTGTACTGATGTAGACTCATATAAGTACAGAGGCATCTACCTGCAGAAGGCTACAACCTTCTCTCATTTTCCAGCTGCTACTGGAAGGGAGCTACAACTCCCCTAATCTCGTTTACCAGCCACTACTGGAAGGGAGCTTCAAACCCCTGATCAGAACACCAACTTCTACTGGCAAGAAGCTTCTACTTCCATACCGGAGGCTTCAACCCTCAGAACCACTGCAGACCACATTTCATCAATTTGCATACTATATCAAACAGCATCAACACAACTCTTCATAAACATCAACAACCATAAACTTTACCCAATACTTCAATTAGAATAGTGAGACCACTATAACCAAAACATCAGAAATAACCTAGACTTCAGAATAAATATGTAGATAAAAATTCCACACTAAACATTCATCAAATCAAAATGCATATGCTACTTCGCTTCACTGAACTCGCGTGTATACGCGCTTTCTTTCACACCAACCTGTGTATAGCTCTGTGAATACTGTTTTTTAGAATGTAATCAGTCTCAGATCTAGATCTAAGGCTTCCAGTTAGATATCCTTATAAATGCAGAACCCTTCATCAGTTAGTCACCATCAACCATGTTTATTCTCTCATTGATCAGATTTGTGCATAATCAACTTAGCAGCATATACAGTATTCAAACAACCCAGATCTACAAGAAGACTTCATTGACAAACAACAGACAAATAGCAAGAATAACAAAAGGACCTCTGCAATAAGCTTTAGAAAACCCTAACTTCCATACACACCTTTTCTGAAGCAAACCCGCATATATATGCGCTTTTACTGAGACGAACTACCGTATAGATCTGTAAATGTAAACTTTGTAGAATGAACCAGATCCAGAGAACTTACCCAGATTTCTTCATTTGAATTCAGCAGACTTGCGCTAGGTCATAGATCTAATCATCTCTTCAATGGATCAAACAAGAGCATAGTCATTTCAGATTTAGAGTTCCTAAACCAACATTGTATCCATGGGTGCATCATAGTTTCAGATCTATCAATTAAAACAGAGTTCATCCCATGCAGATATACCTCAGAGAAAATTATTCAGTAACAACCCTTACTCATGCACACTTTTCACAATTATCTTTTTCTCCTTATATAGATTTAGCTTTTACTAGTACCATGAGTTAAAACCACACAACAACCTATGGTATTCTTGGATGGAATCAAATAGAAAACTTAGTGCTCAATATTGTGGGTTAATACCATGGTAATTCCCCTTGGTATCAAACTTTTTGGATCGCAAAAGGTATACGCGACTTGAAACGTACTTATCCACGTGTATACGCGACTTCGTCTTTACAAACCCGTGTATATATCTTGCAATATAAAAATTATCCAATCTTTTGTTGGATATTACACAATTCTTCTGATAGACTGCTGAGGTTTTCCAGAAAGACATATGCTCCATCCTTTTCTAGAGAGTTGCCATCAAGGGCAACACATACAATATATTAGGACATAGGAACCATATTGCCAACAATCTCCGCCTTTGGACTTGATGGCAACCATTACAATCAGATAGATACATTATGCATAACCTTTAAATACCAAAATACTCTTCCCCTTTGACATCAAGGGCAAAGCGAAGATCAAGACCATGCTCCCCCTGAGTTCATGCCGAGTCTTCACTTAATATCCTTTCCTATCACCAAGACCCCATATTTACAGCAAAGATCCAACCAAGTGGAAATTCATAATAGACTCAACTACCCAACCAAGTGGGTTTACAAATGTGAACAAGTCCTTACATGACTGAATATAACAATTTTACATCATTGGTCTCAACATGACCTTTTCAACAAATTACATATATGACTATTTATGTTCAAAACCAAAAAATCTCAACCATGAGATCATAACACAACAACTAATCAGAATGCCAACAATGCATCTTTTTCCACAAGACAAGTGCTCCCCCTTAGCTTGTGCATCCTAAACACTTTTAACAACCAAATAATCAAAGCATATTCATCAAGGAGATAAATATCAGAGAATGATACAGAAAGATGAATACTGAAACAACAACAGAGATTACCCAACAACACCACAATTGTTCTAAAACGTTGACCCAGAGAATTTCTGGCAGCAAAAACCATACGTGGTTTTATGCACCGAAACTCGCATATATATGCGATTCTCCTTTATGAAACCCACGTATCGAATTTAATCTTCTAAATTTAAGCAGATTTGATTAGAGATGCAGAGACAACTCCCAAATTTTGCCTGAGATATTCGAATGTTTCCTTGGAAGAGGTTTAGTAAATATATTAGCAACTTGTTCTTTGGAGGGAACATACTCCAATTTAACCTTTTGTTCAAGCACTTGTTCACGTAGGAAGTGATACTTGATAGGAATGTGCTTGGTCTTGGAATGCATAACAAGATTCTTTGAGATACTAATGGCACTTGTATTATCACATAAAATGGATATGGGAGGTGAACATTTGATTTGAATATCTTGTAAAGTCTGCATCATCCAAAGTAGTTGTGTGCAACATGATGCGGCAACCACATATTCTTCTTCTGTTGTAGATAAGGCAATAGAACTTTGTTTCTTGCTGAACCAAGATACTAATCGGGGCCCCATGTAGAATGCACCACCACTAGTGCTTTTTCAATCATCAATATTTCCAGCCCAATCTGCATCTGTGCAAGCACGAAGAGTGAGATTAACATTATTTGGATACCATAGACCAAAGTCTTGAGTCCCTTGTAGATATTTGAATATTATTTTTACTGCCTGAAGGTGAGACTCTTTTGGATGAGCTTGGAATCGTGCAACAATTCCAACTGAATGCATAATGTCTGGTCTTGTCCCAGTGAGATAAAGTAGACTTCCCATCATGGATCTATATTCTGGTTGATTCACCGTGGGAGAATCATCATGAGAATTGAGGTTACACCTAGTTACCATTGGTGTACTCATAGGTATACAGTCTTCCATCCCATACTTCTTCAGAATTTTCTTAAGATATTTTGCTTGTGATAAGAATATGCCATCTGTTGCTTGTTGCACTTGTAAGCCAAGAAAAAATGTTAGTTCCCCAAGTACATACATTTCAAATCTTTGTTGCATAACAGAAGAAAAAATTTGACTCATGGACTCTTCATTACTCCCAAAAATGATATCATCAACATATACAACTACAATCAATAGTTTATCATTTTCAAATTTTGTGTATAAGTTGCTATTAGTAGATCCTTTTGAAAAACCTTGTTGATGAAGATATTTGTCAAGATGATAGTACCATGCCCCTGGAGCTTGTTTGAGACCATATAAAGTTATTTAAGTTTGCAAAAAAGTTTTTCATCATTTCCCAAAATGAATCCTTATGGTTGTTCTATATAAACTTCTTCTTCTAGATCACCATTGAGGAAAGCAGATTTAACATCCATTTGATAAACTTTGAATTTTTGAAAGCTTGAAAAGGCAAGAAACATTCTTATGACTTCAAGTTTGGCTACAAGAGAAAATGTTTCTTCAAAGTCTATACCTTTTTGTTGAGCATACCCTTTACAAACAAGTCTAGCTTTGTTTCTAATAACATCTCCATTTTCATTTATCTTGTTTTTGAATATCCATTTTGTTCCTATAACATTTTTATCATGAGGTATTGGAACTAATTCCCAAGTATGATTCTTTTCAATCTGATCAAGTTCTTCATTCATGGCTTGAATCCAACATTCATCTTTTCTAGCTTGATTGACATTATGTTGTTCAATAATGGATAGAAATGCTAGATAGCTAGGAGATCCTACAAGAGTTCTTCTTGTTTGGACACCTGATCCCTTTTCTCCCAAAATTTGAGATTCTGGATGATTTTTTTGAACATACCTGGATGGAGCCTTTTTAGATAGATCTTCTTCTGGTGCTTCATTGGGTTCACCTTCTATATTATTGCTATTTGATGCAGGAAGATATACATCAGCATCATCTTCATTTGTTGTTTGTATTTCCCATTTTGGAGCTGAGAGAGACTTATCAATTACAACATCAATGCATTCAACAATATTCTGAAGTCTTTTATTGTAACATTTATATGCTTTACTTCTAGAAGAGTAACCAAGAGATATTCCTTCATCTTCTCTAGGTTAAAACTTACCAAGTTTTTCATCATTGTTCTTGATAAAATATTTTCTTCCAAAAACTCTAAAATGCTTTATAGTGGGAAGATTACCATACTAGAGTTCATAATGAGTTTTATCACTGTTCACATGAACATTAGCCTTGTTAAGAATATTTAATGCGGTATGTGTCGCTTCTCCCCAAAAGGTATCGGGAGTTCCAGATTCATCAATCATAGCACGAGCCATCTGTTGAATAGTTCTATTCATTCTTTCTACCATGCAATTTTTTTGTGGGGTTCCAGCTACAGAAAACTGCTTTTTTATGCCATGTTGTTCACAGAAATCAAAGAATTCATCTGATATATATTCCCCTCCTCGATCAGATCTAAGACATTTTATTTTCAGATCTAATTCATTTTCAACCAAGGCTTTAAAGATCTGAAATTTTTCAAATGCTTCATCTTTGTGTTTTAGTAAACCAATCCAACACATTCTAGAGAAGTCATGAATAAATAGAATATAGTATTGTTCTCCACGGGGTGACTTTTTCCTCATAGGTCCATATAAATCAATATGTATGAGTTCAAGAGGCTTACTTGTTGATCCTTCTTTAGCATTGAATTGCACTTTGGTTTGCTTACTGAATTGGAAAGATTTTCATATGGTACTTTCAGGCAGAGTGATCCGGGGAAGGTCACGAATGCTTTGAGTCTGCTAGATTTTCTGATTTGAGAAAAACTCAAATGCCCCAATCTTCTGTGCCATATACAATTTTCTGAAGATTTACCCAAGTAACATTGTTCTTTTCAACCTTTCAATACATATGGATTGCTTGGTGTTCTAGTTCCGTTGATAATTGTTTTTCCTATGTCAAGTTCACGTACCACACATTCTTTTGAACTAAAGACAACTTCATTTCCTTGATCACACATTTGACTCACACTCAACAGGTTATGTTTTAATCCATCCACATACATCCACGTACCACACATTGTTAGCTTTTACCTTTTCTTTTAGAAAAACAGAACCTTTTCCTTTAATTACAACAGGAGTATCATTTCCAAAGGTAACATTCTTTTCTCTTTCTAGAGCATTGTATTCAAAGAGTTTATTTCTATCACTTATCATGTGTTTTGAGCATCTGCTATCAATGTACCATTGGTTTTCTTCTCCTTCTGCAAATAAGGCTATGCCACAGTTCTCAACCTGTAAGTCCTTCTTTCTCCATATCTTGGAATTTTAAGGTATATGCTCTTTTGGTTGAAGTTTTCTCCTGCATTCAGATTCTCCATGACCAAAGTTATTGAAATAAGCACATTCAATTTCATTTTGAAGAGGAGAAAAGTTGTTATAAGTATTCTTCTTTATTATAGTCTCATTTCTTTGCTTTCTTGCTTCTCTGGTCATGATAGTTTTGTATGCAACACATTGAACAACTTTATGACCAAAATTATGACATGAGAAACATTGCCCATTAAAGAAGAAACTTTTACGATCATGAAACCTTCTATTTGTGTTTACCTGTTGATTGGTATTTCTTTGATTGATATTTCTACTATTTTTCTTTGTATTGAAGTGGTCATGCTTTACCTATGAAGTTTCTTTGTTCTCTTTCTGAGTGAATTGTTTTCCTTTTGCAACAACTCTAAAGAGAGCTTCTTTGACTTCAGATGGACCTCCTTTTCTCATTTCACAAGCAGTCAGAATACCATGAAGTTGAACAATAGTAAGAGTTTGTAGATCCTACTTCTCTTCAATAGCAGACACTTTTGACTCAAATTTAGAAGTTAGAGATCTTAAAACCTTTTCTACCAGAGTAGTGTCAGTTATGGTTTCACCCAAATTTCTCATACGATTTACAATATCATCTAGACGTAAAAATAAAGTGGCAATTATTTTCTCATTATGCAACCTGAGATTTTCATATTGAATTCTAAGAGTTTGGAGTTTAACACTTTTTACCTTGGTATCACCTTCATAGCTTAGAATGATTTTGTACCATATCTCCTTTGCTATATTCAACTGCATGACTTTGACAAATTCTGATTCAGTTAGGCTTCCCAATAATGCATTGACCGCCTTTGCATTAGTTTCATAGTTCTTTCTTGCGGTTGCATCTATTGGAACTGAGGTTGGATATTGATAACCTCCTTCAACTATAGCCCATACATCTACTCCAAGACACTGAAGATAAGATCTTGTCCTTGTCTTCTATAAGATTAAATTGTTTCCGTTGAAGAGAGGAGGCCTGATAGATGCTGTCCCATCTTGATTGCTCATCTTAGCTGATCTTCCTTCTAGTGATTAAGCTTCTTCAGAAGGACTTGCTCTGATACCAATTGTTGGGAAAAATACTGAGGGGGGGGGGGGGTGGTGAATCAATATTTAGAGCTTACTGAAAAGATTTTAACTTTTTATTTACATAATTCCATATGTGGTTTTGATGAACCCAACTCGCGTATACACGCGCATATACTAAAAGAAACAAGCGTATACTAATATAATTTTACAGATTAGAAAACTTTTCAGGAACAATCTTTAAATTAGTTTACCAGTGATACATTTGTTAGATAACCAGTAAATATGTGCAGTAATAGCAGTATAAATCATCACACAAGTGCAACACACATGAACACCAATATTTAAAGCGGAAGAAACCCAATTCGGGAGAAAACCACCGTTGTTGTTGTCTCTGTCTTCAATATTTATTATACGGAAAACTTTTTACAATATTTTACTGATGCAAACTCATATCAGTACGTAGGAATCTACTTGCAGAAGGCTAAAACCTTCTCTCGTTTTCCAGCTGCTACTGGAAGGGAGCTACAACCCCCCTAATCTCGTTTACCAGCCACTACTGAAAGGGAGCTTCAACCCCCTGATTAGAACACCAGCTTCTATTGGCAGGAAGCTTCTACTTCCATATTGAAGGATTCAACCCTCAGAACCACTGCAGACCATGTTTCATCAATTTCCATACTGGATCAAACAGCATCAACAAACTCTTCATAAACATCAACAACCATAAAATTTACTCAATACTTCAATCAGAACAGTGAGACCACTGTAACCAGAACATCAAAAATAACCTAGACTTCAGAATAAATATGCAGATACAAGCTCCACCCTGAACATTCATCAACTTAAAATGCATACGCTACTTCGCTTCACTGACCCTGCGTGTATACGCGCTTTCTTTCACATCGACCTGCTTATAGCTCTGTGAATACTGTTTTTGAGAATGTAATCAGTCTCAGATCTAGATCTGAGTCTTCCAGTCAGATATCCTTAGAAATTCAGAACCCTTCATTAGTTAGTCACCATCAACCATGTTTATTCTCTCATTGATAAGATTTGTGCATAATCAACTTAGCAGCATATACAATATTCAAACAACCCAGATCTACAAGAAGACTTCATTGACAGACAACAGACAAATAGCAGGAATAATAGAAAGACCTCTGCAATAATCTTTATAAAACCTTAACTTCCATACGTGCCTTTTCTGAAGAAAACCCGCATATATACGCGCTTTTACTGAGATGAACTACCGTATAGATTTGAAAATGTAAACTTTGTAGAATGAACCATATCTAGATAACTTATCTAGATTTCTTCATTTGACTTCAGCAGACTTGCGCCAGGTCATAGATCTAATCATCTCTTCAATGGATCACATAAGAGCATAGTCATTTTAGATCTAGAGTTCCTAAACCAACATTGTATCCATGGGTGCATCATAGATTCAAATCTATCAATTAAAACCGAGTTCATCCCATGCATATATACCTCAAAGAAAATTATTCAGTAACAAACCCTACTCATGCACAATTTTCACAATTATCTTCTTCTCCTTATATAGATTTAGCTTTTACCAATACCATGAGTTAAAACCACACAACAACCTATGGTATTCTTGGACAGAATCAAATAGACAATTCAACGCTCAATATTGCGGGCTAATACCATGGTAATGCTCCTTGGTATCAAATTTTTTGGAGTGCAAAAGGTATATGTGACTTGGAATGTACTTATCTGCGTGTATACGTGACTTCGTCTTTATAAACCTGCGTATATATCCTGCAATATCAAAATTATCCAATATTTTGCTGAATATTACACAATTCTTCTGATAGACTGCTGAGGTTTCCCAGAAAGACATATACTCCATCCTTTTCCAAAGAGTTTCCATCAAGGACAACATTTACAATATATTAGGACATAGGAACCGTATTGCCAACAAAAAAAAAGTGGCAACTTACATGTTTATCTACTTTGGTTTTTTATTTTTTTTTGGTTTCTTATCCTTTTAAACATTATGGATATTATTATAATGGTTCAATACATGATCATGAGCGTGTATGTTTATTGATCCTCCTCAAAAAAATGAGCATGAGAATGGACTCAAATATTTGGGTACATCAAGCAGAGACTATGATGTGCAGTTGTAAACATGTATCTCTTTGTTAGCACTTTTTTGTTTTTGGTTTAAAAATAAATAAATTTACCAATACCTTTATTAATGGCTATTGTTGTGCATGCTCATATTTCTTCAGAATGGAGATTTTTTTTGGTTTTTTCTAAAATAAACTTCATGTGTCTGTATTTTGTGTGTATTTCTGTGTTTTTCACATTTCTATGTTTTTAAATTTGCATCATTGTGAGCATATACACCAATGGACCTTGAGAAAAGTGACTGGTG
Organism: Pinus albicaulis; assembly: GCA_034641835.2. Taxonomy (NCBI): domain Eukaryota; kingdom Viridiplantae; phylum Streptophyta; class Pinopsida; order Pinales; family Pinaceae; genus Pinus; species Pinus albicaulis. The sequence goes on along the minus strand of CM076570.1, from coordinate 1,079,915,613 downwards.
GTATGGCTTTTTTATGTTTAGATCTTGCAACTTGTTTTGTAGATTTATATCTTGTTAACAGTTCATTCACAAGATCTCTCCCTGAAGGGGTTTAAAATTAAATATTGATCATGACTCTAATATAACCATGCATAAATTACCATGGAATTTTATGCAGCGATGCTTTGACGCGATCTTACATAACCATATGGAAGGAAGGAGTTTGAGCAACATATGGAGCTCATGGGAAATTTAAGGCATCAAAATGTGGTATTTCAATATTTAAATATTGATAGCTAAAAGGCCAATAGCTTGATCACTCAAATCCCCTTTTAGCTTTGGTAAACTCATCTAAGAGACAAATATTGATTTGGTTATATAAAAAACAAAAAATATTTTTTTGTTGTCAAATTCATGTGATGAAATATTTAACAAGATGATCCATAGTGGAATATCTCTTGAAAATTTGTACAAGTTTTAGCCTAAACTTAACTTTAACTAAATGTGTTGCATTATTTATTTCTAAATTGTTTTGACTGCACATCCAACACAAATAAATATACGGTAATTGCAATACAAACACCTGCGAATCGCAGTAAGTTCTTATGACTTGGATTTTAACCTCCACCCATTCCTTTAAAATTCATTTTGAAACCAATGAAATTTTCCATAGTGATATTTACAAGCACGTTGAATTTAAATAACCTCAAAACATTCAACTATTATATCACAAACCATGCAAATATTACATTTGTCCATATACAAGGAATATCACATGTGTCCATAAACTTGTCACCCATACAAAAGAACCCAATAATTGCAGGTTGGGGAAAAATAACATATCAATGGGTTCTTCTTTAGTGAAATAGCCATGCCATGATAGCCCTAAGGAAAATTATAACAAGAACTCATTCACATATTGGGGGTTTATGTTGATGTTAATCAATGACTTCTCTTGCAATAGATGGTGATCTGATGTCATCTCTCACACCTCCATCTATAGTTGACATTCCTATAGAAAGTATATCAATGGAAAATTTATGAATGTTTGCATGGTAATCTATGCTAAAATATTGAAACTGAGGAATCCACATTATTGCTTCCTTGTAAATCGGTTTTAATTCTCTTTTTGAACTTCATAGATGCAGTTGATTTGATTGCATATGAGCTGTGAGTTTCTGAAAATTGTAATATCATTGACAACATAATTTTTCGCCTCCTTTAACCCCTCAACAAGGGCAATATAGTATGTTTCGTTATTCTTTTTCCTCCTATGAAATTCTATATTTATATGGAGCACATGATTTCTTGTCGCATTATAAAGCACATATTTCATAGTGGCTTAACTAGGATTTGGACGACAAGACACTTCGATGTAGAACTCCCACTTTTTCCCCATTCTCTACGCTTAGAAGATTGAGAAAATAAAATAATAATAAATTCATATTAGACAAGTAGGCATTTATCTGGCTTATACATTCAAACTTTCAAACAAAAGAAAGGGGTCGATGAAATCATTACAAAATAAATAATGAACCAAAATAGAATAAACACATAATTTATATGGCCATAATGGATCATTACTGCAATTCCTAACGTCGTGGGCATTATTTTTCTACCCCAAATCCATCCCTAGAAGATTCGTTCCACTTGTAACAACTAGTTTGTCCTACCTTGAAATTCAACAAATTTCAAATTTCAAGCTCAAAATTTTCCAAATGCGGTGACACAGGGTAGATCTTCAATATTGACCAACTCTCACCAAACACCGAGCATGTAATATGTGATCATTATATCCTCTAGCAGGAACCAAACACTGTGTATAAATATTGTGAGATTAAAACATTTGATACACAATTAAATTCAAATTACACTCGTAAGCCACATCAACATACATCTAATGTTTGGGAAGCATCGAGTAGGAAATGAATGAACAAAAGTGATCAATAAAAATTTCATACAAAAATCAAGATATGGAGACTACAATAAGAGGCAGAACAAGTGTAAAAACTGAAAACTGAAAAGAAACAAAACCTTAAAACTACATTACATAAAAGGAACTGAAATCCTTAGATGTTATGAAAATCCAAATTAATTGCTGATGGATTTGATTGGATTGTTATCAGCTATGTACTACTCTTGAGAATAGTGAAATTTTAGATACATGGATCAAGACAATTTAGGTTTATAATGTAGAAATTTGAATAATTTGCTGAATTATTCACCGAGATTCTCCTGATCACACACTATTTTAGCTTCATGCATAATACAGAATCTCTTCTACCATTGATCATCACATGCGGAAATAAAATCAATTGCATGCACACATTAAAGCGATAAAAATTCACACATATGAACACAGTATTTCATGGGAAAGCTTAAAGCTGAAAACCCCCAACTATCTGTATATTATACATGTCATGGAGATCATGTAACAATCATAGTACAAAGCTCTTTGCAAGCTCTCATGCACTACCTCCCTTGCTACACTATCAAGCTAGATCTAGCAAAACTCATGCTCCAACCTTTAGCCACTTGATAGCCAACCTGAATTGCATGTTTCAATGCTATGGGATGGTCTCTTTATATAGATAAACCATCTGGATTGAACTGCGCAATCCTCATTGATTACTCCACCTATCTGTGTGTTGCAAATAGCAACAGTATAGTCACAACTGATAGTTAACCTGCTCTTTCACCTATTTCTGCACTGGTCTCCACTAAAACTGTCCATGCACTGAAGTTAACTGATGCATTCTTTAGTTGATTAATGAGTTTATAATTAGAGAATTAATTAATAATTAATTCACACCACTCTCACTAATTGTATCAATCAGTTAAACTAGATACAAATAGCTCAACTATGTTTAGATTAGTTAAACCGAATACAACTCCACTAACTTCCTCAATCAACTCCACCAAACTCTGTCACATGAGTTCTAACTGAATTCTAACATGCAATAGCTCACTTAACTCATAGGAAATTCGAATTTCCTTATGTCAGCTGCATGCCCCACCTCTGGGGGTCAAACTGAAGTGCTCCAAGAGGATAAACAGCTGTTTATAGTCTAAATATTATTAAGGGTAAATAATATTTGACTTCCATATTTTTAGGAGAGGCAGTCTAAAAATAGCCTGTGACCTAAAAATATGAGTCTCATCTATTTTTACCAACATGTCGCATACTTCAAGAATCTCCAACTAGAATCCCCGAATTATGCTCCGTATGTCTAAAAATAGACATAGTCTAAAAATAGATTTTTCGACAAAAATCACATGTGTGGTCCCCACCTAGTTTAGGTGATCACTTTCCAACTAGGATCAGGAAAGATGTTTCAGGAGGCCTCCTTCAATGTTTCTTGTTGCCATTTTCAACACTCCCTCTCAACAAGAAAGGACTGTCTTTGCATGCGACATGCAACTCCATGCATTCGCCCTGCAACCTTCACAAGCGCCATGCAACTCCATGCATCTGCTCTGCAACTCCTCTGAAACTGAATAGGCTCCAAACAACTCAATTAGTCTTGATGCATCTAGCATCTATCATCAAAGTCTTCGACTTCTGCTGGTACCAACTGCACATGTCATCAGGAACTACTGCGCTGTTGAACTCTTGCACCCATGCACTCTTGCACTTGCTGTCAACTCTGATCCGCGCTCCAGTATCCGACACTGTCACTTTGATCTGCATGCATCACTCCAACTGATCTTGCTACTGCTGCACTGTGGGCACCTCGTAGCCAGGTTCAATCCATGAGATCCACACCATCTCATGAATCTGCCCAGAAATCTCCTCATGGGATTACTCATGCATGTCGCCCCACCTCATACCTGGTGGTATAGCTACATGCACTCCCTTTTCCCGTCTGGCATGAAATTTCTCTGCATGAGTGGTCTCTTCCACTCCATGATCCTCTTGTGGCTGCTCCACATCCCGAGGTTCAGTATCACCTGCATGCAAAACTTGCTCCCTCTCAAGCATCAGTTGCATGTCTTTCTCGCCTGCATGCAACACTTGCTCCCTCTCAAGCATCAATTGCATGTCTTTCATGCACTTCCCAATAGTAGGAAGCTCCGTAGAAATCCCATCTACTTCAAATCTATAAAGATTCTTCTGCATCTCCAGTTGTGGCTGCTCCACAACCTTCCGAGACTGCTTCTCACGCTGCATGTTGAGAGGCTCCCTCTCAACCACCAAGTCACTAACCTCTGCTTTGCTCTTCAAAGCTTTGCATGCATCTTGTACCTCAGTGCATGTAGATTCTTGGCTCGCGCACATTGCAATTGTCCCACCGTCGCAAAATTTTCTAACAAAAGAGCTGATTTTAAATCGATGATATCTCCCTCATCCGAGCTCCGATTCGACCGATTTTTTTTTTCAATTTGGGTATTTTTTCGCAAGGAATCCAAATATGCTATTTGTTTCTAAAAATATTTCACCAAAATTTTTCAGATATTCCCTACAAACTCGCGCACCCAAAAATTCTCGCTCTCATTCCATGTAGAAAATTATATACAATATGCATGTATATTTCCGGCTTTCTCCATCTTTATGTTTCTTGAGTTTATCCTAAAACTCAACCACTTCAATGCTTTGCAATTGCTCCAATGATCAATATTGCTCTGATACCATGTAGAAATTTGAATAATTTGCTGAATTATTCACCGAGATTCTCCTGATCACACACTATTTTAGCTTCATGCATAATACAGAATCTCTTCTACCATTGATCATCACATGCGGAAATAAAATCAATTGCATGCACACATTAAAGCGATAAAAATTCACACATATGAACACAGTATTTCATGGGAAAGCTTAAAGCTGAAAACCCCCAACTATCTGTATATTATACATGTCATGGAGATCATGTAACAATCATAGTACAAAGCTCTTTGCAAGCTCTCATGCACTACCTCCCTTGCTACACTATCAAGCTAGATCTAGCAAAACTCATGCTCCAACCTTTAGCCACTTGATAGCCAACCTGAATTGCATGTTTCAATGCTATGGGATGGTCTCTTTATATAGATAAACCATCTGGATTGAACTGCGCAATCCTCATTGATTACTCCACCTATCTGTGTGTTGCAAATAGCAACAGTATAGTCACAACTGATAGTTAACCTGCTCTTTCACCTATTTCTGCACTGGTCTCCACTAAAACTGTCCATGCACTGAAGTTAACTGATGCATTCTTTAGTTGATTAATGAGTTTATAATTAGAGAATTAATTAATAATTAATTCACACCACTCTCACTAATTGTATCAATTAGTTAAACTGAATACAAATAGCTCAACTATGTTTAGATTAGTTAAACTGAATACAACTCCACTAACTTCCTCAATCAACTCCACCAAACTCTGTCACATGAGTTCTAACTGAAGTCTAACATGCAAGATGCCATCAAACCCTAGGAACCACGTGATTCCTCTGTCAGTTGCATGAGCCACCTCCATGACTCGAACTAAAGTGCTCCAAGAGAGTAAACTGCTGTTTATAGTCTAAATATTATTAAGGGTAAATAATATTTGACTTCCATATTTTTAGGAGAGGCAGTCTAAAAATAGCCTGTGACCTAAAAATATGAGTCTCATCTATTTTTACCAACATGTCGCATACTTCAAGAATCTCCAACTGGAATCCCCGAATCATGCTCCGTATGTCTAAAAATAGACATAGTCTAAAAATAGATTTTTCGACAAAAATCACCTGTGTGGTCGCCACCTAGTTTAGGTGATCACTTTCCAACTAGGATCAGGAAAGATGTTTCAGGAGGCCTCCTTCACTGCTTGTTGCCATTTTAAACATATAAATCACGAATCATACCTACATTCAAACCCATTCAGATAATTTTGGTAGATGTGATAGCTCAACATGACTGCAAATGAAGAAATGGCAAGCATGCAGGGTATTATTCTTGATTTGGAACAAAATCAACAAAACACCTTTGAATCGAGGTCTGTGGAGAGAATCAAACAATCAAGTGGAGGCATTGGCCTTATTCAAAGGGTTGAGGCTTTTTTATGAAATTTATATCAAAAGACTTATTATAATTGGGGATTCAACATTAGTTAATAAATTAATGCTTAGAGCCTCCTCTCCAAGTGATGGTGAGCTTAAAAATGATTAAGCCAATAAGAAAAAAAGTTGCTAGGTTTGAGAATGTTGAAAACTATCATATCCTAAAGGAGTTCAACCAAAAACTATGGAGGTCAACCAAAAGGCAAACCATTTGGCCAACAAGGTTTCTCAATTGGAATGTGGCACCTTAAGAACAAACAGTGGGGTTTCATCCTCCCCCATACCTTAAGTTATAACCCAAAGTCATGAATTGGAATTACATGAGAAATAAATGGCACATTAATAAAAAAGGACGAGTTTATTATGAAACAAGATGACCAGGGAGTATTAACTTCATGGTACCCTCACATACTCGACTTTTAATGTGGGTGCAGGTTGGTTAATTGTACTCATATTTGAATTTTTATTATAGGTTCAATAATGGATTTGGCTTCAGGGATGAAATTTGGAGATTTTCTATAGTTTATAGGTTTGTGTTTCCTTCCTCTTCTTCATATATGGTTTGAATTGGGGCTCTAAATTGGATTCTAGTTCTCATTTGTGGGTTTCTGGGTTTCTTTCATGGGACCTTGTTCTTGGTCCACTTGTCTCCATAAGGTGGTTTTGTAGTTTTGTTTTTTTCAGCCCTGTTTGGCTCATTGGATATTAGGTAGGTCATTTCATGTTTAAGTGCCTTGGGATTATTTCCTCCTCCCAAAGCCTATGGCGTCCTTCCCTCTTTGCATGGAAAATAAAAAATTCAGTGGCTCAATCTGAAAATGTGTTTGTCTTCTCCTCTGTTGTTAATTACTTGAGGGAATGTTAGAAAGGGGACCCGAGACAAGTTTCCAATTATAATAGAGTGTTAGCATTGGGCATTGAGAAGGGAATTTTACAGCCGGTGTTATATAGTGACATCAAAATGGTCCACAGATACCCATTTTGTGAGACCATTGTTCACAGAGCTATGAGAGGACAGGGAATATTAAATATGATAATGAGAATTCAATTTTTTCTATCACTGGTAGGATGCATTCCCAGGAAGAAACCAAAAATTATCGAAAATGCCTTGATTATGTTAACTTACACAGTAAGAAGAGGAAAATTGAAGATATTCAAGCTGAGTGTGTTTCCCTTTGACAACTGATTGATGGACATAACTCTAACTTTAGCTGTCTAGAAATGCTAGAATTTTAATTGGGCCTGTAGTGGAGGAGGTCAAGGAAAACAAGATTGTGCGCAGCAGCAGGAAGAAGTGGAAATGATGATTGTGTATCAAAAACTTCAAGCCAACATGGAGAACCACGAGAAAGCTTATAGCCACAATGACTGTATTCAATAAATGTGTATTGCTTTATATTAGGAGTTTTTTACAGAATTTATTCAAGTAGTTGCTCACCAAATTCCTTTCTGAATGATTTTTTTGCTTCTTTACTTAGTAAATTCCAAAAGAAAATTCTCTGGTTTTTTTTTTTTTTACTGTTATAATATATTCGTATCATTATCTCGACTAGTGCAAGTGCAACTTTCTAATACAAAATATGTATGTTTTTTTTTTTTTTTTTTTAACACTATTACAAATGAAAACCATGCAAAATGAATCCAAACATAGGAAAGGACTAATATTTCAAGTCCCAATAATTTCCAAGGTTATTAGGGCTACCAAACAATGGTGAATCCAAAGATGGAGTCATATTGTTTCTGGAATATAAATCAGCTTCCATAACAGAGTATTGTATTGAAGGCAACTATCAAGTTGCTAGAGAAACATGAAAAGGAATAAAAACAAATAATTTCAGAGATAATATTTCAATCAGGTGTCTAATTTTACATTTCAAAGACTATTCTGGTGCATGCCTTATATTCGAGGCATACAGGAGGGATGATATACAATTAAGAATTTTTTTTGTTAAAAAATACAAAAAAATGTTTTCCAGCAAAAATAAAGTCGCACAATACTTGAATTTGGCTTTATATACCCAATAATTTACTATGAGTGAAAGAGACTAATGGAGAGGGGAGATATGTGATATTATATCTTTGTTCCATCTTAAGGCACTTGGACTACCACAAGAATTTGTGTTTTTGAATCTAGCTCAAAGAAATTGTATTAGCACAAGAAACACTCCAGGTGTTATTTGATAACAGGGAAAACGTGTGTGTTCAATTGTTTTAAAATAGTTTTCAAAAGCATCTAGTGACATCAATGAAGACAAACACAAATAAAAAGTAAGACAACAAGTAGGAAATCAAACTTAAGCATTGAAATAGGTACATCTAAACTTGTTGATATTCCATTTGGTCAAGAAAGATCACTCCAAAAACTTGTGAACATTGTACATTCCTTACATGGTTCCCATTTTAATCAATCGAATAATAATGAAGATTAAAGTCATACTAAATTTTTATATGGAATGTAAATATTTCAAAATTACCATCCTCACTATACCGCCAACTAGTGCGTTGAGACCGAATGAACTTAATACAAATTCCCTGTTGAGGATAAGTTGATAACTAATGTTCTAGGTAAAAAATATTTTGAATCTTCAATAACCAGAGATTTTCAAACTCTAGGGGTGGCTGTGTACATATTAGAGAAAGTAGTACAAAGCTACAAACACCTATCACAAAGGAAAAATAAAACTATTTCAGAAAGATCTTGATTTTCTTTCATTGTTATAAGCCAACCTGCAATATATATTGCAAGCTTGAATGTAGTTGTGATATTGTGGGTTCATAATGGAGGACAAACTATAGTTGATTTTATTAATATGCCATGTGGAATAAGATTGGTTAAGTACATGGAACTTGCATTTGTTGGTTCCTTCATATTTTTGGATGGGCTCAAGCTTGTTGATATCAGAGGTGAGGCAATGCAAGAAGAAATAGATATGGCTTAAAGTGCCATGGTCAGTTCAACTCAATTCAACTCTCGTCCTGAAGATGGATCCCCATTGGGATTCGGAACGTCGACCATTGTTTTATAACATTGTGGAAAATATGGAGATTTCTTCAATAAGTGATAACCATAGAAGCTTGAAAACCATTGCCATGGTCAGTGTTATTTTCCTTGATGTAGAGAAGGTTAAAATGCTACGTGATAGATAGAATTATGGTCAAACAATTGAATTATCTTTTATTCATCAAATTCCACTTTAGAGTATATCTAAAATGTGCAATCAAAATAAAGAATTGATATTAATGGAAAGTTGGTGAAATTCGATCAATTTCAATTTTTAGAGTATACTATGATAGTATTATCAATCCACAAGATCAATGTTGTAAATGAGGAAACTGCATAAATTATTACACGTATCAAACTATGGAAACAAGAATTTCATTAGAAAAAAATATATGTAAATTCATGTGACTGTTTATTAGAACATATTGATGATTCATGAAAGGCAAGAAAATGATACAGGGATCTGGCTAGAAATGAAAGAGAAGGACAATTGAAAAGGTTTTTGGTTAAATCTGAAAAATTATATTTCAAAGAGAAAAGAAGAAGATAGTAATGTTGAAATCCATAGAAGCTATCAAAGAAGTACATATGAGACATCCAATAAAACAACATAGAGTTGTAGAGGTCATTCTAGAGAAAGACAAGTTACTATTTCCTCTTTCACAAGAAATGATGAAGTTGATCATAATTCTGAAAAGGATGGTAGTCGAGAACTTTGTCTAGGTCTTGGAATCAAGTGAAACAAATATTGTTCAAGAATGTCTCTTTTCATACCCTGCAAAATGAGGAACATGTGCCCAGATGTGGGAGATGTTTAGAGAAAGTATGTGGACCTCGTAAGGAATCAGATTCAAACCATGCAAGATGAATAGAAAGTATGTTCCCGGATGTGGAATATGTTTAGAGAAAGTATACATAATTCCTAATGAATCAGATACATGAGAAAGTAGTCCCTTGTTTCATTTGATGAAAACTACCATAAAAAATGATAAAATTTGGCCATCCCATACATACATAGAGCAGAAGATGGAAATTAGAGCATGGTGTCGACATAGCAATCTAGAGAGAAGAGATATAATTCATGTGTTCCAATGAGTGGGACTCTCAGTATATGCAGTAGCATTGATGTAAGATTCAAAAGCAATCGGAGCAGCACCATCATTGGTTCTAGTAGTGTCAAGAGAAGTTTTAGTGGGAAGGTAAGTGATGGCATGGGTGCATATGCAAAGATTCCTGAATGCAAAATCATTGACAATGTAAATAATGAAAGGCTTGAGTGTGTTGAAAGTCGGAAGAGTAGCATGAGCATGGCCAACTACAAAAGCAGTCTTAGTCGTGGAGCGATAAAAAGGGTCTTTTTAACTCCTAATTACCTTCACATTAATTATCAACCCAGGGACGACTTTTTATCTCAAGAGTGTACTCAGTCTAAGGCGGCTATTTACTCAAGAGTAATGTTTTGCAGTATAGTGCTTAAAATGCAAAAGTAACTGAAAGCTGGAAATAAAATCTACTTACAAAAAAGCACTTTAAGACTTAAATCATGCATTTGGAAAAATAAGCAATGTATTAGTCAAGGGTCAAGTAACAATAACTCATCCCTTGGGAAACTGATGGAAAGGAAATTAGAGCATAGACCACGGGTCTAGGAGCTATACAGTGAATGCCAAAGCTCACTACAGCCTTAGATTATCTCTCACACCAAAACAACAAATGCGAGTAAATGGAACAGCAAATAAAGAATTGAACAGCAAATCTGGAATGGAACAGTAATTCTAAAATGGAACAGAAATCAAACAACTAAGTCTCGCGAGTCGTAACCAAACTTAATCTATTAACCCAAATGCAATTTTCGCAATCAAATAACAATCTTTCACTCTTAAGGCAAATCACGCAAAACACACTAATGGAACAGCAATAACTATTGATAAATTATGGAACAGTTCTAGTAAATCATATACACACACAACACGCTGAAATAGTAATCTTAATTAACAGGGATTCAACTGTGCTCCCAAACAGAACAATATTATCTCTGAATCCAATAATAATGAAGAATATAACTCCCAAGATGAATTCCGTAAGGTTAATGAACAAGTGCACGCACTCGCAGGTTCGTAATTAAACAAAGAATAAAGATTAAGTGTAGAGAACAACAATGTTACATTAACAATTTTAAAGGAATAGCAATACGTTAGAATGCACATTACGACTTTCTCTTGCTGCGTAGAACAAAATATGAAATATAACAGAGCCGTAATAAAACACACCAGATAAAACACACTAGATTACCGATTCAAGCGCCGATAAGCAAACCACGCAGAAATCAAAGAGATAATATACAACGGCAAGTGTCCTCTGGGGCCGGGCCCTTAGCCTCCAAGGGAACACCGCCTTAAGTTAATCCAGACGCAAAGATGAGAGAACCACCAAGCTTATATTAATGCATCGGACAGAAGTAAAATGAACCAGTTCTCACAAGACTCAATAATCCGAGTTGATTTTTAACAGAAAATTACATAAAACGTCTCCCCAAATCCTCCCCCTCTCTGATCTCTGTTCTGATTTAAATAAAGAGAGATCAGAGAGTAGTTACAATACAACATGATTTATATTACAAAATTAGATTGTTTCCAACCAATTGATCAACAAGAAGAAGGCGAATTTGGCTTTGCAGCTGAGATTTGGAGGACGGCCGCAACCACAAATCTGAGAAAATCGTGCTCAAAGAACCCTGCGTTTCTCTCAGTACAAGCCGAATTTGGGCAAACCATTATTTGCTAAAGTTAATTGGGTCCGTTCTGAACAAAACCCATGTTCCGGATTTTCCAGATTCGTCTTCATTTGCTCAGAATCTCAACCGCAAAACTGTCACTCCTTATTCCAGCGCATTTCCGAGTTGGCACTTTTAATGATCAAATCTTCAATCTGGAAATTATCTTGGAGGCTAAAAATGGTGAATAATGTTATAACCAACTTATTAAAACTATCATTGATAAAATAATTCATAATCATCAATTTATTAGAAATAAAGGAGAATAAATAACATTCATTCATAAGAGCATAAATCATTATAAAATGGATTTAAATAATAAATTATAATAAATGACGTAATGAAGAATGGGAGAAATGGGTGGAATAAGCGTTCACAAGTGATAATAATAATGGCATATTAACGGCCCAACATACCCCCACACTCAATATGTTGCATGTCCTCATGCAACGAAAAATGAATATATTGCATGTCCTCATGCAACCCAAAGACAAAAACCCATGTGTTAACCAAGCAATAAAAAATATGTTCATCTCAGCTCATGAAATGGATAGAACAAATGAATTTTTCCTTAATTAATGAATATTCACTTTTAGTAATCTTGATGAAGGCATAACAATTTTTATATTGACATTCAACTATATGTATATATGAAGTTGCAACAAAATATGATATAAGTAACATCAAACTTCATTAACCATTTTCTCAAAAACTACAAACCAGCTTTTGTTGAAATTTGGCAAGTAAATTTATAATATATGAATGCCTTTATGATCCAAAAATCAGACTGTTTTGATGCATGGACCATGAGATATAAACAAAATGACTGTAGCTGAGAGTGCATGATTTTCGAAATTTTATGAACCAATTTATCTTGAAATTGTCTGGGTTTGTATTAATGATACGTCTGTGTTTTCCAAAAATCACAAGAATTGAGTTCATAGTTTTAAAAATATTATGGAAATCAATTTCTACACTGAAATTGTGTGCCTTAAATGAGAAAGAAAATAGAAAACATCCATCATGCGTAGGAATTCCTCCCCCTCTCTGAAAAATTAGCATGCCCTCATGCGATGCTAGAAAACAAATAGAGGTGGTTGCTACCAGCTGTTGAATTCTATGCTTGGTGTAAAACAACATGGAATAAGGGAGGTGTTGAGAATGAATAAGAATAGCAATGGATAATAAAGAATATGAATGGCATAGTCATAAGAAATAAATGAATGAAAGGAACACTCCCCCATACTCGAAATGATACGCCGCTGAAAAATAGGGAGTGGTATAGATGTGGACTGAAGGATGATAAATGATGCTCAAAATGGATTTTTTTGAAATTCTCCTAAATTCGTAATAAATCAGAAAATTATGCGATTTTACCTCAAGTTTTACCTCCAAAAATGTGGAATGACATATATGGACTGGCATTTTTTGAAGCTGATGTAGGCAGAGTTGGTGCTGAAAGTGATACAAAAGGTGGAATCCAGGTAAGCACATCATGTCTGAAGAATTGTTCACATTCGCGAGCCTCTTCTGTTAAGTGCAATAGTGTGGTCAGCTGTGGATAGAATTTTGCCCATACTTGTTGTTTTCCTACAAACAAAGCACTATTTGGCATACAATGTTCTTGAATCCATAGTGTAAGCAATAGATAAGATGCATGCAAAAATTTCAATCAGAAAAACTTATGTATACATGCAATACTAATATTTTGGCAAATCAACAAGTGATGGAAGAGTGCAGTAATCATATCGCATGCAATCCCATAATGCATACATTCCCCCCTCCAATTGGAAAAGGAATTCCATGACCATAAAGCATATGAGAGGTGTTGTGCTGATGGCAAGGCAAGGGAATGAACAATATAGCAGTGAATGAAGCAGAGTACACATATCAATGATAGGATAGCGGGAGTTATGATTATAATGAGAGCAGAGTGTGTAAAGATAGTTATGAATAAAAGATAGGACGCTTTGGATTGATGATAAGTTACGAAAAAGAGAAAAAGAACAACAATATGCCAAAAATATGCTTTACTGATAGTATGCTAGCTGAAAATGATGTGATTGATCATAAAACAATTTCTCATGCATAAAGGTTCAAAACAGGGAAAAAGTTAAGGAAATAACTTCTCTGATAAAAAGAAAAAAAAAAGAAAAGGGTATTATAATAATAATTGACGATAAGATATAACTTCAATACCATAAGCAGAGCCACTGCTGCCAGCAGGCGTCCATAGCCTCGGCAGGGTTGCTTTTTAACCCATATGAGCCAGGATCCTCAATTTATAAATGGAGAGTTACAGTGTTGTTCTACAGAAGAGATCAATGTGCTGGCGTGGTAACCAGATAACCACACTTCCATTCACTGGGATGTAGCAAAAGTGATCACGCCGGCTCGTGATGAGACCTCCTGTTCCAAGGATAATTTGACTATCCAATGGATCATAACCCTGGTGTGGTGGCCATAATGGGAATGTCACTTTCTTACAACCTTATGAACATGGTAGGCTGGCTCGTAATGAGACCCCCTATCCTCCATCCGTGAACAAAATTTTGTTATTACACAATTTTATGATAAAAAGAGGGAGGCTCAGTACTCCTTAAGAGCAGGGATGGTGGAAGAAGTTGAACATGTCAATAGAAAAATATACCCATAATCTCATTTATTACAGACAGAGAAGATTATAATCCAGAAGGGTGGAACTAGCATGGTATTAAGATGATCAATCAATATCATGTTCAACAGAAAACAATGTAGTAAAGTATATAAATAATTGTGTCCCTTTTGAAAATAATCTATCATCAAGGAGCTGTCCTGTTTAAGATCATAACGTGAATGATATTAACTCGCTTCAATAGAATCCATAATTCTTGTCCTTATAAAAATAGTGTACTTCATGCCATGAAGGGGAATCAGTAAAATGTGGTTGAGATGAACTAGGAATAGTCCCACAAGAGGAAGGAAGGGTTGCTCTCGAAAATAATCCCAAAGTGTTGTTCTTTTGAATGAACAGCAAAAACACTCAAAAAGTGGTGTTCCTTAAAGGAAATGCACAAAAAAAAACAAAAATACACACAAAAAAGTGTGAAAATGCAAATGTCGTTCCTTTGGAAAAAGGAACAGCAAAAACTAAAAGTGTCGTTCCTTTGGAAAAGGAACAGCAGAAACGCAAGTGCCGTTCCTTTGAAAAAGGAACAGCAAAAACGCAAGTGTCGTTCCTTTGGAAAAGGAACAGCAAAAGCACACGTGCCGTTCCTTTGGAAAATGAACAACAAAAATGAAAAGTGCAAAAGTGCTATTCCATTTGGAAAGGAACAACAAATCGTGAAAGTGCAGAAGTGTTGTTCCATTTGGAAAGGAACAACAAAACGTAAAAGTGCAAAAATGGTGTTCCATTCGAAAAGGAACAGCAAAAAGTGAAAATGCAGAAGTGTTGTTCCATTTGGAAAGGAATAGCAAAACGTGAAAATGTAGAAGTGTTGTTCCATTCGGAAAGGAACAGCAAAAAGTGGAAGTCCAGAAGTGTTGTTCCATTCGGAAAGGAACAGCAAAACGTGAAAGTGCAGAAGTGTTGTTCCATTCGGAAAGGAACAGCAAAAAGTGAAAAAGGAACAGCAAAAAGAGTCGTGGAAAAGGAATGGCAAAATGACCCGTGACAAAGGAACAACAAAATGAATTGCTGACCAAAAAGGTGTTGTTCCTTTGGAAAAGGAATAGTAAAATGAAATTGTTGTCCCTTTGAAAAAGGAACAGCAAAAACGACAAAAGTGCACACAAACGCTGTCCCTTCAGAAAAAGAACAGCAAAAATGCACAAGCATGAAATGCGAGCACGCAAAGAATGAATTAGCTGTTCACTGTATTGATGCTGAGGATGGGTCACCGTTTGAATGAAGAAACACCTGAAACACAAAATATAAAAAAAATATCAGAAAAGAAACAATGTTTTATTTAAAAACAATATGTAAATAACTAAATTAAGTTACAACAGCTATGATGTTATGTCAAAAAAAATGATCTCTTTGAAAAATGTTTTGGCAGCAGGGATAAGACATGAATCTTCAAATTGAAATCAATTCTTCATTTGTTCTATTATGAATCCGTTGGGTAATGAGTTGGATGAAATTCCTTTGTTTTATTAAAATTTTTTTCAAGAATCACTCGTCCATAAATTGACCTTCTTTTTCTCCTAGGACCTGCAAAAAACGAGTGTCTACCTGCAATAAAACATTAAATCATGGAGAAAGAGAGGTGATCGGGCTCCCCTAATCCAATAATTATGCAAAAAAACAACAAGTAGTTACTCTGTATAACAAATCCATTGAGAAAATAACAAAGTAAAATTTATCTGTCACTTGCGGGAGAGCAGTGGCCAATCATGCTAACCTGCAGTGTTTTAATCACAACTTCTTTGTTTTTCATCGAAATTGAGTGATTCCAAAGCCAAATGAGAGCTAATTCAAAGGTTTATCTCTAGTAGCAACAGGTTTTAGAAATTCAATGATATGATATGTCAATTTTAGTTAGAACAGCCTGCATAACATAGTCATTTTCAATTACCCAATCTAGACCAACGATTGATATTTCAAGCATAGATTCTTCGTTTGATGTCGGATTCAAATGATTCAAATTGGAAATGAAAGTAGATTCATTTATTTATCTCCAATAGAAACAGGTTTTGAAGAAAAGAAGAATTGATAGGTGAAATACTGTAAGGAACATCCGAAAAAACAGAGTTTTAAGGGTGCTGATTTACGATAGACAGTCAGTATTTTGATCATAACTTCCCCATACGATATCGAAAATGAGTGATTCCAATTGAATTGGAAACTAGATTCATAGGGAAATCTACCAGAGAAACAGGTTTTAAAAATATGGTCATTTAGGCCTCCAAAAACTGACTGTCCCAACTCTGTTCCTGAGCTGCCCGCTAGACATCCGGTCAATGTTTTGGTTCTAACTTTTTCGTTTCAAATCCAAATTGACTGATTAAAATTGGGTTAGAAAGTAGACATCAAGGGCTACCTAGGGTAGAAACAGGTTTTAAAAATATTCATTTTTGGTCCCTCAAAACATGATTGTCCCGACTGTTTGTCCAGAAAGTTCATCAAGCCCGCAAGCCAAAAAAATGATATTCAAGCATTTTTTTCAAATTGGTGATAAAAAATGAATATAAGTGTTTATAGAATTGTTATTTGCAATATAATTCATCTACATACACAAATAAATTGAAATATTTATCACCGATGTTGATTTCGATAGCGTGTTGCAACAAAAAAAACAACTATTTTTACAAAAAAAATAAAATGCATTTATTTATGTCCTTATTTTATTTTATTTTATTTTCTCCACTATCCTACTCTTCTTTGAGAATCGAATATGTTTATGTATAAGAGTATTTCCAGTGGAACCATTTTAGAAATAAGGCTTCCAATATATACATACCCAAATTTGAAAAATGCATATTGATAAAAATTAGGGTATGAGAAGCCAACTTCCCTTGAAAAGATGTTGTCAAAAATTGTTGAAGTATGGAGTGATGATGCAAACACGTGATGGAGTGAAACCAATCTTCAATATATCCATTACTTTCTTGATTTCCCATCATACCATGAGGTTCCTGAGCTTTTAAAATGGTTTGTTGATGCAAACTAGAAGTAAGCTCATTTTCTTCCATAACTTCTACAATTTTTGAATTTGAAACATTCTGAATCTCATTGTAAGTTTTCTCTAATGGCGCATGTGAGATAGAATGGGTGGGAAGGGTGAGTAAATTTGGCAGTTCAACATTGTAAGCATGTTGTACTGGTTTATTGTGGTGAGGGTGTGGAATTAGTTGAGCAGGAAATTGTGTATGGAATGGAGCATTGTGATGATGTGGTTGGTTGGGTTGAGTGGATAAATTTGATATGCAAACAGGATGTTGTGAAAGCGCTGGTGGAGAATATGGAGAATGTGCTTGTGCTACAAGATGAGGGAGAGTAGTCATGCAATCATAAGGTGAACCATGCCAAACTTGTAGATAAGATTGGTGGTTATATTGAAATTGACATGGCTGCCCTAGAACATGAGTATTCCATAATGGATTATGCAAGTAAGAGAATGGAGAAGAAGTATTTTGAACCATACCTGTAGGCCATGATTTCCATGGTTTTGACCTTGTTGCAGCTTCCTCACCTCTTTGATATGATACTTCCATCCTAGATAAGGAAGAGTAACCATCTATGGGCTGCTCCTTTTGGTCATGAGGGAAAAACACTTCATCAAATTCTTCATTTTTATGAACCTGCAAAACATTCAATTTTGAGCTTAGAGAGCTAATAAAATCAACTTTAAAATTTTCAAATAAATCATTGATTTCAGCTCTTATGTCTCCTATTCTTGTAGCAGATTTGGAAAACAAAGAACAAACATCTCTAGAATTCTTACCAGCCTTGGAGATTCCTCTTGAATACCTTATGCACAACTCACAAACATCATCATATGATAAATGAAAAACATCACCTTTTCCTATCAGATTTAAGAGTTCTAAAAATTCATCTTTGATTCCTTTAAGAATGAGTGTTTTTAAGATCTCTTTCTCCAAATGCTTATATTTTGATTTTTGAAGGTTGTATTGAAATCGATCTACATAGTCCTCCAAACTTTCATCTTCCCCTTGTATCATACTGAAAATATCTTCATTGGATTTGCAATAGTCTTGGTACTTTTTCAAGAATATGTTCTTCATGTCCTCCCATGATTGGATGCAATTCCCACCTAGGCTCATGAACAATCGGAGAGCTGCTCTTTTTAGAGTAAGAGGAAACACTTTCAATCTTTGATCATTAGTACAATAATCATATCCTCTACAAAGTATTTCGAACTCAAATAAGAATGTATCTGGATC
Organism: Pinus albicaulis; assembly: GCA_034641835.2. Taxonomy (NCBI): domain Eukaryota; kingdom Viridiplantae; phylum Streptophyta; class Pinopsida; order Pinales; family Pinaceae; genus Pinus; species Pinus albicaulis. The sequence goes on along the minus strand of CM076570.1, from coordinate 1,079,896,945 downwards.
TTCATTTGCTAAACCATGAAAATTTGGTAAAGATGGGGGAATTATGTGCATTTGTATCACTCCTCCTAGATCTTTGATAGGAAATTCAAAAGTAGAAACGTGAGCCATTTCTTACCATAGTATAAGATGTTCTTCATGTGTTTCTTTGAGGCTCCTTCTTCAAATGTTCCTGTCAATCGGTTAGTGAAATGGGTGGTGCTTACATCACCACTTGCATGAGATCATGTGATCCATTTTTTAAAAAATTTCTATCTTTTTCCTAATCATTCACACAAAAATTCAAACATCTATTTCTACCCAACAAAGCAACAACAAATCTGTTAGGAAAGCGGATAGTGGAGCAGGGCTTTTACATGCTCCGCATGTAGGTTCTTACCTTCCGTTTTTAAGATCCAACTCTTCCCTAGCGGGCACTCATCAGATTCACACTACTCTTTAGAAATGGCTACACTCTCCCCGGCAACGGCGCCAAAATGTGGAGCGATAAAAAGGTGTCTTTGTAACTCCTAATTACCTCACATTAATTGTCAACCCAGGGACGACTTCTTGTTTCAAGAGTGTACTCAGTCTGAGGCGGCTATTTACTCAAGAGTAATGTTTTGCAGTATAGTGCTTAAAATCCAAAAGTAAATGAAAGCTGGAAATAAAATCTACTTACAACAAAGCACTTTAAGACTTAAATCATGCATTCGGAAAAATAAGCAATGTATCAGTCAAGGGTTCGGCAGCGATAACCCATCCCTTCGGAAACTGATGTAAAGGAAATTAGAGCATAGACCACGGGTCTGGGAGCTAAACAGTGAATGCCAAAGCTCACTACAGCCTTAGATCGTCTCTCACACCAAAACAACAAATGCGAGTAAATAGAACAGCAAATAAAGAATTGAACAGCAAATCTAAAATGGAACAGCAAACGAACAACTAAGTCTCGCGAGTCGTAACCAAACTTAATCTATTAACCCAAATGCACTTTTCGCAATCAAATAACAATCTTTCACTCTTAAGGCAAATCAAGCAGAACACACTAACGGAACATCAATAACTATTGATAAATTATGAATAGCATTACTAAATCATATACGCACGCAACACGCTGAGATAGTAATATGATCAATCTTAATTAACAGGGATACGACTGTGCTTCCAAATAAAACAGCCTTATTTCTGAATCCAACAATCATGAAGAATATAACTCCCAAGATGAATTCCGTAAGGTTAATGAACAAGTGCACAGCACAGAGGCTCTGTAATTAAACAACAATAGCATTATGTAGAGAACAACAATGTTACATTAACAATTTTAAAGGAATAGCAATACGTTAGAATGCACATTACGACTTTCTTGTTGCAGAGAACAAAATATGAAATATAACAGAGCTGTAATAAAACACACCAGATTACCGATTCAAGCTGATAAGCAAAACCACGCATAAACCAAAAAGATAATATACAGCAGCAAGTGTCCTCCGGGGCCGGGCCCTTAGCCTCCAAGGGGACACCGCCTTAAGTTAATCCAGACGCAGAGATGAGATAATCACCAAGCTTATATTAATGCATCGGACAAAAATACAATGAACCAGTTCTCAATGGGACTCAATGATCAGAGTTGATTTTTAACAGAAAATTACATAAAACGTCTCCCCAAATCCTCTCCCTCTCTGATCTCTGTTCTGATTTAAATAAAGAGAGATCAGAGAGCAGTTACAATAAAGATAGGTACAACATGATTTCTATTACAAAATTAGATTGTTTCCAACCAATTGATCAACAAGAAGAAGGCGAATTTGGCTTTGCAGCTGAGATTTGGAGGACGGCCGCAACAACAGAACTGAGAAAATTGTGCTTAAAGAACTCTGCGAATCTCTCAACACAGGCCGAATTTGGGCAAACCGTTCTTTAAAAAAGTTAATTGGGTCCGTTCTGGACAAAACCCATGTTCCGGATTTTCCAGATTCGTCTTCATTTGCTCAGAATCTCAACCGCAAAACTGTCACTCCTTATTCCAGCGCATTTCTGAGTTGACACTTTTAATGATCAAATCTTCAATCTGGAAATTACCTTGGAGGCTAAAAATGGTGAATAATGTTATAACCAACTTATTAAAACTATAATTGATAAAATAATTCATAATCATCAATTTATTAGAAATAAAGGAGAATAAATAACATTCATTCATAGAAGCATAAATCATCATAAAATGGATTTAAATAATAAATTATAATAAATGACGTGATGAAGAATGGTAGAAATGGGTGGAATAAGCGTTCACAAGTGATAATAATAATGGCATATAAACGGCCCAACGGTAACAACAATGAAAGTGATTTCAGTAGTTTGAGCAGTGCTCTAAACAAACCATACAAAGGCAATGATCCGAGATGGGACGCCATTCAGGCTATAAAAGTCAGAGATGGATTTTTAGGTTTGAGTCATTTTAGGATCTTGAAGCACTTGGGAAGTAGGGACATTGGGAGGGAGTGTTTACTTACCATAGCTGATGGGAACCAACTATTTTTTTTGCAATGAAAGTAATGGATATAGGGTCACTAGAAAATAAAAATAAGTCTCTCAGAGCACAGACCGAGAGAGATATTTTTTCTTGTTTAGATCATCCATTCTTACTGGCGTTGTATTCTTATTTCGATACAGATAAGTTCTCGTGCATGATCATGGAATTTTTCAATGGAGGGGATCTACATACCTTTCGGCAGTGACAACCTAGGAAACATTTTCTGAAGTTGCTTCACGGTAAGTGGGGTTTTCAGCCACAATCAGGGTTCCAATCAAGATTTGTTTTTTGTTGCATTTGAAACCTTTGAGGATTTTTTGTTATTGAGAGTGGAAAATAGAGGTCCAGAGGGGGTCGAGGTAGTGGGTTGGGATAAGTATTTTGTTAATTAAATCGAAAAATGTTGACGAGAAAATGGAATTCAAGGTGTTCCGTTGGTTCTCGGTACTCTGGGAAATGGAAAGCAAGGGATGGAGTTTTGGTGCTCTGGTGCTCGGTTCTCTAGATGGAGTAAGATCAGAAAATTTAAATGGAGTTGGCATGGTTGAGGTAAGGGAGTTAATGCATGTGTCGGGGGTTAGCGAAGTTAACGCAGGCAGTCAGTGAGGCAGCGGGGTAATGAAGACAAAGACGAAGTTGAAGGGGGGGCGGACCGATGAAGGGGTATTGCGTTTTTTTTTTGCTGTAATAATGTGCTATTCGGATGATCGAAAGCTCCAAAAATTTGCATTACAGCTTACTTCATTTGTGTGCTCTTAACCAAGAGATTAGCATAGAATTTACCCCCAAAGAAAATTATTGGTGTAGTGCATTAAATTCTCTTAAAGCCTAAATGGGTACAAGGTCAACGGGCTGACAAAGGAAGGGTGTTCGTGGTGGTGGTCCAAATTTATATATATAAAAACTCTTAATTTTTTGCAGAGGAGTCATAAAAAGTGTGGGGCAGAGCGAGGCATCATCCATGTCGGTGGACTGGGAATATTGAAGAAAGAAGGCCCTAATTATTTCTCAGTGTGCTTTGAGAAGGCATAGGCACCAAGCACAACGCGAAGAGTATAAGAGTGTGTATAAATCATTCCTTTTAGAGGCTATGATGAGATTGGGCATGTAACCCTTATTAACTATGGGCCTAACTATGGGAAGCTTGTTGTAATTGTTGACGTTGTGGACCAAAACTGGGCATTGGTTGATGCACCAAAGATGGTGAGATCTCAAATGAACCTTAAAAGGATTTCAATAATAATTATCAAGATTGACATTTCTAGAGTAACAAAGAAGAAAGTTTTGATTGAGGCTATGGAGTTTGTAGAAGTTCAAAAGAGATGGGAGAATATTTCATGGGGTAAAAAATTAATTATGCAAAAGCAAAGAGTTGAATTGAATGACATTGAGATCAGGAATATTGAAGAAGCAAAGAATTGTTCGAAGAGTAAAGATTGTGGTTGGTGAATTCCATCCATGTTGAATGACTAATGAGTAGGCATATTCATTCATTAGGTGTATCTTTCATCTCAGCTCTTCCATACCACATATTCCATGCCCACATTTTTTGTTTTGTTGGTTGGGAGGGCGTTGAGGCGAATTTGAGATTGATATATACAAGGATCATATTGTAGAGCCAATTTCTTAACATAATGTTATTCTCATCAAGGATTTGTTGTTGTTCACTATAGGGTTTAATTCAATGACGATACTTATTTCTCTTGTAATGAGAAAGGATGGTTCTAGTGGGTTTGGATCAGCCTCCACTGCCGAAGAAGTTACTCAAGGAATCAATACTTCCAATCAAATAATAATTTTCACTGGTACAACAACTTTATTGATTCTTTATCATTTATAATTTATTGATTTTATTGGTTGGTGTGTTAGTTCCCTGTAATTTGCAAGATTGGAAAAGTCAAACTGCAGAGAGAACACTATTTCAACCACTTTGGGATTCTAGGATCTAGCCCTCCTGAATCCTAAGAGGGATCTCTCCAATAAAGTGCAAAGACTGATTTATCTTTAAAGTTTTTATGGGTATGATATTAGGCTAGTTATGAAGATCGAGGGTTTTGTTTTGTTTTGGATGGTTGAGAATGATTATTATTTGGGTGGAAAGTCCTCAATGGAAAGAGTTTCAAAGGTGTGAAGTTGCAAGTAATCATAATAAGCTTTGGCTAAAAAGATAGATATAACGCTGGTTTTTAGTCCATTGGGCTATGGAGTCATAATAGGGCTTTTAATTGTGCAACAATTCACGAGTGATCCAAGGCAAGTCATCTATATCACAAGATATCTTGAGATAAAATGATGGAATGGAAAAAATAAAAGTGTTGGAGGGGTGGAAACTGATAATAATTTCAACAAGGATTTATAGTCAGTCCAAACAAGAAAAAACCTTTAAGCAACTGTTTAAAACCAACCAAAGGGCAGGGCTCACCATAAACCTCCTTGGACAAGCTCGTATTAAAGCAAACTTAAGAGAAAAAACAATCCAGTAATCCGCATAATTACCTTCAGAAGGGATGAAAACACATAAGAGAAACAAAATGTAACTTAAGATCAGATAAGGTACTTTTAAACCTAGTCTGCTTTCAGCAAACACTTAGGGAAACTTTCAGAATTGCCTTTGGAGAATAGAAGCTAGAAAACAAGGCTCACCATCACTTTTCTAGTCTAAATTTAATAAGAAAATAATGAAAATAACATTCAAGAACAATTTTTAAAGCAAACAGTAGGACGAGGGAACGCCAGCATTCCTAACTGCTTAAACTGTATTGAATCATTCTTAAATAAACAAATTAGAGGAAAACATTGAGATAAAGCTTACCAGTCAGAGAAGGGTACTGTAAACAGTAATTCCTAACTTAAAGCTTGCTGTTCTTTATCAGAGAATAATGGACAATATGGCATACATGAAAGGAAAAACAATTACAAAGAAAGAAGCACTTCACCAGTGATATAGACCAGGATCGCAAGAAATAGCTTGTATATTGAAGTCAAACCAGTTACAGTTTCAAGTCCAATGTTTCAGTTCAGCAATCATCTTCACTTCTCAGCCTAACTTATGTGAATAAAAACAGAGCTTCAAGAGCCTTTGAACACTATTTACAAGTAGAAGTTTCGAGCTCAAGTATATTTCAAAGTTATGCAACCAATGTTTACAATGAACTCCTTAATAAGATTTTATAGAAGGATGAGGAGGTTGAAAGAGAAAAGATCTAAGGGTTCAATTAATACAAATTTGGTACTTTTCAGCCTTTGAGGGGCTCAATGGAGAAGTTTACAGATATTTGCTCTGTATTAATTGTTTTACATTTAAGAAGTAAGCTCGGTGGGAGCTTTTGTTGACTTTAAGGCTCTGTGTCATTTTTATAGTAACTCAGCAGATATTTTGCAATAAGTTCTTCGGCTGAATTAACTGTTCGGCTATCGTGAGGCACATATCCTCTGTTCTGCTCATTACTTGGCCTCTGTTGAATGCTGGGAGGCCACAGGTGGCAATCTGGTAGCTGAGAGGAATCAATTTTCCTCTGACGTGGCAGCGGAGGCATCCTCTGTCTGATAAATATTCTTGATTTGCCTTTAAATGTGTTTAATTTAGTGGATTAGGCTTTTGATTTTTGATCTTAGCCGTAATCCATTAAACTGTGGAATTAATTTTTAATCTTCTGTTCTGCTGTGGCTAGGTCTACAACACTGATACTCTCTGTCTCTTTTAATCTTCACTATGTCTTGTTGATGTGCAAGTGCGCAGAGGCTTTATAATAGTATCAGCACTCACGATGCACTGATAAACCTTGATGGGAACCTTTGCAAAAGATTTGCTTTGATAAACAATGGCCTGGAGAGTTGTCACTCTCGGCCTTTTATTTTCTTTCAATAATATTTGAAAAATCTTTTAAATCCTGCACAATACAATAAAAATTAGGAAATTCTGCGTTATTGGGTAAAAAATGCTTATGAGGTTTAGGTTAGGAGCATGGCCGTTGGATGTTAGCATCCAACGGTGGAAATTTCACACAGAAGTCAAAAGGGAAGAGGTGGGAGCAAACGGTGGAGATTTTTAAGTCGGGGCCGTTGATCTTGCAGAGATCAACGGTCGGGAGAAAATGCCATAATATAATGCGACAGAGTCACATTTCGCGAAAATATAAGAAAAACAAAGGAAATGGGGTTAAAATCCTTTGGAGGAAGAAATTATACTGAAAGGGAATTTGGGGTTTCCTAGATGATCGTGGGCCATCAGATCAGATTTGGCCCCGAGATCAACGACGGAGATTGCTCGTTGGAATCCTTTGGTGAAGGCGGAGGGCGATAGTGTATGGCCAGATTAGATCTGAGCCGTTGACCTGCAGAGATCAACAGTGGGAAACACAATGCGATAAAGCACAATGAAAAAAGGGGAAAGTGGTTTCGGAGAGAAAAATAGGTAGTATCGCGCGGCGAAATGGGAGAAAGGTGGTTTCACCTTTTTGAACGTGATATGCGTTAGAAGGTGACATGTGGATTTTGAAAACAACTTATATCGCGTGATTTTTGAGAATTAACCTCTGCGCTTAAACTTACGTGAAAACGCGCGTCAACCGTTAGATCAAGGGTCTCAGATCAGACGGTCGGGGAGTGAGCGCAATATCGATAAGATGCGTGGGGGATAATAGGTGGGGCGGTTTTAACTAGGACCATCCGATCATAGGGATGAACGACGGAGATCAAATATGGGGCGGGTAGGACCCAAGAGAGTCGGGCCTATCGGGACGAATCTGGGCCATTAGATCTTAAAAATGGACAATCGAGATCAATATTCAGGGTTAATGAAATAATATATGGGTGGAGAAAGGGTTAATATGGGCCATTGATCTGCAGAGATCAACGGCTGAGATTGGTCATAAAACATTTTGAAGCGGGGCGCATGATTTTTAACCAAAGTTAGGAGACGCATTCTGGACCATCTGATCTGGACACGTGGACGGCCCAGATGTAATCGGAGTTTTCACAATTGGCGGGGCAATGAACATGGAAGTGCCGAAGCGATTGATTGTGGGCCGTCGATCTGCAGATCAGATCGACGGTGGAGGATGGATCGGGGAACCGCCAATCGAAGGTGGGGAAATATTAACGCGCCCAATGAAAAATTTCCGATGCAATACAGCGTTGGCCATCGGATTTGCCTAATGATCAACGGCGGAGAAGGGCTCCGACCAATGAACAAGCGGGACCATATTATAACATAAAAAACCAAAAATTTTATGGAAAAACAAAGGTTTATGGCGTCGAGGCGGATTATATATAATGGTTGGGCACCCGATTGCGGGGCCGTTGGTTTATATGAAAAGAAATAGGCCCAGGGCTTATATGTATAAGGGCCAATCGCATCGGAACTTTGGTGTGGGTCTTTCAATCTACCCATTTAACAGATCTTCGATGCAAGATTCTATTTACCGTTGATCAGCTCATAAGATCAATGGTTATTCTTATATAATAACATGAACCGGTGGGTTTAGAACAAAACTTAGGATAATGGGTTTTTATACATTTACAAAGGAAAAAATTCGATCGGGATGGGTTTATTAACAAAGTTTAGGATCCGATTGTGGGCTTGCAGTTATATGAAGCAGCAATAAGATCGGGGGTTTATAAACAAAGGGCTAATCGCATCGGAGGTTTCACCATAAGAAATAGACTTGTGCACTCCGTTTTCTGCGATGCGATAAGCGCCGAAAGGGTTTAGCACCTGGTTCTAGTGCTAGGGCATATGTGGGGAAGTGGTTTATGACTTAGCCCAAAGGGGCTTAAGCCTATAGTCAAAACACTTATTTTTTATGAATTTTTCAATGTTTTTTGATGGATTTGGGGGTTTCGGCAAAGTTTAAAAATGAGTTTTAAACTTTGTAAAGGGATTTTCATGAAGGGGAAAGGGGAATAAATGAAAAATAGAGGAATTTGATGGGGAAAAATGAAGGTTAGTTTTGAGTGGAGGGAAGGGGAAAATGGAGTTTTGTAGCAGTCTTTCTTCATGGAAAACAACAGAATTTCTGAGTTTGAAAGGGAAACAACAGTGAAGATTAAACAGAGGGCATGATGTCTTCATGAGTCTTCAAGAGATAACATTTTTAGCAATAAAACTTGTTTCTTGAAGGCTCCAAAAATGATTTAGCCACCATTTGATATGAGAAATTTTATAGGTGGCTAACTATGGCTCCACATGGGGATGGTGCCTTCTTGAAGGCATCAAGAACTTCAGACTTACATTCTCTGGGAGGCTGATCAGTGCCTTATCCATTGGGCTGTTTTTTCTTCATTTGGATGATCTTCGTTTGCTCTGAAAATGTTAACAACCATGAAAAAAATGGAACTTCCTCAACACAAGCTTTCTACCCACCCAATCCTACTGATCTAACGTTTTTTCTTCTTTCAGAGTGCACTTGGATTGGCAGACTCTTTACAAAACATTTTATTCTTTCGAAAGCAAAAAATCTAATCTATTTATACTTCTTATTTCTCCATGAACTCAGATTAAACAGTTGAGTTCATATACTTGTCTACCTAATCTACTAATCTGTTAGGATTAAACACTCTAACAGATTTTTATTCACTAATTTCCAAAACAGAAATTTAAAAACATACAAGTCAGGATTGAACAGTCTAACTTGTTGCTGATCTATGGCATAAAACAACAAGCTGCACACAGAAATTATTTTGCAGAAAATTAAATCAAAATGAAGGCTTAAGATCTGAAAGTTCAAAGCACAGCCTTCTGCTTTCTATAACTCTGTTTTTGCTTCTGTTTTAGCTGTTTTTCCTTTATCAACTGGTTCATATTTTAAGCTGATTAGAACCAATTTGATTCTATCTATGACTCATGAATTTTAAACAGACTTGAGTCATTCTTCTCTTGGAAACTGAGGTTCAGATTTTGAGCTTGTTTGAACCTTTAATTTCTATCCTAATCTTCCTAACTGATAAGCCAAGATTAAACTATTTGGAAAATCGAATTCACTACCCTATTAGCAGTTAATTTAAAACTAGTTAGCCATGATTAGGCTGTATGACTAACTGGAAGTGTGTTTTTCAGGAGTGGCGTTTAAGCTTGCACACTTTCAGAATTTATTTCTCTTTTTTGGTATGGGGTTGTACCTTTATTTTTTTTACAATCTGCCCTCTTTTCTCTTTTTGTTGTTTTTGTATTTTTGTGTTTTTGATTTTTCTTCGGAGACAAAAATCAACAACTATCTAATTTCTCAAAACTGAGCTATATTGAGATTCCTATCTAACCTATTCTAACATGGAATATTTGCATTATCATATGACACAAAAGTGCTAATGTAGGCAGTTGAGCAGTGTCTTAAAGAAGAAGAAACTCTGGCAGCTTGTCAAGGGTATCCATAGTACATTTTGAAGATTAATCTTCAAAACCAAGGCTATCATAGAAGGTGACAACTTTTCATGTCTTTGGCTCTTGCAAAGGATCCATGCTTGATAATTTGAGCCAGTTGGGACTTCCACACACTCTTCCAAAGGATCAACAAAGGAAAGATGAAGATTCTCTTCCTTTTGGTTCTCCATGTCTGGTAGATTGTCTACTTCCAAGACTTCAGCTTTAAGGACTATCTCTTCAGTACATTGTTTGGAAGCATCATCATTCTTAACCTGCAAAATAGCAAATAGTGAAATATCTTCTTTCTCTAAATCTATGCTTACTTCTGATATAAATTCAGGTTCTTTGGATGGCAGAATGATATCAATGATAGGAGAAGTCTCTTCTTGAAAAGATGATATATTCTCAGTAGGATAGTCTTCTATTTGTTTTTCTCCTTCAAAGTTTTGCCAGTATCTTTTATTGTTTGGGACAACTGGTTTGAATTTTTCTCAAATTATATATTTTTTGCTCTCCCAAGGTCTTAAACATGTACTAGCCACAAGGGCTAATGCACTAGCAAAACTGTTTTGGTCTTTAGGAACAAGGATAAGTTGGAAATATTTAAAAGATTTCAGTAAATCTATGGTATCATCCTTATAAGCTTTAGGTCTGGGATGTTTAACCACACATTCTTCTTTCACTTGCCTAATGATCAATTCTGTGTTTCCACGAACTGTTATCTTATGGGCTCCTAATTTCTTCAATAAATGTAGCCGTAAGAGTAGTGCCTCGTAATCTACTATGTCAGTTGTGCATTGAAAGTTCAATTTATATGAATGGGCTTCAGAATAATTGTTTCGTGTGTTGTAAAGCCATATTCCTACACCTGCATTAGTTTTAGTACCTAACCCATCAAAATTCATATTCCAAAGAGGACTAGCTTCAGTATTATCATTAATTCATTTGCTATCCTCTTTGTTTTGAGTGTCATTGGATTGTTCTATGGAATAGGCACCATGTTCAAAACTGTCTGGTTGAGATGATGGTTTGGAGGGTAGCTGTTTTTTTAGTATTTGATCGATTTGTTCTTCTGTTAAAGGAGAGATTTTTCTTTCAGTATAAACAGAAAAAGAGCTACGATATTTCTTATGACCAACAAAAGAACTTTTTGCATCTTTACAAAAAAATTCTCTACGTGAATGAGCGAGAGTTTTTGTTTTGCAATAAGTTTCAGAGACTGACTGTTTATTAATAGTCTGATCCGTCTCTTCTTCTGTCAAAGGGGAGGATATTTCTATGTTTCTTTGAACAGAAGTACAGTGGTTCCCTGTCTCTTGTAAAGGCTGATTTTGAGGCTGGATGTTTTCTTAAGCCTCTTCTAGGAGATCTTGACATGTGCTTGTAGGGAAAATTTGAGGGTTTTCTATTGTTTCCTTAAAGCATTGCTCACTATTAGTATTTGCGATTTGATTGTGAATATCTCTTATCAGCATAGTACAAGATATCAGAAGGAAATCAAAAGTTTCTTAACAACCTTCTTTATTGCTTTCTTTGTAGGTTTGCTCGTTATTTTCTACAAAGTGTTGATCATAATACATATCTTGGTCACTGTGTTGATCTTGAGGTGATTGGGCTTGTATTTGATCAGGGGAAAGCATAGCTCGCTCTATATCATCAATATTCATATTAGCCATTAACCTATCCATTCTCTTCCCAAGCATATACATCATCTTTTCCATCATGATTAGAAATTTTTCTTGATCTTTTTCTTTATAATTTTGTTGATCATACATGTCTTGTAGTGGCAGAGTTTGTGTTTGCTGAGGGAAAGGTATATGTTGTTCTGGATCACCATCGTTTAGATTAGCCATAAACCTATCCACCCTTCTTCCAAGCATGTACATCAATTTTTCCATCATGACCATATGTTTGTCATCTGGGTCCATATCTAAATCCATGTTTGTAAAGAAGAAAAGAGGTCATTGTGTATGTTTAATCAGTTCAAAGTCTTCTACCAGTGGAGTCATTTGGTCTTTTGGGAATTTCAGAGTGTGGAGTCGCCAAGTGGAAGTTTTTAGCTCTTTTTGGAGGTAAAAGGTTTTATGGGCCACCACCATGTAATTCTTGTAGAGTTGCAAGATTTTCAGGAACTGAATTAGCTCTCAAGGGTGATCTGAAAACAATTAAATTTTTTATCTTAGGAGACTTCCTAAGGATAATTTCCGGGTTATCAACTATCTTAGGTGGGTTTGGGTCAGGGTAGGCTCTAGTATGAATCTTTATAGGAGCCACTATGCTGTGTCTTTCAGACCCCACTAAACAAGAATAGTTCAACTGGATATGACAATCTTTAAGAGGTTAGCTGATCTGTTTTAAACAAGAAACTTTAATCCTAAAAATCCTCTAATTGAGTTTAAATGATATTATGATGATAATGGTTCTTCCCAGTGGAGTCTTAAGGCCTGTTTAGGATCGTGGTGTCGCCAAGTGGAAGTTTTTAGCTCTTTTGGAGGTAAAATGTTTTATGGTCCACCACCATGTTTATTAAATACTAATCTGAAATATTTTTGGGTTTTTTCTGAGTTAATTTTCAATCCCTATGGGTTCTAAGAGTATCCTAAATCTATTTCAAAACTTAGCTACGGTTATGAGACAAAAAAAGTCTACTCTTATGGCTAAGCTAGCTAATCTTTCAAGGTTTGACAAGGTCTTATGAGAATCCTAGGGTCTGCCTAGTTTGTCACTGATTCAAACAAGTTTTATCATGATTACCATTTGCTTGGTATTTCTCGAAAGGGTTGCTTTACTCACTGCACAATGTTCTTGAATCAAGGGTTTCCTGAGGTTTTTAAAGGTACCTAGGTTGAAAAACACTCAAAATTCCCCAGCAGAGTTACCAGAAGATGTTAGCTGCTGGTGGCTCAGCTGGCTAATATGCCAAATGTTTAGTGAGTCAAGGGCTTTTATGAAGTCTCAAGGTGTTCTTAGATTGAATTTTAACTCAGAAAATCCCTAGCGGAGTTGCCAGAAGATGTTAGCTCCGTGTAATTTGCAAGATTGGCAAAGTCAAACTGCATAGAGAACACTATTTAAACCACTTTGGGATTCTAGGATCTAGCTCTCCTGAATCCGGAGAGGGATCTCTCCTATAAAGTGCAAAGATTGATTTATCTTTAAAGTTTTTATGGGTATGATATTAGGCTAGTTATGAAGACCGAGGGTTTTGTTTTGTTTTGGATGGTTGAGCATGATTATTATTTGGGTGGAAAGTCCTCAATGGAAAGAGTTTCAAAGGTGTGAAGTTGCAAGTAATCAGAATAAGCTTTGGCTAAAAAGATAGATATAACGCTGGTTTTTAGTCCATTGGGCTATGGAGTCATAATAGGGCTTTTAATTGTGCAACAATTCAAGAGTGATCCACGGGGCAAGTCATCTATATCACAAGATCTTTTGAGATAAAATGATGGAATGGAAACAATAAAAGTGTTGGAGGGGTGGAAACTGATAATAATTTCAACAAGGATTTATAGTCAGTCCAAACAAGAAAAAGCCTTTAAGCAACTGTTTAAAACCAACCAAAGGGCAGGGCTCACCATAAACCTCCTTGGACAAGCTCGTATTAAAGCAAACTTAATAGAAAAAACAATCCAGTAATCTACATAATTACCTTAAGAAGGGATGAAAACACATAAGAGAAACAAAATGTAACTTAAGATCAGTTAAGGTACTTTTAAACCTAGTCTGCTTTCAGCGAACACTTAGGGAAACTTTCAGAATTTCCTTTGGAGAATAGAAGCTAGAAAACAGGGCTCACCATCACTTTTCTAGTCTAACTTTAATAAGAAAATAATGAAAATAACATTCAAGAATAATGTTTAAAGCAAACAGTAGGACGAGGGAACGCCAGCATTCCTAACTACTTAAACTGTATTGAATCATTCTTAAATAAACAAATTAGAGGAAAATATTGAGATAAAGCTTATCAGTCAGAGAAGGGTACTGTAAACAGTAAGTCCTAACTCTATGCTTGTTGTTCTTTATCAGAGAATAATGGACAATATGGCATACATGAAAGGAAAAACAATTACAAAGAAAGAAGCACTTCACCAGTGATATAAAACAGGATCCCAAGAAACATCTTGTATATTGAAGTCAAACCAGTTACAGGTTCAAGTCCAATGTTTCAGTTTAGCAATCATCTTCACTTCTCAGCCTAATTTATGTGATCACAAACAGAGCTTCAAGAGCCTTTGAACACTATTTACAAGTATAAGTTTCGAGTACAAGTATATTTCAAAGTTTTGGAACCAACCTTTATAATGAAATCCTCAATAAGATTTTATAGAAGGATGAGGAGGTCGAAAGAGAAAAGATCTATGTGTTCAATTAATAAGCAAATTTGGTACTTTTAGGCCCTTCGAGAGGGGGCTCACGATAAGCTTGCGTATATTTTCTTCGTATTAATTGTTTCATATTTAAAGAATAAGCCTTAAGGGGATCTTTTGTTGACTTTAAGGCTTTCAGGTCATTTCTCTGTAGGTCCTCAAATGTGAGCATTTTACAATAAGTTCTTCGCTCGAATTAATCGTTCGGGCCATCGTGGGAGGCTATCCTCTCGTTATGCTCATTATCGGCCTCCGTTGAACGTCGGAGGCCAGGCACCGGGGAACAGAGGGATCAATTTTCCTTTGATGTGGCAATGGAGGCATCCTCTGTCTGATATATATTTTTGTTTTTCCTTTAACTGTGTTTAGTTTAGTGGATTAGGCTTTTGGTTTTCGATCTTAGCCGTAATCCATTAAACTGTGGAATTAATTTTTAATCTTCTGTTCTGCTGTGGCTAGGTCTTCAACACTGATACTCTTTGATTTGTTTTTAAATTATGTGTGTCTTGTTGATGTGTGTAGGTGTGCGAGGTTTTTATAATAGTATCAACGCCATGATGCAAGTATCATCCTTAATGGCAACCTTTGCAAATATTTTTTTTGATAAACAAAGGCTCTGAGAGTCATCACTCTCGCCTTTTATTTTCTTTTAAACATTTGAAAATCTTTTAAATCCTGCAAAACACAATAAAAATTGGGAAATCCTGCGTTTTTAGTTAAAATTGATTAGGAGGTTTAGTTTTGGAGTGTGGCCATTGGATGTTAGCATCCAACGGTGGAAATTTCGCGCAAAAGTCAAAAGGGAAGAGGTGGGAGCAAACGGTGGAGATTTTTAAGTCGGGGCCGTTGATCTTGCAGAGATCAACGGTCGGGAGAAAATGCCATAATATAATGCAACAGAGTCACATTTCGCGAAAATACAAGAAAAACAAAGGAAACGGGGTTAAAATCCTTTGGAGGAAGAAATTATACTGAAAGGGAATTTGGGGTTTCCTGGATGATCGTGGGCCGTCAAATCAAATTTGGCCCCGAGATCAATGGTGGAGATTGCTCGTTGGAATCCTTTGGTGAAGGCGGACGGCGATAGTGTACGACTAGATTAGATCTGAGCCGTTAATTTTCAGATATCAACGGAGGGAAACACAACGCGATAAAACACAATGAAAAAAGGGGAAAGTGGTTTCGGAGAGAAAAACAGGCAATATCACGCGGCGAAATGGGAGAAAGGTGGTTTCACCTTTTTGAACGCGATATGTGTTAGAAGGTGACACGTGGATTTTGAAAACAGTTTATATCCTGTGATTTTTGAGAATTAACCTCCGCGGTTAAACTTACGTGAAAACACGCGTCAACTGTCAGATCAAGGGTCTCAGATCGAACGGTCGGGGAGTGAGCGCGATAACAATAAGACGCGTGAGTGATAATAGTTGGGGTGGTTTTAACTAGGACCGTCCGATCATAGGGATGAATGGCGGAGATCAAATCTAGGGTGGGTAGGACCCAAGAGAGTCGGGCCTACCGGGAATCTGGGCCGTTAGATCTTAAAAATGGATGGACGAGATCAATATTTGGGGTTAATGAAATAATATATGGGCGGAGAAAGGGTTAATATGGGCCGTTGATCTGCAGAGATCAACGGCTGAGATTGGTCATAAAACATTATGAAGCGGGGCACATGATTTTTAACCAAAGTCGGGAGACGCATTCTAGACCGTTCGATTTGGACACGTGGATGGCCCAGATGCAATCGGAGTTTTCGCAATCGCTGGGGCAATGAACATGGAAACGCCGAAGCGATTGATTGTGGGTCGTCGATCTGCAGCTTAGATCGACGGTGGAGGATGGATCGAGGAACCGCTAATCGGAGGTGGGGAAATATTAACGCGCCCAATGAAAAATTTCCGATGCAATACAGCGCTGGCCATTGGATTGGCCCAATGATCAATGACAGAGAAGGGCTCTGACCAATGAACGAGTGGGACCATATTATAACATAAAAAGCCAAAAATTTTATGGAAAAACAAAGGTTTATGGCATCGGGGCGGATTATATATAATGGTTGGGCGCCCGATTGCAGGGCCGTTGGTTTATATGAAAAGCAATAGGCCCAGGGCTTATATGTATAAGGGCCAATCGAATTGGAACTTTGGTGCGGGTCTTTCAATCTACCCATTTAACAGATCTCCAATGCGAGATTTTGTTTACCATTGATCGGCTCATAATATCAACGGTTCTTCTTATATAATAACATGAACCGACAGGTTTAGACCAAAACTTAGGATAATGGGTTTTTATACATTTACAAAGGAAAAAATTCGACCAGGATGGGTTTATTAACAAAGTTTAGAATCCGATTGCGGGCTTGCGGTTATATGAAGCAGCAATAAGATCGGGGGTTTATAAAAAAAGGGCTAATCTCATCGGAGGTTTCACCGTAAGAAATATACTTGTGCGCTTCATTTTCTGCGATGCGATAGGCGCCGAAAGGGTTTAGCACTTGGTTCTAGTGCTAGGGCATATGTGGGGAAGTGATTTAGGACTTAGCCCAAAGAAGCTTAAGCCTATAGTCAAAACACTTATTTTTTATGAATTTTTCAATGTTTTTTGATGGATTTGGGGGTTTCGGCAAAGTTTAAAAATGAGTTTTAAACTTTGTAAAGGGATTTTCATGAAGGGGAAAGGGGAATAAATGAAAAATAGAGGAATTTGATGGGGAAAAATGAAGGTTAAATTTGAGTGGAGGGAAGGGGAAAATGGAGTTTTGCAGCAGTCTTTCTTCATGGAAAACAATAGAATTTCTGAGTTTGAAAAGGAAACAACAGTGAAGATTAAACAGAGGGCATGATGTCTTCATGAGTCTTCAAGAGATAACATTTTTAGCAATAAAACTTGTTTCTTGAAGGCTCCAAAAATGATTTTGCCACCATTTGATATGACAAATTTTATAGGTGGCTAACATGGTGTTTGCTACTTTTAGTGATCATGAATACTTTGGTTTGTATGAATACTTTGTTTGTTGTGGAGTGTTCCTTCTAACTTGTAATTTTTTGGTTTGGTTCTATTCCTTTACGATGTTCTCCATTAGTTTGGAATATTTCTTTATGAATTGTGACGGTCATTGTTTGATTTACACTGTAATGTTATCTTTAGACTAGGCACGACGCATTAGGTGAAATACAAAATATAATAATTTATTATTATGCGATGACTAGAATGTGTTTATGATGCTAGAGTGATTGGGAGATGATCCACAAGTGATATAGTTTACAAGAACGATTGGAATGCATGATCCTTGTATTGACGAGAGTGATTGGGAGACGATCCACAAGTGATATAGTTTACAAGAACGATTGGAATGCATGATCCTTGTATTGATGAGTGAATTACAAGGTAATTGCAGGTACATTATTTTAAGTTTTTGGGAAAATAAATTAATTAAAGTGTTAATTTATGAAACTTTAGATATGATTCAAATTTATGAAGTTTTAGTAATTGTATTTTTATTTATAAGAGTTTTTCAAGAAATTTGATCTTGTCAATATGAAACTCTAATATACAAGAAATTATTTTGCAGTGTACTCATTTATTTATGTGAAAAAAAAAATCAATAATGCTAAGCTATGGAAACAAATTTGTTAATCAAATCACTTCTAACAATGATTTTAGTCTGACTGTTTCCTTAGACATTATAACATTACAGAACATATGTTTATCAAGAAAGAAAATTTAATATTGAAATATATTTTAAATATTAATCAAATGTCCATTCTTTTAGAGTAAGCTCTCGTCGAGTAATGACATAACATACGCTAAATTTACGTGAAATCCTATCGCTACAAATTCACAACATTCATCACAAATTGGAAAACTCATAAGAGGTACAAAAATCATAAAATGAGCACTAATTTTAACTAATAAACATGGAAGTCAGTGACTAGATGAGGCACACAATTTTTTTTCAAAGAAAAAATATGTTTTTCTTTTCTACACAAACTTCGGGAAAATGAGGAAAAAGCCATTAAAATCGGAGCGCCATGACACTAAAAACTCTAGTCTGAATGGAATGCCATATATCATAAATGGTGTTGTATTTCGTGTGGTTTTAACATTTTTAAAATTACTTCAGAATTATAGTTATAAATTATTGTAAACACGTTATGGTTGAGTTCAACACATCTTAAGTGATCAATCATTTTGTCGACAGAAAAAAAAGAATTGTATTAATGTCCAATATTATTTTCTTTAATGCAAAAGGTGATTTCCTAAAAAGCCCCGTTTAGTGAATAAAGTAAATTCGAGAGAAGCTTTTTCCATGCCCCTACTCCCTAGTTAGTACTGATGGGACTTTCGCTATTAAACCATTGTGGACATAAAATATATAGATGTTAATGATGTGATTTTATATAAAATGGTTAATGTTGGTTTTCTCTGATCATGATTTTCCTAGTAGGCTAAGTTTGCACTAGTCTAAGATTTTTTCCATTTTTTAATCCATTTTTTGTTTTCAAGTCAATTTTAGCTTAAATTGGATAGTGGTATCTTGAAATTTTAATACAATTTCAACTCTAAATCCTAAAAAATTTTGAATGCCTTAGGATGCCTTAGACAATGAGGTGAGTAGCGTTCAAATTTGAAGAGATGGTTTTTATTTCATTTAAAAGGGCATATATTCATCGGAGTAGTCTTTAAGTGCGACTTTTTCGAGTTTCTGGTGATTTCTAGTCGGAATCCAGTGAAACAATTTGTAACCAAATCTTGATTTGTGTTGTTTAAACTATTTTTTTGACTACATATATGGATTCAACACCCTCAAAAACCCCTGGAGCACTTCGATTGTGAAGATTTCACCCGTCAAACTTGTGATTTCAATGAATCCCTACGGAATGCTAGACAAATTAGATTAAAAAATAAATCGGAAAAATTTCTAAAACTCTCACATAAAAGACTTGTAATATATTCATCTAACCCTTCAAATATGAATGGTTATAAAAAAATGTACTTCTATTAATGATTTTATATTAAATTAAATCTTCATTAAAAAAATTCCAAAATGAAAATGATAAGGGGAGGTTGACACTCACAAATTTGGATAAAAAATAAATTGAAGAGCATGAAAAATGTAAAAAT
The DNA here is from genome assembly GCA_034641835.2 of Pinus albicaulis. Classification (NCBI taxonomy): domain Eukaryota; kingdom Viridiplantae; phylum Streptophyta; class Pinopsida; order Pinales; family Pinaceae; genus Pinus; species Pinus albicaulis. The sequence continues at coordinate 1,079,877,582 of CM076570.1, read as the reverse complement.
GTCATCAATTTTTCATTTGACGAGCATAGGGGATTTGAAATTGCAGGCATGCATGAGTCGCTTGGCCCTTGGTTAACAATCCTTTGTCATTTTCCTTGTGTTGTGAAGAGACATGTTGTATTCAATGATTCATATTTGTGGGAACTGCATTGCTTTATTCGTACATTAGTATTCATCTTAGTCAAAATAGGCGCATTGTGTTGCTCATACATTCATATTTCTCTTATTTAAAAAAATAAAACACTCTTCATTGTCAAAATAAATTCCTTCTACACCACACTACGTTTAAACTTATTTTAAAGTATAATTTAAGAATAAATCAAAATAATTTAAAATTGTTGGACTCATTATTTTCACCTTCCTAAATGTTTCAAACCATTTTAGAAGGTTAATGGATAAAAAATAAATAATGAGATGATTTTGATATCACCCAAGTTAAAGTCCAGTGGAGGCCCTTTAGTCCGGAGGAGACCACATGGGAGGATGAAAGCTTTATGTGGCAAGCATACCCTGGCCTGTTTCAAAGGCAAGAATGAATGCCAGGGATTGTGTTTCCCATAAGGGGGGGATGTAACGCCCTCAGTTTAGTTATTTATTGTAATTTACTTTTACAACAAACTTAATAACCTATGGGCTTAGTGAAAATCCTAGTGACGCCAATTTAATGTTTTAAACTTGGTTAATTATTATTTTTTTTAATAGAAAATTGTGATGAGTCGTAGAAACTCACAAAAAATACCTTACAATAATTCTCAACTTCCAGAGAGTTAGAGATAATTATATTTTCTCATTCCCTAGAGATAAAAATATCTAAGTGAGAAAGCAAGGGGGTTAGATAAAGGAAGAAAGAAAATGTTGAAGACACCTTGAGAGAGAAGAAGGAACCTGAACTAGACACTGGGAGGATGAGATAGGACGTTGCCCGAGGAGTATTTATTGAGTTGGAATTGAACCAGTGGAAAATTCCAACACAGACAAAAGTCTGTAAGTTCTAGGCTGAAATGTAGGGTCTTGATTCCTATGAAATGACCTTGATAGGTCACTGTCGAGCAAGTTGTTCTAGAAATTGAGAAGCTTGGGAGGAGAACTGGATGTAATCGCCATTCTCGTTGGAAGGGAGTAGTATTTTTCTAGAAGTCCATATTATTACAAATAATTGCATATATTTATTTTCAAAACTTATGAGATTCTACCAGTGTTGTAGAATAACGAGATCTCATAAAGATTATTATTTTTGTTTTGGTTGAAAATAGATATTTCTTTTCTAATTTTTGGGAAACAAATATCATCTTTATGACTATGCGTAATATGAGTTTGTTAAGAAAGGTTTGTATGTTCAGTACAATACAAATTTGTATTCCATTTTTCTGACTTATGAATGAAAGGATACCCTTGGCCTTTTGTAAAGTATAGTAACCCTAAAATTTTAGAATTTGAAGAGGCACTGTAACAGTGTAATAATCATTATAGAAAAGGGAATATAGAGTCTCTAAAAGAAAGTATTCGATAATAATAAAACAAGGAAACTAGATTTTTGGAACTGGTTAAACTCCAACCTAATAAACAAAGGTTCGTTAAAGAGTTATCCAGAACCCCACAAAACTTGTACTTAAGTACCGCATGGGAAGTGGGCATATCCCAAGTTGCTCAGGTCCCGCCTCTCTACTAGATACCACTGAATATTTATAAAGTCAATGAATAAATAAACACTTTTGTAATAATCTCATAACTAATATAAAGAAAAAAAAAATATGTAAGTCATAAGGTAATGCAACGGTAAAATTTAGAAACTAAATATGCATAAAATAGGAAAGAGCTGTCATAATAAAATTACACAGTGCAAAAAACAAAAAATATATATACTTACATTACATTAATAACTACAAAGAATCCTCTATGTCGTTCTGCAATTAAACATTGTAAAAGAAAGAGAGAAACTTGAACAATCATGCAAATGAACTCAGAACGATGACAAAATACAAGGTTTTTTTGCCAAGCTTGAAGTCATATCCTTACATTATTAAAAAATAGAGAAATTCCACAAGGGAATCTCCCTATCGCCATTCTGATTCAATAATATGTAAATACAACAAAGAATTTTATTGTCCTAGCATTACACATCCGCACTCTAAAAGAAACCCTAACTATTAAACCCTAGGTTACACAACTTATATTCATAGAGACGAGGGTTCAAAACATTATAAGCATAACCTAAACCAGAATAATGGTGTCTTGTGAAAAGTGGAAGACAAAGGACCACGTAAAAGGAGAACCTATAACCGGTAAGGAAACAAGTCGTAGTGCAAAAATTATTGTAGATGCCAAAACCCTCACTTGTCAAACACAAATTACAAGAATGAGTTTAGTAGTTTGATTATATAAAAAACCCTAAGTGGTAGGTAGTATGTATGAGGTAATAAAAATTACCTGGGGATGAATTCAGTATTTTCTTCCAGTCATTCCTCTAAAAAGAGAACCTCTCTAAATTAGAAGTAGAATTGTGGTTGCAAACAAATAGGGAAGACGAGTTATATGGTGCAGAAAGACTTACCTTGTGAGTCATAGATAGGCCACAGGTACTGGTATAATGGTCCATATCGGAAGTATCCTGGGACGAACCTTGGAAACCAACACAATTTGTCTCCTTCCCTGTCAAACATCATAAATACCAAGTTATTAGTCGATCAACTACATTAAGGTTTAATTTTGTATAGTGATTCAAGACACGACCTTACCTGTTACTAAGGAGAGCATGCGTGAGTATAGAAACATTAGTGAAACCACCTCTACTATTTTGAGAGAAAAATTATGTTGATAGGGTGAATGCATGAATGAGCTGGTTGTAATGTTGTGAGGATAGGGTTAGTTACCCTCTAACGGACCTCATTATTTTCTTATCTTTGATCTATCCTTAATTGCGTAAGGCCATAGATTTGGTATCACTCGAATCCCAAGGCAAGTGGTGACCGGTTGTAAGGTTTGTGAATGTTCTTTAAACAACCACTTAAGAATATAAAAATGCAACATCCAATATTTATCAAAAGGGTAAGGTTCCAATTTATTGTCTAGACCCATAGTACTATCGTTGGAGATATAAAATGGTGTTTGTAATAAAAATTAAAATAATAAAAGCAAGAATTGTTTCTTATAAAAAATTACAAAGGTGAAGTAATAGTTTAGCTAGGTATTTACCATAGTTAACTCAGGTATGAACATTTTTATATTTCCATTCATTGAGGATAAACTTAACCATAATAATCAAATTAATCCCAAAGTCCTCAGCTTGGTAGTCAAGGATGTAATAACTACCATGAACATCGGTTCATGATTATATCAAGTTAGAGATATCAATATTGTGGTAAAATAAAAAGCATGAAACATACCATTTATGTAATAATTCTTATCATATGGTAAAAAGGAAAAAAAAATTGGGGTGTGTGAGTTTATGTGACAAGTGGTATCTAAGCATCGTGGTTGCAACGTGGTGGCCTATTTGGGAAATTGTGAAATAAAAAAATTATTAATGATGCACAGAGGAAGCATAAGCAACATGAGGAGGGGAGATGGAATCACTCCACTTGGGACGTCATCAGTAGGATTCAGACTTGTACCTTTTGCAGAAGCTAACCTGGAGATGTTGTAACACCCTCTTCTGACATCTAACCAAGTAACCAGTCAACCAAGGTAAACATGCAATGAGAGGCTACTAATATGAGATTCAACCTCCTAGATGACCTTAAAGAAGTGGAACTAATGAAAACACCAAAAAAACACCTTACACTGCAATATTGACATCCCCAGGAGGTAACCCAACCTCCTAGGGCCATTTTCCCTAGGGGGGACTGATTTTTAGCCCTTTTGAGGCTGAGCCGTAGGCTTGTAATGGAAAAGGAGTGTCTCTAGACCCTAGAGTCACGGGCTAGCCTTGGCAAAGTATCGGCCCAAGCCCAAACAACAAATTTATGTGCCCTGCTCTAGGATTTGTGCCACATTTTCAGTCCGTGAAACCAAGTCACTACCCAGAACTTCCTGTAACTTCAGGAGAGGGTAAATAACATTTAAAAAAACATATGGAAGCAATCACATCAACCAGAACTAATCTGACCCCACCCAGCCATGGAAGGTTTTTCATCAAACATGTCACAAACATAGCATCTATAGGTATAAACAAAATATTTATACAAAGGGGTCTCTTTATTATCTGAGAATGGCTAAGAAGCATTGCTCCCCTACATCATAAGATAGAATACAATCAGTTTTACCATAGATACATTTTTCATTCATTTACAAGTAAAAACATGGAGAGATCCATACCTCATTACTATCACAATACATGCTTATGCATAACACCAACAGAAATACCATGGATATATCAGCAATAGAATCCATATATATAACAGTGCATATACACACCAAATACCAAGGAAATTAGCCTTTCATTAATGAGTGTAAAAACCAACCCAGAATGGGACTACCCTGTTCCACCCGACCATAGATTGTTTGAGCCAAGTATTACTTCAACCAATCACCCCCGTGCCATATTCCAATCATGAATGTGGGACTTAATCAAACACATCAATCACAATCAAATTAGGTCTCCAGAGACCAAACCATCTCAACCCCAAACCAGTGATTCCACCTAACGGTCGGACATCACTAACCATCACGAATTTGTCTCCATCCAAGTTGATCTAGGGATCTATAGTGTTTGTTCCAACTAAGGCTCCAGGATTAGTAACTCAACCCACCTAGAGCTCCAGAGTGTTTGTCCAATCAAGGCTCCACGACTAGTAACTCAACCCAATAGTTTTCCATCGGGCTCTAGAGCATTTTTCCAACCAAGGCACTAGGAACTAATAAATCAACCCAACAGCTAAAGGAATCATGAGAACCAACCAGAAAACAATCAATGGAAATAGACCCACAATACCATGGTTCTCCAGGAAATGATAAGGCTAGGAAAATCCATTGTTAATCTTAGTCATCCTCCATGCCAATGACAGATCATAATAAAGAACCCACACACAATACCATGCATGCCAAAACTAGTGAGGAAATCATACATGCAACTCGGTCCCTACACTTAGAACCTATTATAGATTTTGATCCCGATGCCCTCTTCTGACTTCCTGCTCTTCCTTTGCTTTCTTGATCCAAATCCCCACAAATGCCACACTCTCCAAGAGTGGTCCAAGAATACTCTAAGTGTCCAATATTATGAGAGAGAGAGAGAGAATAATAAGAGCTCCAAAACTGAACTGACAAAAGCTTACCAATTGATCATCATAATCCTTTTTATAATGAGGCCTCTATTTTCTTCATTTTCCATTATTTTCCTTCATTTCCCCCCTTACATGCAACTTGTGAACTTTCACTTTCCTTTTCTCCTAATTCCATTATTTTCATAAATAAAATGCCAATTAATGCCTCATGCCTTTCCAAATCCTTTGCCTTTTCCTTTGCCAATTTCCTTTGCAATAATAAACTGAAGTGAACACCCACTATGATGTTTTTCCCAACATTCAGCATGGAATACATGTCCCATCCACCGTGGTCACACACACACACACACACACACACATATATATATACATGAATATTTTTACCAGGGTTGTTACAGAACCCTCCCCCTTGGGGGAACATCGTCCTCAGTGTTCAATGAAACCTACAACTAGCAAACCATTGAAAACAAAACATACTACCTATGGAGCTTTATAACATAGCTCGTTGCAGTGTTTATAATGAATAACCTGCTAAAACATGATAATCATACTGTTTACTAGAGCTTTATAACACAGCTCATTATGGAATTTACTATAATAACCACATCTTCTTCAACCAATAAATAATAATATTGTTTGTGGAGCTTTATAAACCAGCTTGATACAATATTTACAATAATATATACATATACACATTTCCTCAACCAACAAATAAGATGATATGATGCATGTGTCAATAAACAAAGGAATCCAGAGGCTCACACCTCCACCCTCAAAGTAATACCAGGATTCACTTCCTTTCCAAGAATTTCATAATCCACTATCAAAGTCAAAGCTAAAACCAATGTATAACGCTACAATCCTACAACACTTGTCCTTTTATTGAACAATTATCGACACATTGTTCTAGGGCACACTTGCAATGTGCATCTGATTCCATCTGGAAATGTTAATGACCAAACAAATATATCCATCCTCGACCTTCCCTTCTCTGCTACATAGTCCCTCGGGCAATCCAGTCATCTGATTCCGTGCAGTTACTCACCTTCCAAGTTCCGCTAGAACCCCCATCTCGGGAAGTCCACCCCTTGGCAAGGCTTCCTCACATGGGAAGATATAAAAACCAAGGCATATACCTGCCTGAAAACCATCATACTGGTCATAGCATGCTCATGGAAATAAATGGACACTATCATTAGGGGAATTTTGAGGTCTAGAATGGGCCTCCTAAGGAAATAATAAAATAATAGCTAAACCAATAAAATAATATTTATGAACTTGCAATTCACTTTTTGAACCACAATTCATGTAACCATAGTTAAATTCAATTCAAAAGTTGTACCAAAATAAAATTAATAAAAAAATTGTATTGATATGACTATAAATAAGAATGAGCTTTTCAAGAAAAAATCATTATCATTGAACAACTAATGCATTTGTCCTTTTGTACTTAAATAACTTAAAATAAAATATAAATGTAAATTTATAAATTCTTAATTATGTTATATGCTATTAATTAAAATTTATATTATTTAAATTGTATAATAACATGTAATTAATATACTATATAAAAATAATATAATATAATATAGTAAATGTATAGGGATATGCAATGTTTCTTTCAAGAAATATGAAATGAAAATAATATATTTTTATTCAAAATGTGTAAAATGACATTTATTATGAGTACTTTACTTTGACTTTAAAAGTACTTAGAGCACTACCATAGTTAACAATGAGTTTTTATCCACCATTGAGAATGTGACAAGGAAGTACCTTTAACTCAAGCAATGCCACCTCAACCATTAGGGATGATGTCATCCCCTAAAATGTGTTTGGTTTTCATAAAGTGAATTTTGATTGTACATTTTTCTTAGGAGACCCATTTTAGACCTCAAAATTTCCCTAATGTGGGTACCAGTGTCTCACAATGGCCCTATTCCTGAAGTGCTTCACCATCACACTACTACATGTTCCAATTCCTTTTTCCATTATTTCTAGTCCTTGCAGTCGGTTTCAATCACCCAACTAGGCATTTCGTGCTTCCTGTACCAAGCACATAATTCCATTAGATTCAAAATAAATTGAAATAACTTCAAATCACACCTCATGGGTATCTCGTCAACAAGGTACACTTGCAATCCTGTTCACTTCCTATCACACAAGTCAAACTAGATGTTTGATCAAACCATCATGTATAAATATATCACATCCAGTTAGCTCAAAATGCAACCATCATAAAGTAAAATCATGAATCACATGAAATCACCATAAACCATAATCATAAATAACATGAAACCATCATAATTTAGAATCACAGATCACATGCATAACAAAACTAAAATAAAATACGGATACTTATCCTTCATCGGTCTGTACTTCTACCTTTTCTCTTTCTGTACACACAACGAATCTGTTTACACACCCGGCTGACACCCAGTACCCTTGTTTCTCTTTACTCATGTACACATACACATAGTGTACATCACAACACATACATCCAAACAAGGCTTAGAACACCACACAATGCATACACCCACATCTAGCACACAACATAACACATACACCTACACTCAGTGTACAACACAACATATACATCTACACCCAGTGTACAACATGATAAAATACATATACATATACTTGGTGCAAAACACAATGCATATACAACACAACGACTACACATGTCACAATACCACGACTACACCATGCACATACATAATACCACATTCCCACAAAAAAGCATGTACGACATGCACACAATACCACATGTATGCATCAATGTTGTCATCTTCTTTCATTCTGAGTTGCTCAAATTTTGCTCTCTATTTGAAGCTTTGCTTCTTTGAAATTTGAGTCACCTGCATATATATTCTCAAGCTTGTCCCATACATTTTTGGCAGTTTTACAACCCAAAACCTTATGATAAGCAGATTCAATAAGTCCATTGATAATAATATTCTTTGATTTTGCATCATTTACCAAATTCCTCTTACCTTGTTCATCCGCAGTTGGTGTAAATCCATTTTGAACAGTGTTCCATACTTCGTTACCTTGCGCCAAGAGATAGACCTCCATTATTCCTTTCCAAAGTGCATAATTATTTTCATTGAACAGAGGTACACCATTATTGGTATGCTCCATGACCTGCTTCCAGTTGTTAAACTGTTATTGAAGGAACCAATCTTTGATACCAATGGTTGGAAATACTAAAGGGGGGGGGGGGGGGGCTGAATCAGTATTCCTTTCAATTAATATTATTATTAATCTTTCAGAGCATTAGTTAATATTCAATTATTATCAGTGTCTGTACAATGATAACAGTAAACCAAAGGAACACAAATGCACACAATTTTTAAGGTGGAAACCCCCTTCAGGAAAAAAAACACATGAATGCTTTTCAAACAATTCTTTAATCTTCAGCTCCAATTGAAAAGAATGTTCAAACTTCCTAGAATATAGGAAAGCATTCTTCTCCATCTCCCACTGGATGGATGCTCCAATGCCCGAGATTCTTCAGTAGTCAACTGAATGGATGCCCCAACACCCAATGAGCTACAACTCACCCTAGCACCACCCTACCACCATGAAGTTTTCACAGGCTTGAACTTGTTGGTGACTTTATGGACCATCCTAGCACCACCCAACCACCCTATAGAAGAATAAAAGAAGAACGGATTCCCTGTTGGGCCACTAAATTGTCATTATTATTACCACTTACATCTATTTCATCCATTTCTACCATTCTTTATCACATTCTTTATCATAATTTATCATTTAATTCCATTTTATAATGATTTATGCTCTTATGGATAAGTAATACGTATTCTCCTTTTTTTCTAATAAATTGATAATTATTATGCATGATTTTGTCAAATATGGTTTATTAATATGTTATAACATCACTCACGCTTTTAGCCTCCAATATCTCTTCAAGATTGGAAATTTAATTTCCAACTATTCCAACTTAGAAATTCGATGGGATAAAAAGTAACGGTTTTTCATTAGCTATTTCGGACAAATGAAGATGAATCTTGAAAATCCGAGACATGGGTTTGTGCAGAACGAACGAATTCAATTTTCTAATGAATGAGCAGTTTTCCAAAATTCGGTTTGGATTGAGAGAAACAGAAATTTCTCTGAAGGTGATTTTCTCAGATATGTTGTTGTGGTCGTCTTCCAAATTCTTCCAATTGCAATACCAAATTCGATTTGTTCCAGTTGAGTGATGATATTTCAGATATGATCTTGCTGATCAATTTGTTGTAGAAAATCTCCAATTGTAATGGTAAATCATTGTGTAATCAAGTTAGTTGTAATTTCCCTTTGCTCTCTGCGTATTTAAATGAAAACAAAGATCAAAGAGGGGGAATGAATAGATGAAATTTTTTTGAATACGAGATGAATAATTGTCGAGCTTGAGACAAAGCCATGAGATTCATTTTGAAGTAATTATTTCTCTCATATATTTCAGTGAAGGAAATTATTCATTGAGTTCTACATCTGTTACTTGTAATCTGATCTGAATTATTTCTCAGGGCAGAAGTGAGTATTGGGCAGTTGGGCCCACTACCTTGGACGAAGTGTTGCCTTGAACATCTCAAGTAGTTTAGTCACATGCTTATTTATTTGAATTTCAATTGTTGTTCTTTAAAGTAAATTTCCTTTCTTTAAAAGTAATTTGTTTTTTGCTGCATTTTCCATATTTGTTGTTTCATGCAATTTCTATATTTCATTTAATTTATTGTTCTAGATTAACATTTGAATTATGTTGGGTGCAATAGGTTAAGCTTACATTTCAACAATGTGTGGTTTAATTTAGTATTGATTCAAGTCGTGTGATTAGCATAATTATTTTCCTGTCATTTACTTTCTGTTTTTGAGATTTATTATTGTTTTTCAAGTCTTGCATTTTATTTCTTTTCGAATGAGCTTGATAGTGTAGAACATAATCATGTAGAACCAGTGTTAACTGTTGGTATTTTCTATGCATATATTTTTCAGATTTCCTTGAAATAAAAAGAAGTTCCTTTGTTGATAATTAATGAATAGGTGATTAGTTGTTTTTATTAAGCAATTAATTTTACCCAACACTCCCGTACTAGGGAAAATGGTCCACTTTAAAATGATATAGAATGATGTAGAAGAAGAATACACACTAGACCATAATCCCAACTATGACACAACCACCTAATGATGATCCTAGACCTCTTGACACTGCCCCTTCAACTCTCGGCAGATAGACACCTGTACAAATTTTACAATGTTGCTTTTACAATGACTCAGTACAATGATACCTTTATAATGACTATATGTAGTGCTACCCACTTAAAGATTTCATGTGGTGAGCTTCTTGCTGCTGTTTTGCACCTTGATTGCTGCTCTTGTCATGCTACCCTTTCTCACTCTTCAGAACATCAGATCATGCACTGAGTCAAGAATTCCATATTTCATAGCTATTCTTTTAGAGTTATTCATTTCTTCCATTCATAGTTATTCATTCTTTAATTTCTTTCATGAAAACAAATTTTCATATTTCACAATTATTTTCCACTAATTTAATAATGAAAACTTAAATTTTTAACGAAATTTATTTATTTTTCTTAATTTAATTTTAATTTAAATCAATTTATATATAACATTATTATTCTATTTACATTATCTAATTTAATTTCAAGAAATTTAAAATTATAAAATATTATATTAATATAATAATATAAGACTTCTAAACTTTTAATTTTAATTCATCTTATTAAATAAATGATAAAGATTTAACTTTCAGGAAATATTCTATCATATATTTAATAGTAGTTATAGATCAAATACTAAGATTTATTTCAAAACTAATTATAAGTTTTCTGTTATTTTTTAATTAAATTGATTAATTAAAAAACACTAGTAATGTATTTTAAGTATATGGTGTTAGTAAATCATGGTATTGGTTGATGCTATTATAACAAAATCTATTTACAAGTTCAAAAATTTCATGAAAATGTGGTTCATTGGGCCTTGGCTAAAGGGTGATGAGGTGGGTTGTTAAGGCACTCATCACAGGGTCAATTCCCCTCCAAATCCGAGTGATGTATTTGAACATGTAGTCCTACCAAATTAAAAAAAAAAAAAAAATCATGAAAATGTGGGGATGAATCTCCATGATGAGAATATTTACATTTTTTTAAACATATATGTTTAACTTATATATCAATTCTTTTAATAATTAACAATAACATAGTAATAATAATTTGTCCAGGAAGTGTAGAATAAGCAGGGTGTTCTATTAAGAGTCTTTGTGGTGAAAAGGTCACTGATTCAAAACCAATGGGAAAAAATCTAGCCATGCTAAGGGTTGGTGTGGCCTAAGCCAAGTGCCATCCCTAGTGATTTTGATGGCTTAAATGACTATGGGTTGTGTCTTCTCAAGCCACCTATTTTTTAAGACTCACATCACCTAATAAAAACAACAATTTAAAATAAAGTTATAATTTAGTTTTTTATAATTTATATATCTCTGATAATTTATATAAAGTTATATTTATATTTACAAGATATAGTTTATGTTGAAATTTTTTATATTTTTTATATTAAAAGTTAGAATTATTATATTAATCTAAAATATTGGAAAATGATATGTATTATTACCTTAAATTATTATTTAATGGGATGAAAATTTCTTTATTATTATTCAAATTTAATTAATTGATAAAAAAATATTAAAACATTTATTCTTTTAGAAAATATATTTATTTAAATGAACATTATTATTTAAATTAATTGAAATATTTTATTCAAATATTATAAATTAGTTTATTATAATTTATTTATAAAGCAAAGAAAAGGAAAGTATGAAAAAAATTAGGAAGCAAACTTAACTTTATTAGATATGTTTAGCTCATTTGGACAATTTAATTGACAATCACATTGTTATGAAGTATTATGTAAACCGTGAGATTCAAGGTTCAAAATCCCTTTGCAAGCCAAAAAACAAAACAAAAATGAAAAATATTAATATTGCTTTCTCTAATATTTAAATAAATAATAATGAATTATACAATTTAAAAAAAAACAATTTTAAAATATTTATTTATTAATCAATTTTCAATTATTTACTTAAAAAAATTCAATTTAAAATGAGATTGTGTTTTTTAAAAGGTGACAAAAAAATATTATAAATGAGTGGTCAGTTGGAAGTCAATATATATATCCTTTTAAACCTAGATATATCAAAACATACCAAGATTAAATTTCTAAATGTGTAAATTATTCTATTTTTTAATTTCATATAATGTATTAGAAGATTTATATATTATGAAATTTGATTACTTTAGGAAATTGATAAATCTAAATTTAAGATAAATTTATCTTAATTTATTTTCTTTTCAATAATGTCATATACATATCTACATATATATAGTTATTTGTCTTTTATTTAATGTATTTCTAATTTTTTAATATATTTTAATATAACATTATGTGACATCTCCTCTATAAAGAACTTTGGTGTGTTACTCTTGGTGCAATAATAATGATTATTATTAGTTGGTATTCACATATGACTATCATTCAAGGAAAATGATTGGAAATGACATTTTTTAAAAAGGTAGACTTTCAATAGATTTTTGGTTATTTGATTTATTTCCTTATATGTATAGAAGACTACTTTTAACTAATTATAACAATGTGAAGTCTTATTCCAAAATCAACAAGTACTTTCTGTTGAGATTCAACAAGATGATGAGCTTAGTGAAAATTGTCACCTTCACTAAGTGGGCCCGCAGGCTATTTTTGGCGCAAGTCTATTTTTAGAATATGTCTATTTTTAGACATGGTGATCATATTTCAGAAGTTGCAGGATGCTATTTGTGGATGGTTGGTCAAGTTGGAAAAATAGATGAAATTCTATTTTTAGAATATTGGGCGAAGTCTATTTATAGATCGTCAATCTAAACATAGATGCATGTTGGAAATGATTAGCTCTTAATAACTATCCGACAATAAATAACAACTTATTCTCTTGGAGCACTTAATTTCAATGCACTGATTTGGCAAATCGGTGGGCTGAGGGAATTACACAATTCCCAAGGGCAACTGGTGGTTCATGCATGGAGGACTCAGTTAGAACTGAAGTGGCAGAGTTATGACAGAGTTGGAAGAGTAGTTCATGGAGTTGTATTCAGTTTAACTCAGTTAAAATGAGTTAGACTCAGTTGAGCTAGTTGTATCTAGTCTAACTGAATGATACATTAGTGAGAGTGGAGTGAATTAATTAGTTAATTAATTCACAAATAATAACTCATTAATAAACTGAATAGATACAACAGTTAACTACAGTGTATGTCAGTTCTAGTGGAGACCCAGTGGAGAGATAGGTGAAAGGGTGATATGGACTATCTGTTGTGACTATAGTGATGCATTGATTGCATCACACACACATTGGAGTTGCCAATGAGATCTGCGCAGTCAATCAAAGGGTAATTTGAATTCATTTAGAGCTATTCTTCAACAGGGATTGCCCAGTGGAGGCAGGCTAGTAGGAGGGCAAAGATCGGTACATGGATTTGTAAATTTCTCTTGATTAGTGTGTGATAATTGTATTGTACTGAGATCTTGATGTACTAAGCTTTGTATGAGGATTTTTACATGATCTCCATGATACATAATATATGATAGTTGGGGTTTTCAGCGTCAGGCTTTCCCGTTAAACAACTGTGTTATGTGCGATTGTTTTTATTTATGCTTCACATGTGTTTGCAATTGATTTTGCGCAAAAGATTAACAACAGAATGATTCTGTATTTTCCAAGAAGTTAAATATTGTGAGATCAGGGGAATCTAGGAAATATGCATGCTTAATGTATATAATTTCTACATGGTATTGGAGCAGTGTTAATTATTGAATATTGCAATTGTGAAGAGAGTTTGTGCTGGTGGACAATTCTAATTTGCTGCAGAAAATTCTTGGTGCAGAAGTTGAGTGTACTTTGAAATGACTTCCAATGGGTTGCGATTGGAGTATGCCGTTGATGGCAACTCGAACATAGCCTGGAAGGACAGGATGGAAGTAGTGTTAGAGGATAATGGCCTGAAGGAGTTCATCGATATCGATGTTCCTAATTCGGATGCTAGTGATGCTGCAGGACTTGATGAATGGCAAAAGAAGGTAGCAAAGACAAGAAGAATTCCGTTGGAAGGTGTGAAGGACCATATTGTGTCCAACCTTCACAGGAAAGCCACTCCATTTGCAATGTGGAAGGCTTTGACAGAATTATTCTAAAGCAGAAGCGACCAGAGGAAGTTGGCGCTTAAAGACAAGCTCAAAAAAATAAAAATGGAGAAGGGCGATGGTATTCAAAAATATCCCACGAAGTTTGTCCACTGTAAGGATGAGCTGGGAAGTGTGGGGGTTACTGTTGATGATGAAGACTTGGTGAGCTTGGCTCTCCTTGGGCTTCCAAAGAGGTGGCATAGCTACAAAGACTTTGTCAATAGACTGGAGAAACTGCTGGGATGGGAGTGACTTTGGTCGGATCTTGTGCAGGAGGAGATAAGGTAGAGTGCCAGGGATGGTTCTTCATTGAAGAATGAAGATGAAGAAAATTTCACTTTGGCTGCCAAAGCAAGGAAAGGGAAGGGGAAGAAATTTCCTTCAAAATCTGAAGCTAAAGGCAAGAAGCAGGATTTGTCCAAAGTGAAGTGTTTTCACTATCATGAACATGGGCATTTCGCCACTAACAACCCACAGAAGAAGAAGAACAAGAAGGCCCTGGAGCTACAACCGGAGAGGCCTTAGCCTTGCAATTCTGAACTTGATTTTTCTTTTCATCGCATGCTTGGTTTCAAGCGCAATGGGATCGGTGTGGTATCTTTGATAGTGGTGCCTTTCCTTCCTTCTATATGACGGAGACAAAGAGTTGTTTAGTGACTTGGAGGAGAAGGACCTCCAGATGCATATAGAGATGGGCGACGATGGTCGGTACAGTGCGACTGGCATTGGGACCATTACCTTTGAGAGGGAGTTCGGTAATCCATTCTTGTTGAAGAATGTTATGCATGTTCCAGGTCTGAAGAAGAACTTGGTCTCAGTCGCAATGCTGGAAGACAAGGGTTATGATGTTGTTTTCAGTGAGGGAAAAGCCTTCATTCGACATAAAACAACGGGTCAAACCAAGAAGATAGGGGTTTGAATTAAGAATCTCTACAAGTTGGAGGTAGATGGTTGCGCTGCAATGGTGGGCAAAGCAGAAGAAGTGGTGAGCCGGGATGAGGGCGAATTATGGCATAGGAGATTGGGCCATCTTCACCATGGCGCTTTGAAGATTTTGCAGCAAATTTCTACTAGACTTCCCAAGGGTACTCTTGCGTAGTCAGATCAGTGCAAGGGATGTACTATGGGTAAGTTTGTGAAGACCACCTTTCATGAGAAGGAGAACCGTGCTTCGGTGATCTTGGAGAGAATTCACACAGACGTGTGTGGACCTTTCTCGGTTGCTTCAACAACAAAACACATGTATTATGTTATATTTTTTGATGAATATTCTCATAGATGCTGGATCTTCTTCATGCAGAAGAAGAGTGAAAAGTTTTCAAAGTTTTGTGAGTTCAAAGCATTGGCAGAGAAGGAGTCGGGGAAGCAAGTGAAAGCTCTACCAGAGGATAATGGTGGTGAATATATCTCGTGTGAATTCAAAGACTTCAGAGGCAAAAGAAGGAATTCAAGAGAACTCATAAAGACCTCATAACTCATATCAGAATGGGGTCACAGAGAGAAATAAATGTAACGATCATGGGTATCGCACGAGCCGATGCTGCATGACCAGGGCCTACCGAAGCATGCAACATCGCGGTTTATGTGCAAAACCTTTGTCCTCATAGAGTACTTCTGGCATGAGTACACCGGAAGAAGCTTTTACTGGTAAGAATGCTGATATTTCTCATTTGAATATTTTTGGCTCATTCGTTTACATTCATGTGAAAAAGGACACCAGGAAGAAGCTGGAGCCGACTGTAGAAGTTGGGATTTTTGTGGGGTACACAGAAACACCCCATAATTATCATGTGTATTTTCCTGACAGTCGAATGACTGTGGTGTGACGGGATATAAAATTAAATGAGGTGAAAGCCATGAAGTTGTCGCTTGAGAGGGAGCTACACTTGCATGCAGAGGAGGAGGAACTTTTTGCTCCCAAATATGAGCCTCTAGGGGATGTGATCACCCTAGTGGAGATTCATGGAGTGGAGGAGTCCACTCATGCAAACCAAACATCAGACACCAAGGCAGCTTACCATAAAAGCTTCGAGAGACTAAGGTTGATGTGGGCACGGAATGGTGGAGTCCCTACATCACAAAGGTAGACAGAGACAGCTACTTGACCGTTATACTGGATACATGGATCTCATGAGCAAGTGTATCGTGACAGAGCCATCTTCTTTTGAAGAAGCAATGCAGGAGCCCACATGGGTAGATGCCATGGTGGAGGAGTATGACTCAATTTTCAGAAACGGTGCTTGGGAGATTGTTCCAAGGCTGGTAGGTAAATCAATTGTAGGATCAAGATGGATCTACAAGGTAAAGAAAGCTGTTGATGGGAGCATCGAGAAGTATAAGGCAAGATTTGTTGCCTGAGGCTTCTCACAGATCGAGGGGATTGGTTATGAAGAAACCTTTGCACCTGTCGCATGGTATTCTTCCATAAGGACCATCCTTGCTCTCTAAGCGCAGATGGGTTGGCACATTCATCGGATGGATGTGAATACCGTGTTCCTTAATGGGATCATTGAGGAAGAGGTGTACATTGAGCAGCCTGAAGGATTTGATATCTTTAGCAGTGATTCACATGTGTGCAGGCTCAAAAGAGTGTTGTATGGGTTGGAACAAGCACCATGTGCTTGGTACACTCAGATCGACAACTATTTCACTGCACTTGGCTTCACCAAGAGTGAGGCGGATGCAAACCTATACCAGATTGTTGTGGAAGGTAAGCTTTTAATCATTTTTCTTTATGTTGATGATTTAATACTAACGGTGATGAGCAGTTGATACACTCATGCAAGGCAAATCTTGCAAAGAAGTTTGAGATGAAGGATTTGGGCCTCCTTCATTATTTCCTTGGATTGGAAATATGGTAGTGGGAAGGTGAACTGGTTGTGTCTCAAGGTAAGTATGCCCGGGAGATACCGGAGACTTTTTCACATGCAAGGTTGCAAGCCTATCAACACTCCTCTTCCAGGAAATTGGAGGAAAGAGGATGCTACATCGGCAGAGGTAGTGGATGCCACTGTTTATCGACAGTTGGTGGGTTCGCTCATGTATTTAGTTAATACAAGACCGAACATATGCTATGTGGTGAACCAACTTTCACAAGCGATGGTTAAGCCTACCAAGCTCTTTTGGAAGGCAGGCAAGCATGTCCTGAGATATCTCAGGGGCACATCTGAGTATGGTTTATGGTACATACAGATGGATGAGGTGAAGTTGCATGGCTTCACGGATGCAGATTGGGTGCAACAACCCGACGTAAAGAGCACATCAAAGGAGGGATCTTCGCATCGTATCTACAATAGCTGTACAACAGGAAAAAAAATCCATGGCACTCATTTCAACGGAAGAAAAATACATGGCAGTAAGTCAAGCTGCATGTGAGGCTATCTGGATGAGGAATATCCTAGTTCGTTTGTTCGGTTCACATTTAGATCCTATAGTGATACATTGTGATAATCAGAGTTGCATTAAACTCTCTATGAATCCTTTGTTTCATGATATATCTAAACATATTGATATATGGTATCATCATATTAGAGATTGTGTGTAGCAGAAGATCATGTTGCTTCAGTACATTCCTATGTAAGATTAGGATGCAGACATTCTGACGAAGGCGCTCACCAGGAGAAAATTCGAATACCATAGAGGCAGGGTCGAGCTGAAGGATAAACCCTATCTTGTTGAGAGGGAGTTTTGAGATTCAACAAGATGATGAGCTTAGTGAAAAGAGTCACCTTCACTAAGTGGGCCCGTAGGCTACTTTTGGCACAAGTCTATTTTTAGACTATGTCTATTTTAAGACATGATGATCATATTTCAGAAGTTGCAGGATGCTATTTGTGGATGGTTGATCAAGTTGGAAAAATAGATGAAATTCTATTTTTAGAATATTGGACGAAGTCTATTTATAGATCGCTGATCTAAAAATAGATGCATGTCTGGGAAATTATTAGCTCTTAATAATTATCCAACAATAACAACAACTTATTCCCTTGGAGCACTTAATTACATAGGTACGTATTTCTGAAAAAACACTGGCCGAGGATTTGCTAATTCTAAGGGAAACTAGTGGTTCATGCATGGAGGACTCAAGAACTAAAGTGGCAGAAAGTTATGATAGAGTTGGAAGAGTAGTTCATGGAGTTGTATGAGCTTAACTCGCTTAAATGAGTTTTAACTCAGTTAGACTCAGTTGAGCTAGTTGTATCTAGTCTAACTGAATGATACACTAGTGAGAGTGGAGTGAATTAATTAGTTAATTAATTCACAAATAATAACTCATTAATCAACTGAACTGATACAGCAGTTAACTACAATGCATGTCAGTTCTAGTGGAGACCCAGTGGAGAGATAGGTGAAAGGGTGAGATGGACTATCTGTTGTGACTATAGTGATGCATTGATTGCATCACACACACATTGGAGTTTCCAATGAGATCTGTGCAGTCAATCAAAGGGTAATTCGAATTCATTCAGATCTATTCTTTAGCAGGGATTGCGCAGTGGAGGCAGGCTAGTAGGAGGGCAAAGATCGATGCATGGATTTGCAGATTTCTCCTGATTAGTGTGTGACAATTGTATTGTACTGAGAGCTTGATGTACTAAGCTTTGTGTTGAGCTCCAAAAATGTTCTTTCTTCCACCACATTCCACTCCATTTATTTTTACCATTATTAATCCCAGGCTCAAATGATCAATGAAATTAGTTAAAATTGCTTTAAGAATGAATATCATGGCTAACTTGCTATGTTTTTATGATTTTGTCATTGTAGTACTTTTTGAATTGAAACTAGCTACAGAATGCAGACATTCTGTAGCTAGTTGCCAATTCTGCAGCCATCTTCATGTTTAAGCAGGTTCCAGATGTCCTCTCAGGGAAAGCCACACATGGTCGTATTCCACGTCATGCCCTCAGCATTTTTTTCTCTCCATGAATATCGAACGGAATTCTGTACGTGGTTATGCACGTGGGAACTCAAAATAGGAGATAGACTCCTAATAGGACAAGGATAGTCCAGATGTCCTTTGTCATTTTACGATGCCACCTTTAGAGTTCTAGTTCGATTTTAATATGGAAATATAGTAATCCTTGTATTATCTCAAGTTCTGTTATGTAAATTTTCTATAAATGTAGCTCGGGAAACCGAGAGACAAGGTTAGAATTTTGTTAGATTTTATGGTTACTGCTAGATCTTTGAAGTCCGAGAATACTCTGTTTTGAAGTGATTCCTCTTTAATGAAAGAAGCAACATTTCCTTGAACGCGTTGAGTCGATCTTGAACTAGATTTCGTGCTACTCTGGTGGTAGAGGGCCCCTGCCTCCTGAGCGGCCTTGTTTATACAGTAGATAAGTATTTTAGTCTTGTTTTTATTTCTAGTTTAGGAAAGTTTTTGAAGTTTATGTTCATACTTGTTTTCGTTAATTATCACAGTTGGACTTACTCTACTAAGCTCTTCCAAAATATCATTATGATGAATAAGGCATAACTGTGGTATTGTAGGTTTTATTTGCTAGTTTACACTAAGTGGCATAGCCAATCTTACTCTTACAAAGCTCTTCCAAAATATCATAACAATGAGTAAGAAGTAGCTGTGGTGTCTTAGATTTTAGTTGTATTTTCTTTCAGTCTTGTGTTTATGTTCAATTGCTTGGAATAATACAGCCATAATTCTCACAAACTCTTCCAAAATATCATTCATACTGAACGAGATGGGCTGTAGAATTCCTTAGGTTAGTTGCATGTTAACTTAGTTATAGCACTCCGGAGGTAGAATGCATGTGATTCAGCTCTGTCATTTCATTTCCAGTTTGATAATGGCTTTTTAGTTCAACATTGTTCACTGTACTTCAAATAGACTAGTGGCACTCTAGTTTAGTTTTAGCTCACTGTATTAGCACTCCAGTCTAGTTGTCATCCATTGCATTTTTAAATTATATTAGTTGTTAAATTTAAATACCACGGTCTTCATTATTTACAAAACTTCTTTTGTTCCAACCTTATATTAATACACAATCATTTGGACAGGAGTTAGTATCAGTCTAAGACCTAGAGTATTTTGCAACCTTTTTACCATTTCACAAACAAGCCTTTTCTCAAAAGACCATTCTAAAAAGGAAATCTATAACTTCTAAGTGAGGCCTAGTGGTGTTAAATTGAGTTGCAGAACATAATTAGAAGCTAGTTTAGAATAGAAATCTTATGATGCTACAAATGTTCTTTTCCAAATATATTCCAATAGATCTTTAAACATGGATGAGATGTTGTAACATTGTAAGTTGATTGTTTGATTGTTTAGTTAGGAGAACTTCATTTACACTTAACTTGCCCATTTCTCAAGCTCTTCCAAAACATCGTTAATGAATGAATTGGACAAGTTTAAGCTCATGTTGTGATTTATTTCCTTGAAGTCATTATCAAGCTTTGTATTTGTTGTTTGCTAGCCATAGTTAGGCTTTGTTCTGTTTTAGTATTTGCATTTGTCATTTTCCATCCATAATTTAGGCTTCACTCTGTTTTTAACCAATAGCTTCTTCTCACCAGCATTTAGTTCTTTCCCTTGTGAACATAAAACCATAAAAAAAACCAAAAACATCATAAAAACACTAGACACAACGTAGTGAGAAACAAATACCTAGGCACATATAGTGCACCACACTTCAGCAGTTTACCAACCCTGGTTGACAATTAATGAACTCAATTTAGGAGACTAGGTTAAGCACAAACACTTTGTATGAGGATTGTTACATGATCTCCATGATACATAATATATGATAGTTGGGGTTTTCAACGTCAGGCTTTCCCATTAAACAACTGTGTTATGTGCGATTGTTTTTATTTATGCTTCACATGTGTTTGCAATTGATTTTCTGCAAAATATTAGCAGTGGAATGATTCTATATTTTGCAAGAAGTTAAATATTGTGAGATCTGGGGAATCTAGGACATATGCATGCTTAATGTATATAATTTCTACACTTTCCTTTCATCTTTTATTATCATTGTTAATTTTTTTTTTTTGTCAAGTTGTTTGTGATCCTCCAAGCTTGACCTATGCATCTAATCTGTCAAAGTCACTTGGGCATCACACTTGTCCTGGGCCACACCAAATCTTACCCTTAGGTGACTGTATTTTTAGCATGTCTCCTCCCCCTAGCACATGGCTCAACCACCCCCTGTGAGGTTTTATCCTCGGTCGCCTTGCTAACGAGGCTCATCCTCAACCGATTGTGATAGCGGGACTTTACTATTATCATTGTTAAATAATAGTAATAAAGTTAAGTAATATTTAACTGTAATCCTATACACCAAGGTCAACTTTAGTTACAACTTAACTTTATATAAGAAAGAAAAAAATAAATTTATATCTTAATATTTTCATTTTTAATTTTATTGTATCCATAGGTCGAGTGCATTGGGTAGCGGGATCAAGTAGCGCGATCAACTGCATCAACACCTCGAGTGCATTGACTGCATCAAAATCATTAACTAGTGGCTAAAGGGCATCCTTTTTTCGCGTTGGAGTACTTCTACATGTGGGTTCTGCTCGCTCGGGAGCGATCCCCCATAAACTTGACTAGATCAAAGGATGGGATGGATCGACTTTAGTAGTTCCCTTGGGGCCTCACTGAAAGAAGGAAGGCTCCACACATGAACAAAGATCGATTTAGCCAGGGTGAAAACAGACGAATGATAAGTCCTTACCAGTAGATGATGAGAGGATAAAAAAAAAGTCCTTACCCCGAGATGACGAGAGAAGAGAAGGACCCTTCACCACATACCCGATAAAGTATGCCTAGCCTACAACCTAGTATGGAGGAGATGTTGTAGTGGAGAATTACATCAATGAGGTACTATTCTAAATTGCATATTGTACTTTAATTTGTAACATCGAATAATTTGAATTCAATGAAAAACATTAATAATAATTAAAAAAACATAATGTCAACTCAGTTAAAAAAGTAAAAAAATGATAAAAATAACAAGAAAAATGATTTTCCTCCCAAATTAGTTTGTTATATTGCAATTTTTTATTAACAAAAATTATAGACAAATTATTAGGGAAAAAGGTTCATAATATCAAATTTAAAAAAATTTAAATAGTGACATTTCTTTTTTTTCAAAGAAAAAACCTATAATTTTATTAAAGAAAACAAACTTACATTTAAACTTACATTTTGCATGTGGGTAATGCATGCATATCATAGCTACTTGCACTTAAAATGTGCACAAGATA
The DNA here is from genome assembly GCA_034641835.2 of Pinus albicaulis. Lineage (NCBI taxonomy): Eukaryota > Viridiplantae > Streptophyta > Pinopsida > Pinales > Pinaceae > Pinus > Pinus albicaulis. Next base: position 1,079,854,876 of record CM076570.1, on the reverse strand, counting down.
CTCAAACCAAAATTACAATTCCCCAGATAAATTGAGCTTCTCCTTTTTTATGTTTTCTATTCTATCTTTTTTCCAACCCCCAAAGTTTGGGTTAGCAATAAATAATGTCATTTCTTCTCCTTTTGACCTTGAGGCAACTTATTTATCTGATTATGAAGTCTCAAATGTATGTGTTAGTTTTGTTCCAACCACACCTTGACTACTTCATGTCCCTCATGCTTCATTTCTAGAGCTTAGATCACTGCTAACTGATTTCCTATGGCATCTTGTTTTCGGATTTGTTCTGCTTCTATCCATCTTCCTCCGCTTAGGAAACATGTTGATTTTTTTCTTCCTCAATTTGATGAATCTTTTCCATTTCTTCATCTTCATCATCTACAAGAAGGGGATCTGGAAACTTCCACCCTTTTTACTTTTGGTTTCTTTCTTTGTCCTCTTTTTTCTTATGGACATGTATTCTGCGAATGCCTTGTCTAGAGAAAAATACAACAACAGAAAGACATATTTCAAAGCCTAATAATTGCATCCATTTAAAATATTTATGGACCAGATGAATTTGATCTGGTAGACATTTAATAAGGTCTATTTCCACACATATCCTAGCATAGGTGAAAATACCCTTTTCCATTCTTTCTTGATCTATCTTCAAAAACCTCTCCAGTGTGTTTATGATATCTTATAAAACTTGGTGATGCCAGAAAGGGAGAGGGAGGTTGTGAAGTCTCACTCATACCAACATTTTCGTAACCGCCATTTTTGTAACAATGAAGTCTGGAAACCATGGGGTTACAAATAGGCCCACCCTTCCCAGAACTAAGGTCCCTCATTAAAAAAATTGAGATATTCTTGATTGTCAAATTGTACCATGAAAAACCATTTCGAGCACAGATAAATATCACATTTGATTACCAAATTTGAGAAGATTTGTTGATATAGATATTTAGACTTGGGACAAAAACTAGTAAATCTACAAATAAGAGCTTTGGCTTGGAGGACTTTAAAAAGACCACTTACTTCAAATAAATCAACTAACATATTTGTTGCTTTTTCCATTTGTTCAATGAGGTAATGACCTAGGGTTGACATATTTGCTGGCATATTTGGTTACTGTCCATCTGGTGTATCAGTCTTCCCTTTTATAGCATCCTTGAACGATATTAGACCTTTTAGGTTTTTTCATAGGAGACTGATCCAAATGGATTATTCAGTCCTGGAGCACCACCTGACAACCTCAAATTTATGATAATTGTAGCATTGCAATCAATGCCATAGTATTTCGACTCGTTGATATCTTGTAATGATTTTCCTTCATAAATCATATTCTATAGTCTTGTTGAGATACCCAAGTGATATTGGATCTTCTCTTTTAGATATTTCACTAGATCCAAGGACCAAACCCCTAAGATGATCAATTTTCCCTGTAGGGTTTTTACGCAAATTTGATAACTCTCATCCTAATACAGATATGAATCCTAAAAACCATGTCATTGTGCAAAGAAAATAGAGTTCCAAGTCTGATATCTAGGCCAAACCTAGAGTGGAAAACCTTGCTCCGGATCATCATATGACTTTGCAATATAGTAACTCGATACCCAAGCTTCAAAAATGTCAATAAAAAACTATGCATGCCTAGACAACGAGAGATAGTAGATATCTATAGATCTACATAAGAAGCATTTGAGGTGATGTAACTGCAGATTCCTTTGTACAGAAAAGCCAATAAATGTAGAAGGATTCATAACTAAATCCTCTGTGAATTTTTTTATGCCCCTGGCTGCAAGAAAACTAGTGGTGACAGACATATCTGGGCACTTTAACCAGGGATCCACTTGGAAGTGAGCCCATAAAGGAAAGAGTTCACAGGAGCCACAACTCCATTGAACTCGTAAGAACAAATCTTCCTAAGCCTCACATCACTGACTTCGAAGGTACCTACACTAGAAAAAAGGAGGACACGTAGACCTAGTCACACTATATAGGTATCTGCCAAATATATAAGATAATAAAAAAGATTCGTGTCTACAAGGAATTAGCTAGGTGAAGATTTCAAAATAATTGGATCAGATCCGGCCATAAGTCATCCCTGCTACCCTCATAAAAAACACATAGCCACCTTCCCTTCACTGCATAAGGGAAAAGGTTTTAGTAATGCAATGCTCCTCCATGCGTTCTCTAACATACCTGAAACCCTTGGCGGCTTGGGGTTCAAAGAGGATAAAAACCCCACCGGTGACCTCCATTTTTTCTCTTAATTCCTTTAAATAATAATAATTCATATTCATATTCATGATAATTCATAATTTTAATTTTAATTTAGTTTTTTTTTTCTAAGTTAAGTTAATCTATTAACAGAAGAAATAATTTACAGTGGGCCGTAGCCTAGTCTTTGCCCAGTATTGTGGAAATATTGACAAAAAACCAGAGAAAAAGACTGCCCTCATAGAGGGAAACCAGCCTTGGACAATTTTCGAGATGTTGCCCTCGCAAGGTACCATGGAATGATGCTTCTGAAGTTTACAGCAATAAAAAACAGAGTTATAAAATGATACTACAAAATACTCAAAAACAAGCCCGAAATTATGGGCCGATAATAAGCATGAAAACTAAACAAAGAAAGAGTGACTACTCATCAGGTGGTTCTTGCACGACTCTACACCATAGTGCATCCAGGTCTCCAGTTTTCTTGAACAGGTCCGTGATGGAAGTGACCACCTGCCTGGAAGGTGCCAGATCTCCTTGTGCCATTACCACGTCATGAGTCCTACTCGCTTGCCCAGGATCTCCTTGCGCCATATCCACATCCTGATTCCTGCTCGCTTGACCAGGGTCACCTTGCATTGCCTTGCATGGCGAGTGCAATGACCCCGCCTGCTAGTCCAAGGTCTGGGCATCAGCTTTACATAGACCCACCGGGATCGAACTGTGTTCATCCGCCTGGGGCTCTTCGCGGAAGACCACTGTAATAGAGGCAGTGACCCGAGGGCGATTTAGTGAGCAGTTGAATGAAAAATGTACCGTATGAGGCGTGGGAAAAGGCGGAGCGGTGAGAATTGGAGGCTCCAGGGAGCCCAACCGGTGGCCAGAGCTATGAATACAACCCCTCCTACTTTTGGTGTTGGGATAGCAGCCCGAATGAGAAGACGATTCTGAGGTAGAGCTGGAGGTGGAGGGAGTGCGCCGGGGTTGGTGTCTGGTGCTACCCCTGCGGCACCTCATCCTTTGACGAAGGCGAGGCATAGGCATGGTCTCAGTAGAGGGCACAAGAAAGGCGGAAGAGAAGGATTGACAGAGACCTGAGGAAAATGAAAATTCAGAGAGACCGAAGCAAACAGACAGAGACCTGAATGCGAGAAGTGGAGATTATCACCAAGGTCCAAACAGCAGCTCAACGGGCTACGTTTGCCAGTCACCGTGCGCACACTGGGGAGCCCTACCTCTGGGGAACACCATTGATTCATCGGCTGAGGAGCAGAACCAGAGCAATTCACCATGTTATCAATCCAAATGAGCCTGCATCAAAAAACACCCGGCATTAAACCCACATTGATGAGAGCCGAAGGCCGATGCATTGCGTCGCATGCGAAATCGCACAGAGGAATGGAAGTGGGATTGCAAACAACGCCGGGAGTAAATGCGATCGATCTGTTGGCTGCCAAAGTTAAATGCCATTCATCAACCGTGATTTGGGTGGACAGGTGTCTCCACGCTGTGCCGCACCCAAGTCCCATCATCTTAAAACCTGTCCTCCTCACCCCACTACTACATTTGGCAGAAATTCCGACACTTGTTTCTGACGCTTTTGACCAAATGTCGAAAATTTTCCCAAATTTTTTCCATCCCGCCCGAAACCGTCGCTATACCGACGTCTATAGAAAAGTGTCGCAATACCGACACTTAAAAAAGTGTCGCAATTGCGACGTTTAGAGGAAGACGTCGCAATTGCGACACCATGGCCCAAAGCGTTGCTATTGAGACGACTCTAAACGTCGCAACTACGACACAATGTCTAGGTGTCGCCATTGCGACGTTTGGAGGCACCAGTCGTAAGAGCGACGCCTTTTCCGCCGTTGGTATAACGACAGTTATTTTTGCGCTACATAAAAATACCAAACTTATATGCGCGCTACATAAAAATTTGAAACTTATATGTGCGCTACATAAAAATGATTTTATTGTTTCGTATTTGTCGCAATAGCTACATTAACCGTTTGGTCTCATGGCATAATACCTCTTGCTCTTACGAACGACATATTCGATATCAGCTCGGCTCTTGCGAACATCCATTTTCCCTCGACATACGCCCTCAGTGTTCGCCCTCGGCTCTTGTAGAACATCATTCGCCCTCAGCTCTTGCAGAACAGCATTCGCCCTCAGCTCTTGCAAAATGGTAAGTTCTTACTGCAGGCCCTTCCTCCTATAGTAGGGTTGACTCTATTTGGGTTTTTTTGGTCAATTCCATTGGATTGTGTTAGGCTGTAGGGTTCTCTGTAGATGTCAAGAGTGAAGATTCAATACCCTCTATTATCTTCATCACCCAATACAAGATTTAAATTTTTCCCAAAGAAACGCTTATTAATTTGGCAGCCATTATTTCTCCCTGCTTTAAAAAACCTACATTTAAATGAAAACAAGCATTGCATTTCAACTACAAAAATCTATTAGTGTTCAAATGTACATGTGTGCTACATTAACGTCTGATATCACGCGCACATTCACCCTCCACTCTTGCAGAACAACATTCACCCTCAGCATTAGCCCTCAGCATTCGCCATGACCTCTTGCAGAATAGCATTCGCCCTGAGCTCTTGTAGAACAGCATTCGCCCTCAGCTCTTACAGAACGACATTCGGCACGGTTGCCTCGGCTCTGAGTGACGTCGCCCACTGCATTGGCCCTCGGCTCTTGCGGAAAGACATTTGCCCTCGGCCATCGCCCGCCCTCTTGCGTAATAGAATTCGCCCTCAGCTCTTGCAAAATGGTAAGTTCTTACTGCAGGCCCTTCCTCCTATAGTAGGGTTGACTCTATTTGGGTTTTTTTGGTCAATTCTATTGGATTGTGTTAGGCTGTATGGTTCTCTCTAGATGTTAAGAATCAAGATTCGATACCCTCTATTATCTTCATCACCCAATACAAGATTTAAATTTTTCCCAAAGAAACGCTTATTAATTTGGCAGCTATTATTTCTCCCTGCTTAAAAAACCCTACATTTAAATGAAAACAAGCATTGCATTTCAACTACAAAAATCTATTAGTGTTCAAATGTACATGTGTGCATCACTTGTGTAGGGTATTCCTTTTCCACTTTCACATTATCCAAGAATGTGTGCCGTATAGTTCATATTTTTTGTGATTTAGATTATCTTGAAAAAGGAAAGGTAAATTATTTCCCATGGAAAAATAAGGTTTTCCCTTTTTATAGGTTGTTTGGACTTACGTGGAAAAATTTATGGTATGCCTTTCATATTATGTAGTTTAAATTTGAATTAACAGATTATTCTACATGAAAATATAATTACCTATGTGATGTCCTTTATCACTAATTAAAATTATAGGGTTTCAATTTCCTAGACTCTAACTCATCTAATGCTAAATTCTAGGTTCTCATTGGTGGATCACTCTTCCATTGATTTCCTTTCCCTCTGGATCTTGTCATACTTTAAAAGTCATCAATGATACATATATTATTTCAGGTATCCAAAAAGGCTTTATAGTAGAACATATTGTGAAGTTTTTTTGACACTTGAGGATTCTTTTTAGAACTGCAACGTGGTCTATGCTATCGAGTTATATATCAAGCAACTTGTCCTTAATAACCACACTATGAGGTAGGTTCAAACAGTTTGAACTTGTTGGGACATAGCATATGAAGTTGTGTGATGAGTCCATATCACAGGTCTATTATGGTGAAAAAAGTGAAGACACGTAATGATAGTTATTATTTTAACATTACTAGAAACATTTTCGAAATTATCCATGCTATCAAGATGTCAAAATTCCAGGCATTAGGTGTCAATACTCGTAGGTAATAGATAATAATAATAATATAAAAAAATCACAACTTTATTCTTGAAATATGATTGTTACACATTGGTAACCTAGTTCATGAGTTAATATCACCCAAAGATTGCAAAACAAACTTAAAATATAAATTAAACCAACATGAGAATCCAACTAAGGGTTTCTCGACAAAATCATGCCATAATCTGGCATTTTGAAACCCAAATTTGAATCCATCATAAGTAATACAATGCAAACTCAGATGGATTTTCAATGCATGTTTGCATGCTACACTTATTCTCTGTCCAGATATCATTTTTTAAATGGAACCATTAGTCAAGCCCACAGTCCTTTTTATGTAAAAAATTTCAGCTCTATTTGAGCTCTTTTTTGCTCCACCACCTCCATAAACCAATGTTACACGGGGTCTCGCCCCCCACCTAGGGGTCTAGATTCCTCGCCCCCTCGCGCTCCGGGGTCTTGGGGACTTCTAGGGGATGTTTCCCTCACGCCCCCTCACGTCCCCTCACCGCCCCTTTTAGTTTATAGTTTCGTGTTAAAAGTTGATGTGCCACTTAGCATATTTGAGAATCCAAGTGATTCTGATTTAGATGGTGACATGGTTGATCTTGATATATTCGTGCAGAAGTTGGATGCAGAGACTAGTGGGGCATTAACTTGAGCATTTATGCTCATTTATCAATATGATGATATCATTTGATATTCATATGTTATGTTTTATGTTTTATGTTTCAGACATAACTTATTTGCGTTTAAGTTTTATGTTTCAGACTTGAGTTGTAAACTTCAGCTTAAACTCTATTTTGAATCTTGATATAATATGTCATATGATATCTTAAACTTTATTTTCATTGTACATTGTTAGTAGTTACATTAATGATTATATAGTTACAAACTTACAAACTTACATGCATGATTGTATGATGTATGTTTAACTTTTAACTTTTAAATTTGTTTCAATTATATGATTCATCATTCATCGATTTGTAATTTTATCATTTATGATTTATCTTTCATGATGCAAGTGTATGATGACTGTATATACATTCCTTGCAAAAATATAGTTACATTTTAAATATTAAATTTTATAATTTTTATGACCCCGATGTCCCCCACGTTTCCTGAAAATTGGTAGGGAGCTTTTGCATAGGCCGCTCCCGCGCTCCCTCACCCCCTCGCTCCCACTTCTAGGGGACTTGGTGGAACATTGCCATAAACATATGCAAACATATATCATGATCTTGGAATTCCATTACATATGTATGTGCCAATGTTCCATAATCATGCCCCATCATCAATTTAAGAAATTTCCATTGAATATCAAATTATGGAGGGGGGGAACTTTTGCTGCAACATTTGGCTCAAAATCAGGGACCATCTCCGTATGAGGTGAATGAGAACTATAGATATTTGAAGAAGTAGATTAGTGCCTTTTCCTTTGGCCATGGAGTCATATACAATCATCCATCACAAAAATTTGTCTTTGTTCTTTCTCACCTTGAAAGTTGAAAAAATTCATGCCCTAATTGAAATGACACTAAATTTGAAAGATATAATAAAAATGCAAGCTAGAAGTGCCCTATTAATACAAAGGGAAAACCTTCCTACCTACCCTAACCGAGATAAATTTTGATTGAATAGGAAACATGATATTTCCTATGGAGTTGATCCAACAACTTGTTAAATGTATGGGACTAAATCATGCATTTGATTTCCAGGGAAACATGCGCATGAAGAGAAAAAGTGCAGAATTAATGGAAAATCCATACATGCCACTTATAAAAACTACACCGAAAGGTCAAAAAATACTTAAGGCATTAACTTAATTTGAATCCAAAAATGACAAAACAGGATTAGTGAAAACACAAGAGTGGTGTGGGTGAACAACATAAATAAAAAGTGAAGATACCTTTCCCCAAGATGGCTTTGTCACCGTTGTATGAAAACATGTTTTCCTTTCCCTTTATACATGCAAGTGAATGCATTATAGGTATGGTGTTTTCCCAGCATAGGAGAAGCCTACTTAAATATATCATTCGTGGATTGAATGTTTGGGTGCTTGATAAGGTAAAACATTAACCTTTCAATATTTTTGTTTTCGTCCATAAATTTAATGTCTAACAACTTTGTTTAAATCAGGGGAGCAACACTACTGACGAGGTAAATAACCCAGTTTTAGAGCCAGATGTAGATGATCCTCTCGTGCAACCTGATCATTGTAGTGGGGACCAGGCCGACAATGCTGCTATCAGTGAGGGCCGTGACGGTAATTAATTTCCACTTATAATTTTTTCTAATTATACCTTGATGGTTGTCCTTATAACATTTTTTGTTTAAATGATAGAGAATGTTTCCCTTGAGGATCTTACCACCAGAGAGGAAGACAGGGCAACAGTCCCAACGGCGACAACTGGTGCACCAGGTAAATAATCTCATTGCAAATTTTTTTTATTAATATTACCGAACTAGTTCAATGATATTTAAAAACTGACAATTAAAATTTAATATTATCTATTTTTGTAGGCGATGCCCCGTCACTGGATGAGACCAGACATCGTGACTACGCAACTAGGTCAGCGGCGACAACTGGTGCACCAGGTAAATAATCTCATTGCAATTTTTTTTTTATTAATATTACCGAACTAGTTCAATGATATTTAAAAACTGACAATTAAAATTTAATATTATCTGTTTTTGTAGGCGATGCCCCGTCACTGGATGAGCCTAGACATCGTGAATACGCAACTAGGTCAGCAATGCGGGTTGAAAGGCACGAAACAGGAGCAGAGCACGATGATATTGATGATGTAATTAGGAGCTTTAAAAATAGGAAGAAGAAAAAGAAATTTTGACAATGTAAAATATTGTATTATTATAAGACAAACGTTACCATACTTGGAACATTTTTTGCGTTATATAAAAAACTCATTTATCATACTATTTTTATGTCAAGCATTAATTGCAATGTTTCCTTTCGTACTTTTTGTTGAATTGTTTTTTTATTAGTTATTGAATATTTTTTTTTATGCTCATGAAAGTAAAAAATGAAATATAGATTGGGTATTGGGGAATTGAGAGTGATGTGAGGGGGGGGGAGGGGTCATAAGAGCTTCCACCTTCACGTGGTTGGCCCTGTTTAGTAGAGAATAATTTATTGGAGCGATTTAATCTTGGAGCAAACCTCCCTTGATCCAGCGTAGCAACAAAAAAGTCACTGTTGACTTAGTTGCTACTCTTTCAGATTGTGGGAGGCTTGTTCCAAATTCATGCGACTCCAATAAATTGTTCTTGAAATGAAGAGGAGCTTATTTAGGTATGTTTTGACATTTTCAACATATTTTCTAACATTATCATAAGAATGCATCTTAGAGTAAAAAATACTACATCAATTACTTGTATTTATTGTATAGATAATGATGGATTTTGATTGACTTGGCAGTGCAGGTACAAATCCTCTTGCATCATGAGCAATACACCTTGTCAACCAGGGTCATGTCCAGGATATTTTTGCCTGTGCGCTTGACCAGGTTCGTAATGTCACATTTTGTAAGTTCCTTTATAGTTCATAATTCAATATTAATCTTGTTCACGATTATTATCTAGGTTTTTTGTATGTGTTTTTTCATCTATTTGATTGTAAGCAACTATGCATGTTTCCTGTTGTTCGCTATGATTTCTCCCATTACCACTCCCAGGATGAATCCGACTTTATTGTTACATAGGTTACTTTATTGTTACTATGATTTCTCCATTTACGATTTCATAGGTTACATCATGTAAAGTTGTCAATCTCGTGTTGGTGATGAGCTTTAGTTCTCCAGATTTGGGGCTTTTCTGATATTTTCTCCCTCATGTCATTCCTGCATCACCTCGTTGTTTGAGCATGCCAATTGTCTACCACTTGTACCAATTGGCACATGTCAATCTCCGAGTGGTGCCACATTTCACCTATTTTCAGTGAGAGTTTAGGGTTTCTCTAACATAGCTTCAGAAATCCGATTCAGTGCCTGCTTGAATATTGTCACATAATACTCATGGTTTGGATTGATGAGCATGTTCTCAATGGTTGGTTGATTCATAAGAACCACCCATATAGTCATCTTGAGATATTTCAGTAGTTTTCTCGGGTTTCCTTTTTCACCGTTTCTAGTGGGTGGGATGGTGTGGGGTGATCCATCAATACTGGTGCTCTTGTAGTAGGGAATTTGTTTTTGGGGATATAAAGGAGCATTTGATGTAGATATCCCATTGGATGTATTCATAGATGGGCACGAGAGGTCAAGAATTTAAATTAAAAATATGCAACCTCTAGCATGGCAACCTGAAGGCCGCGAGAGACACTGGTTAAAGATTGTTTTGTGCTGGCCTTAATATAGTCGTGATTTCTTTCTATTATCTTAATGCAAATATATAGTCCGGTCTCATTAAAATGAGGATCGTGGTTGTATTTCTCTTTGGTTTTTTCTCTATTAATGCTCCAGAAGTTGCCAAAAGTTGCGATAGTTGTTTAGTTTGCCTGTTACAACTTAAAAGGGGTTTTTAGCAATGGGAGTCATGTTTTTTAAGGTTCATACTAATATGAAGATATTGTAATTCTATATTCAGCATAAGAGAAGATGGCCTCTGCTTTGGGCAGTATGACAACAATTGCCACATCTACCTCATTGGGTAACAATGGAAAGGGTAAGAAGTTGGGTGCAATGTTTGATAATTATGGCAGACAATTGTCTTCTCTTTCAGTTTTTTCACCCATTTCCTTTAATCGCTCAAGCAGAAGAGGGACTCTGAGATTACGCGACAGAGAGAAGGTAGTTAATACAAGAGCTATGGAAAAGGAGTCGTACTTCAACAAGGATGGCTCAGTGACAAAAAAATTGCAGGTCAGAGAAAAAATTATGTTTAAAGGAAGGTCACCTGCACGTGAAACTTCACTGCGGTGGATCTTTCCTTGTCCACTTATATTTTATTTTAATGTGTTATTTTAATTTTTCATGGAGGGTTGTTTTGGCATATGGTCTGGCATTCAATTGCACACTTACTGAAAGCATTGTCAATTTGTCTCGCAGGCGGTGTGAACAAACTTGCTGATCTTGTTGGAGTCACCCTTGGGGCGAAGGGCAAAATGTTGTCTTGGAGAGCAAGCATGGTTCTCCGAAAATAGTTAATGATGGTGTGAAAGTAGCTAAGGAGGTAATTTGTAGATGTGTGCTCTGGTTTTCTTTTTAACGTTGTATTATTTCCCCCTCTTAAATGTCTTAGATTTGGTAGGCATAATTTGAAAACTCAAAGGTGAAAGGAAACATATTTGTTACCCAGTGGTCTACTTGGCCTATGGAATAGCCACATTAGAGTAATGCATAAAGCTTTTCACAAAAATAAAAGGAAAGGGTTACGGCTGAGTCAAATTTTATTGTTATTGACAGTGTAATGAAATGTATCTCAATGCTATGGTTTAGGCCTTTTTATTGGTTGAATTAGAGGACCCAGTTGAAAATATTGGGGCCAAGTTGGTAAGGCAAGCTGCGGCAAAGACAAATGATTTAGCTGGGGATGGAACCACAACATCTATTGTTCTTGCACATGTTGGAATATTGAAAAATTCCATAACAATGAATGGAGAATAAATCTCCCTTCCTCTAACATAGAGAAAATAAAAATTTCTTTGACAGGAGACAGAGTTTCAATACTTTGAAAACAAACTTCTATTCCCTTCAATAACTCAAAAAAAAAAACTATTACACTTCTTCCTCACTGAGAGGGATTACAAAATTATGACTGCTACAAAACGCAGTGCATAAAACCAACTCACCGTCTGTTCAAAACAAACATACTCTGTCTCTAAAACACTCTGCTGTGTTTTTCACTTTCGCACTGCTGTGCATACACACTTAAAAAGTTACACTCAGTCTTTCACTTTTTACACACCGCTGTGTAATAAAAAATTTACGTACTGTCTATAAAAAAAACTACCAAGCTTTTTCGACCTTTTTATTTTTATATGCCGTAACATATAAAACATATTATAATAAACCCTCTTTTAAAAAAAATAAAATTAAAACTAAATTCTATGGCCCACTTTTCATTTCGCATATGATATATATATATATAACATATGTTTAAAACATATGTATATATTAAACTATCAAAACATTAAAGAACCCTTTCCGTCGGACTTCAAAAGTATGAATAGATTGAATTTCAAACCAAATTCGCGTTCCAAAATGGGATGCTGACGTCTGCCTAATTTTAACTCGAATTCTCAATCCAATGTGCCCTATAAAAAATTCGGGTCCAGTTTTCAGGTTTTTAGATTCCCTTCAATTTCATGCCATCCAATATTAATGCTCCACGTGTCCTCCTTTTGAATTTACAAAACTGTCGGGTAAATTTATGTTTGTTTAATTTCTGGTTGGTGAATTGAGTTAATGCTGGTTGTTGTGTTTAAATACAATCCTGTACAGAAATATGGCTGCGGCCGTCTACAAAAAAAACTTGTAGGAATTTTAAATGCTGAATTAAATTTCTGGATGGCATGCAAGCAACCTCCAAAAAAAAATGTTGTTGCTGCATCCGTCCTTCTGCTGCAGCAGTTGAAGTTAAAATTCAACAGCACAAGGTTTAATAAGTGAGGGTGTAAAGGTAACTTTTTGTCAATAGTACTGGATTAAGATCATCTATTCATTTTTGTAGGGTCTTATGGTGTTTGGTTTTTTAGTTTTGGGTTGGGCTTATTGAATCTAAGATAGTTTTTGAGTGAAAAAATTGCTATCAGGTATTAAAAATTTTTGGTTCTTTTGTCAAAATTTATGAGCTTGTTAGGAAATACAAAACTAACAATGGTTGTATCTTAAATTTGTGGAAAATAATTTGAAATGAAACCTTTTTTTTTAGGTTGTTGCAGCAGGTGAAAACCCCATTCAAATTACTAGGGGCATTGACAAGACAATAAAGGCCCTTGTTTCAGAACTCAAAATTTTGTCAAAGGAGGTAAACGCTTGCCTTTTGAGTAGGCTGGTTTTCCTTTTTGCTGATGGTTTGGTCTATCTAATTGAATTAGTTGCCTAAGGTATTTTTGGTTGCAAACTCCTTTTCATTTTTCATACAGTATTTGCCTTGTGGTATACATTTGATTGTGTGGTCTTGTTAGATCTACAACATTTGTAGTTGTTTAGTCTTATGGCCGAGGTGCACTTTTATTATGGAAATAGTTGATGCAATATTGTCATTTAATCCTTACTGCAGGGTAGCATGTTGAGAAGTTTCTTGTGAAATATTTGGTATTCAAAATGACACTTGATCATATATAGCATCATGCACTTTATGCCAGAAAATTCTTGCAAAATTTCAAATATTTATGTTGTTTTAAACCATTATCTTTTTCTTGTATTGGATGCTGAAAATGTGAAAAAGACTTTGGTATGAAACCAACTGGTGAATAATTTCCAGCACAACAGCCACTTCCAAGACATGATTTAGAAGTAGAACAAATGTGCTTATGAAGCATAGAAAGATATCCTTGATGCATTGTCAATGTTTGGCTAGGGTTATTTTTGGAGAAAATAACTCCTTATTCCTATAATAGTGATCTTCAATACAAGTAAATGCCAGAGAAGAGAGATCATCGTGTGACGCAACAAAACTGAAATTGGACCCCCAAGGAGAGCTGGTGTGTCTACAATCGCTTTGTCAGCATTTTCCCTTGGTGTACCCCGTTCTTTTCCTCCAGCCTGAGTCTTAATTGACTTCTTCTTTCTTCGAGTTTATTTATCAAATTCGTAGAATTTGATAAATAAATACTATCCACAATGGTTGGACTTTAATTTATATTCCCAACTTTATATTATCTCCAATCCTTATAACCAATGTTTAACTTTCAACACTTTGTATTTATACTCCACGTTTATTTTTAAATAAATAACTTGTAATGAACTTTCGGCTCTATATTTCACCACCCAACCTTACAACAATCACGCTCCAGACTTATGCTAATTATCTGCCAATCGTTTAATTAAACAATTTCATTATACTCCGGCCCCACCTATATATATCAATAACCAATCAAACACTCGTATTGTACCTGGCTATCATCCGCACACCTTAGTTAACCTCCAGGCAAGTTCAACGTGCGACCACCATCCGATGGCCCTTCTCCAAATCAACGACTCTTGGCAATTTCGCTCGGCTTCCAACGTCGGGCTTTAACGTGCGATGGCGCGGGTTAAACGGTGGTTTTCCGGGGGTCACTTCGCCACGTGTCACATTCCCTATGGAATCGCTCGCGAATGGGAAATACCGCCTACTCTGCAAAAGCGGTGAGATATGGGCAACCCGCTTTTGTGATTCCGCTCGTGGTTTTGGTAGAGGGCTTGACCACGGGTGCAAGTCTGGTTCCGCTATCCTTTTGTTTGTTAACTCATGTCCAATCCTCGGGTCAGGTTCCGAAAGCACAATAATTTTGTCTCTTTATTAAGCGGGATTTTTATATTTGAACAGTTTTCACGACCCCAGTTCTCTACACAGACCTCGCCTTGGATATTTTTACATAAAAATGATTGTTCTCAATAATTATTTATATAACTTTTCCACATGTTTAGTGTGGTATTCCCATGATTTATTATAAATATGTGCATTATCAAAGAAAAACAACACAAATTTTATAAGATGGGATCAAACAAAATTGTTCTTGAGTTGAGCTCGCCGGACTTCAAACGGCGATAAACCATAATTCAAACCAAATTCGCATTCCAAAATAGCCTACTGATGTCGGCCAATTTTGTGATGCGAATTTCTTATCAAATTCGCCCTAATATTTTACGGGTCCGGATTTCCACTGCGCGAGCGGCCCAAACAAAGATCCGGTCCAATCAATTTCTGCCACGTGTCCTCAATAAAAACTTGCCCTGCTCCCGGCTGCGGGTGCATTCGATGGCGTTTAAGGTGATGGGACATGGATATGGTGATTTCATATCAATCGGACTAACATTTAACGCTGCTCAATTAATTTTTCACATCAAATCTGCATTAATTAATTTTTAACACTGTTCAAGATCGGACCTCCACTCCTCTTAGCGATTCCGCATGCTCCAATTTGATCCGGCCTTCAGCTCTCATTATTAATGATAAGAGATTAATTATGACGGGCGTCCTTCGATTGCATTGCAGACGGGTCGACAAAATGGCGTTTAGCCATGGTTTTTCAGACAAGCCGGTTGCTGGATTACACTGCCTGCTAACTGTGACGATAAGGAGAAGTGGCCAGCTGAACTTCTGCCTAGACGTTGCTGCATATTTGCATTTCTCTCGGTTCTGTCTCTGTCTGTCTTCCTCTGTTAATTGCAATTATACTTCTTCGTCTCCTCTTGTGCCCACTGCGCCTGAGATTGCACCCATGCCTCGCGTGCGTCATAGGATGCGTTGCCGCAGGGGGAGCACTAGACGTCAACCCTGACGCGCTCCCTCCAGCCCCTCAACAGAGTCGACTTCCGGCCAGTCCAGTGATTATTACTTAGGTCGATATCCAAATACTAGGAGTGGGCGGGGTCGGATTGTAGCATCTGGCCACCGTATAAATTTCCCTGCTCCTGGCTTCCCCACCGTTAGTTCACCTTCTCCCACGATGCGCACTGCGCAATTTTCCTTTAATTGCTCTCTCAACCACCCAAGAATCACGACTTTAGTCACTGTGGTATTCCGTGAGGAGGCCCAAACAGAGGAAGAATGCACTCGTCCGACGGGTCTGAGCTCGGAAAAAGCCAGCCAGCATTCGGGCCTTCAGGAGGGGAGCCGTGGCATGCATGTGGAGGTAGCACCTAGCGATCCAGGACCTTCCGAAGGATGGTGCCGAATCGTGGAGGAACCACCGGAGGAGTAGTTTGGTTAATTTTTTTTTCTTGCTTAGCAGGCCCACTTAATTGGGCTGCTTTTAGTTTATTTTACTGTGCTGGACCTTTGTAATATTTTTGAATTCTGTAAATTAAACGTTCAAGACTGGTTTCCCCATATGAGGGCAGTCTTCTTAATTTTTTGATTTTTTGATGACAAATTTTCCATGAGTCTGGCCAGGCAATGTTTTTGACTTCGGTGTAATTTTATTTGCAATGTTAATAGATTAACTTTACTTGGAATTCTCACATGATTAGCGTTTTTCTTGATCTGTTCAAGGATTTTGGGTACTTTAATTTGTATTTAGAACAATGGACGTCGATACTCTATCTGTTGCTTTACTGTTCTACATACTACTATTTCACTTTCTTATAGATGCCTCGGGCATATTTGAATGCTTTCTCAGATTGTCGATAATCTCCATGTGGACCGTTACTGGATTTTATATCATGTCCCTGTATGTGACATGGGGTATTTTTCTATCATTGTCTGGGGTGGGACTTCCACTTTTCTGGATGGATATTTGGGTTCCAATCTTCAGATGTGAAAATGTAATGACTTCATGGACTGTTTTACTTCATATAATATATTCAAAACAACTTTTTTTCTCTTCTGAAAAAAAAATGATTAATGTTTATCATTCTTCCTTCAAAACTAGCGATGCTGGTCTATGTTGCTGGTTTATTGATATGGTCTGATGGTCTTTTTATATTTTGGACATATCACACTCCTCACATGATTAGCGTTTTTCTCTGTTGAAGGATTTTGGGTACTTTAATTTGTATTTGGAACAATGGACGTCGGTACTCTATCTGTTGCTTTACTATTCTACATACTGCTATTTCACTTTCTTATAGATGCCTGGGGCATATTTGGATGCTTTCTCAGATTGTCGATAATCTCCATGTGGACCGTTACTGGGTTTTATATCATGTCCCTGTATGTGACATGGGGTATTTTTCTATCATTGTCCGGGGTGGGACTTCCACTTTTCTGGATGGATATTTGGGTTCCAATCTTCAGATGTGAAAATGTAATGACTTCATGGACTGTTTTACTTCATATAATATATTCAAAACAACGTTTTTTCTCTTGTGAAAAAAAAATGATTAATGTTTATCACTCTGCCTTCAAAACTAGCGATGTCGGTCTATGTTGCTGGTTTATTGATATGGTCTGATGGTCTTTTTATATTTTGGACATATCACACTCCTCACATGATTAGCGTTTTTCTCTGTTGCAGGATTTTTGGTACTTTAATTTGTATTTGGAACAATGGACGTCGGTACTCTATCTGTTGCTTTACTATTCTACATACTGCTATTTCACTTTCTTATAGATGCCTCGTGCATATTTGGATGCTTTCTCAGATTGTCGATAATCTCCATGTGGACCGTTACTGGGTTTTATATCATGTCCCTGTATGTGACATGGGGTATTTTTCTATCATTGTCTGGGGTGGGACTTCCACTTTTCCGGATGGATATTTGGGTTCCAATCTTCAGATGTGAAAATGTAATGACTTCATGGACTGTTTTACTTCATATAATATATTCAAAACAACGTTTTATATAATATATTCAAAACAACATTTTTTCTCTTGTGAAAAAAAAATGATTAATGTTTATCACTCTGCCTTCAAAACTAGCGATGCTGGTCTATGTTGCTGGTTTATTGATATGGTCTGATGGTATTTCTATATTTTGGACATATTCGTTTTTCTCTGTTGCAGGGTTTTGGGTACTTTAATTTGTATTTGGAACAATGGACGTCGGTACTCTATCTGTTGATTTACTATTCTACATACTGCTATTTCACTTTCATGGACTGTTTTACTTCATATAATATATTCAAAACAACGTTTTTTCTCTTGTGAAAAAAAAAATGATTAATGTTTATCACTCTGCCTTCAAAACTAGCGATGCTGGTCTATGTTGCTGGTTTATTGATATGGTCTGATGGTCTTTTTATATTTTGGACATATTCGTTTTTCTCTGTTGCAGGGTTTTTGGTACTTTAATTTGTATTTGGAACAATGGACGTCGGTACTCTATCTGTTGCTTTACTATTCTACATACTACTATTTCACTTTCATGGACTGTTTTACTTCATATAATATATTCAAAACAACGTTTCTCGTCTTTTAAAGTTTCAATTTTTTTTTTAAAATTGAACCCTCCGTCGGTCTACCGACGCCTTGTAGACGTCGGAACTGCGACAACATAGAAACGTCAGAAGAGAGACAGTATGAAAACGTCGGACCACATTTCGTCGGAATTGCGACAGATTGAAAACGTCGGAAGAGCAACGTTCCAAACGTTGGACCACATATCGTCGGAATTGCGACTGATTACAAACGTCGGAAGAGCGACGTTCCAAACGTCGGCATTGCGACATCCTACAGACGTCGGAAGAGCGACGTCCAAAACGTCGGACCACGTTGGGTCGGAATTAAAACGGCTTTTAGGCGTCGGAAGAGCGACATTCCAAACGTCGAACCACATTTCATCGGAAGTGCGACAGTTTACAAACGTCGGAGGCGCGACGATTTGTGAGACGTCGGAAGAGTGACGCGTGTTCGGAAGCGACGGAATAGGTGTCGATAGTGTGACACTTTTTGTGTTCGTCGGAACTGTGATGGCAGGACAAACCACGGTTTTTCTGCCCTCAAACTGTCGCTCTTGCGACGACTATGCGTCAGAATAGCGACGAATTGGCCGTCGGAATTTCCGTCAAATTTTCTAGTGCCCGCATCCGAGAAATTTTAATTTAGTTAATAACCATATAAACACTTAATACTTACAATAACATTTTTTTTTCTAACTTTTATGTGTATATTAAACATAGATTTATATTTAACTCATCTTGTTATTTGATTGATATGAAATTAAGATAAATTTGTGTTTTTTTAAGTTCAAATTCTTATATTAACTGAGAAATTATTTACAATACATGATTTGGATAGACACCTTAATTAGATTTGGTCTGTTAATCTGGAAACCAAACCAAAGGCAATAGTTGATGCTCAAGCATGGTTTTCTAAAGTCAACATGTGTTGGCCATGAAAACTGTTTACATTACAAAACTTTTGCCTAAAATCCATGGAAACCAGAGTAACTAAAAATAAGAGACACATAAAATAGTTGCCATCTAAACTAAAAACAGAGTTGCATGATGCAGCATACCATGAGAACATGAAGAGACTAATTGGCTCGCGTAGGATTCCCAAGCTAACCTAGTGGTGGTTGATCCATGTTGTGAACTACATACATGTGTTGCATGCACTCATCAATGATCCAATAATGTAGGTGCAATTAGTCCATGTCGAGGAGCAACTCATTTTTTGTTTCATTATGTTCAATTAGGACCTTTCCCATCATATTTTATGTGCCGATACATGTCAATATTTGTAGATATTGGATTTAGTGTGCTCTTGGAGTTCCTGAATCTTGAACCTAGTTTGACATCTTTGCTATGAGCTCTAAATATGATACATCGTCTCTTTCATTGACCACCTCATGCTAAATGTTATCTATATCATTTTGAATGACCAATGGCATGCGTTTGTGATATCCATCGATCAAAGTAGTGGCTTGGGATTGATCTTGGGTGTTATTGTGGGCACCATGGCATTTAGGCCCCCTTCCTTGAGTGAGCCCTCTGGCATGGAATATGGGAAACTTAAGGGATAGCAACGAGTACAATGATAACTCAGGGGATGACATTGAGAAAGCAAGTGGAGAGATAGAAACTACCAAGAAGAGGGGAAGGTGGGTGAATATGGAAAGAAGGAGAAGCAGGAGGAGAGAGGGGATCTAGTGCTAAGGAACATGCTTTGAGAGGGAATTAAAATTAATAGAGAGGCTAAAAAAAAATAAAAATCATAAACCGAAAATGAAAGAAAGACTAGCCATAAGTGACATGTCATAAAAACACCAGTGGGAAGTATAGCTAAGAATTACAATTAACGATGTTGAGAAGAGGTGGCTCCTTTAAAACTAGAAGCGCCTTGTTCCTAGTGAGGTCCCACTACAAATGAGGGGGATGAAACAAAATGAAACTTAGACAAGAGAATGAAATGAAAAGAAGGGAAGGGACTAGGTGAGGAGGGCATGGTCTTTCTAATTTCTTAGTTTCACATGAACAAATTTATTTCCATCTTGTGACCTAGAATTACCAATTCCTTCACCCTAAAATAGTTGTAGTGATTGGAACATTCCTGGTTTCCCCATAAAATCACTAAAGAATGTGTTGGGAATAGCACGGTCATCAATGGAAACCTTTGTTTCCTCTGATTTCTTCATTTCCTTGTGAATGTGATGAGACTAATGACTAATCATGTAATATTTCAATTAAGGTTGATTCAATGTGGGTGAAAGGAAAACGGTCTTGATCCCATGGATCCTCTGCCACGTTGTGCTCTTCAATGCCAAAAAAACACAATTGTCCCTCCATTCCTCCTTCCACACACACTCAAGGAAGGCCTTAATTGGGTGCTCACTCAAGTAGAATACAATAACCCCATCAAAAAAACATAAATGTATGTTAATTAAAATAAATTAAAAAATCAATCATTGTAGTAAAATTATTATTCTTTATATTAATACAGATTTTAAATAAAGATGAAGTCTCCATTTTTTTCTATTTGCATCACGTTTTT
The DNA here is from genome assembly GCA_034641835.2 of Pinus albicaulis. NCBI lineage: Eukaryota > Viridiplantae > Streptophyta > Pinopsida > Pinales > Pinaceae > Pinus > Pinus albicaulis. Next base: position 1,079,834,315 of record CM076570.1, on the reverse strand, counting down.
TTAGAAAATTATATGTCATTAGAAATATGACGATGAAATTAAAAATGGTGCAAATAAAGCTTGAAATCACATCCATATCTTTACAATTCATTATTGTTATTATTTTTAATAATTTTATTTCCTTGTAGTTGTGGAATTATTTTTTCATGATTTATTATTAAAAATTATTATATTTATTAAATTTACATTGAATTAATGGGATTTTTGCGTGGAGAGGCACTCTATAGCGTAGTATGTGACAAAGTTGTAGTGGTGTAAATGTTTCTTTGTAAACATTTATATGTCGAGTCATTTAAAAAATAATAAAAGGTTAAAAGTAATATAGAGCCAGTATGTTGTAGTGTTTGTAAATGAGTGTAAACATTCAAATGTTGGATCAATTACTAATAAAAAGTTAAAATTAATAAAAGCAATAATATTTAGTTACTATATTGTAATTTTGTTTTTGTTAATAAAATTAGGAACAACTTTTTAGATTAAAAAAAACCATAATATAGGTCAACAGGGCATATAATAGATGGTGACAGAGTGCTCTATTAAGGCACTTTATTGTGCAAAGGTCGCCAGTTTGAAACTTTGTGGGAAAATATCCAACCATGCTAAGGGCCAATGTGGTCCATGCCGGTGTGATCCCCAAGATATTTTGACGACTTAGATGCCCCTAGGTCGTGACTAATTAAGCCATAGGTTAGGCGTCCTAGTCATTTGAGGACTCACATAACCTAGCAAACAAAAAATGAAAATCATAATATGCATATTTGATGGCCTTCTAAGGCTAAAATTCTTCAACTAAAATAGAGGATATGCTTCCTCTCTCTAATACAAACTGAATTGACAAATGATCGTCAGGTTCTGCCTTTCCAACTTCTTGAAACATTGTTTAGAGGTTGCTGGAAAAGGTAATTAATTTGAAATATGGCTTCACAGAGTTAAGCCTCTTTTTTTTTGTGCTCTTGTCCATAGAAATGGATCAGATCAATGAGGCATGAATTACAATGCTACCACCATACACAGAAATTTTAATTTCGTTCACATTGTTTAAGATACAACGCATCGGTCTGTCCCACCACAGGCAATACATAAACAAGGTTACTAATTTGATATGAATAGTTCAAATCACATACAACCAGCGCACCAAGACCCTCATACAACACATACAAGTATGCACATATCCTTTATATGTAGGTATTTATCCATGTAGCTATTATATAGGAATTTACACATAGTGAATTTATAAATCCAATGCACCATCATGAGATATTACACGCTAATTTCAACTAGTACCTACAAAATCTCGAAAGACACACAACAATCACAAATTCACACCAAAAACCAAAAAAACATTTTTTTCCGTCTTTTTGCAGAACTACTACACTTGGGAAATCCCCCCTCTAATTTGAAAATCCCTATTTTTTATTCAGCACTCATTCGAAGGAATTAACAACCAAATCCCATGTGAATCTCACAACAAAACCATAATCCCTAACTATTTGCATTTTTGAACACCTATGCTAACAAACTTGATATGTTTGTTTCCATCTAGAGGAAATCTCAGCAATGTATTACAAATGAATAAAAATTAAGAGGAACCACCCTCTTTGGTAAAGAAATTTGACTGGCTAGGTCAATGTGAATCATTGTAGTTTGATGTTCTTGCATCAGACTCCTGGGGAAGAAAATAATGCTCCATCAAAACTTCGGGATCAACTTGGTACTTCTGCACTTCAACCACTGACATCCAACTCACATCTTCTACTGGTTGTCCTTTCCATTTGATTAAATAGTGATAGTATTTTTTTCATCTGTTTTTCTTGACCACTCTTCGATCTAAAATAGCTTCAACTTCCCTCTGTGCTTTTTTTTTGCAGATTTTTTTCCCATTCCAAAGTCTGAATTTCCTCATTCACAAGTTCATCTATTGTCTATGTTTCTGATTCCTTATAGGGGTATAAATCTACAATATTTAATATGGGTGAAATTCAAATTCCTTTTGGAAGCTCTTACTCATAGGCATTTACAAAGAATTTCCTCAATATCCTGCATGGTCCAATCTTCTTCAACTGTAATTTGTTTTACATCCTTGCAGGAAACATTTCTCTTCTCAAATAAACCATAATCAAATCACCAATTTTGAATTCCTTCTCTTTCATCTTCATATCAGCCCTTTTCTTGTATTTTTTGCCGCTTTGTTGCAATTTTTGTGACATCTTCCTGTAACTTCAACATTTTCTCTGCAAAATCTTCAGCCTTTGCACTCCTTATCTATTTCTTTCTCAAATATCTAAGTTCATATACTCCTCTAGGGTGCATTCCAAAACAATTTCGAATGGGCTCATTCTTGTACTCCTGTTAGGAGTATCATTGTAAGCAAATTATTCTTCAGCAAGTGCTAAATTCCATTGTTTTGGATTTGTATAAACCAAGCTTCTTAATATGTTTCCCAAGCTCCTATTCACCACTTCGGTTTTCCCATCTATTTGAGGATGATAGGTTGAGCTAAAAATGAGGTTTGTATCTAGCTTCCTCCATAGAGTCCTCCAAAAGTGTCCCACGAACTTAGTGTCTCCGTTTGAGACAATACTTATAGGTATCCCATGTAATATCACTATTTCTGAGAAAAAAATATTAGCAATATGTGTTGCATCATTAGTCTTCTTACAAGCAATAAAATGGGCCATCTTTGAAAACCTATCCACCACAACGTAGATAGAGTAATTTCCCATTTTTTTCATGTAAACCCAAAACAAAATCCATGCTGACTGCATACCATGGCCTAATTGGAATTGGAAACGGTTGATTTAACCCAGTGTTTTGACTTCTTCCTTCAGCATGCTGACAAACCCTACATTTCTCAACAAACTTCTTGATGTCAGTCTGCATTCTCAGGAAAAAATAGAAAGCATTTACCTGTGCATATATTTTTTCTTATCCAAAGTGTCCTGAAAATTTCCCACTCTACTTCTCTTTGATTAAATTCTCCCTCATGGAACACTTAGGAATGCATAACTTATTTTTTTTGAACAACAAGCCTCCTTGTAACATGTAATCCAACCACTGGCTAATATTATGAACAATAGGATTTTTAGCAATGGTATATATGCCCTTAAAATATGCATCCTCTTGGTACATGTCAATCAGTTCCTCAAATCCCGAAGTGTTGACTTTCAACTCCTACAAAACTAAATTCACTCTACTCAAAGCATCAACAACTTTATTAAAATTGCCACTTGTGTGTTTGATTACAAAGGTGAAACTTTGCAAAAGTTCCACCCATTTGGCATGTTTTTGGTTCAATTTTGGTTGACTATTTATAAACTTTAATGCATGGTTGTTAGAGTATAAAACAAATTCCTTAGGCATCAAATAATTCCTCCATTTCTTGAGTGCTTGCACAATAGCATAGAACTCTATCATATGACAAATAATTTTGTTTAGCCTCATTTAATTTTTCACTGAAATAGGCTATAGGTATCTGTTCTTGACTTAACACAACCTCAATTGTTGTCCCACTAGCATCATTTTCCACTTGAAAATTTTTGTCAAAACTAGGTAAGGCTAAAACAGGTTTCTCAGTGATCTTTCTTTTCAAAAATTTAAATTTTTGTCTACTGTCTCTGTCCACTTAAATGGTTTTTTACTCTCCCGAATAGTTTCTATTATAGGTGCACAAATCTGACTGAATTTTTTTATAAACTTCATGTAAAAACTTGCAAGACCATGAAGCTCCTTACCTAAAATACACTCCTTGGAGTTGGCCAGTTTAGGATTTCGTGTACCTTCTTTGGATTCGTCTTTAACCATTCTTCTGAGACTACAAATCCCAAGTATATCAGTTCTCTTTTCCTGAAACTACAATTCTTTAAATTTATCAACAGTTTCTCCTTCTATAGAGCTTCCAATACCATCTTAAGATGCTCTAAATGTTCATCCTTTCTCTGGCTATAAATTAAAATTTCATCTAGATACACTATCACAAATTTTCCTATATATTATTTTATGACTTCATTCATTAAGCTCATGAATGTTCTTTGTGCATTAGTGAGCCCAAAGGGCACTTGTGCATGGCACTTTTAGTTTGATTTTCCTACATCAATATCACATTAAAGTATATTACGTATAAATAGTAACTATAAGTTAAGATCCATTTTATCATATGAATTAAAAAAATAATTCTATAACCATATTCAAATTTAATTAATAAGAACATAAAAACACATATTTACCATAATCTTACAACATAACAAGATTCTTAATCATGGATATTCACCCCCACTTTACCATAAATATTGTTAACTTTTAAATAGGATTTGATACAATACCATGCACCAATACCAGGGTTTATTAATACCACATCCCGAAAAAAATATAATCCATTTCACAACCAAAATATTTTACAAATATTTTATTTTAATTAAATTTTATGACATTTTTTTTAATTAAATCTAAAAGATAAAAGGTCATAATTATTTTTGAGATATATATAAACCCTCTATCCTCACTACTACTAAAAATATTCTATGGACATTCTATAGAGATTAAATAAAATCTTTAATAGAATTAAAAATGAGAAGACTTTTATATATAGAGATTCCAGAAGCTCTAATCAACATGTTCTTGACTGTGGAAACATACACACTCTAAACATAAATAATATTAAATTAAGAACTAGCATAGATCTATCTTAACTAGGGATTTACCAAGCAATGAGAAAAATCAAATCCCTCAAGGTGCAAACATTTCCTCAAATTTTGTACTCAAAAATAACTTTACATATTGAGAGATTTGATCCCTGTAGATGCTTGATAGATCTAGAATTAAAAATGAATCTATACTAGTAGTTTTAAAATGGCAACCTTAAATTTGTTAAAAATTCTTTGTTCTACAACATTTTTTTTTTTAATTCTTTTTTTTACATCCAGTTATGCTCTATACAATACCTTATCTTTAGAATACATTGAACATTGTATACAATTACAAAAAATTCATTACCATCGTTATTATGTGTACTATAAATAAAGATAAACAAAAATAAAAAATGATTTTATATAAGTTAACAATGACATTTTTTTAGGTCTACAGTAAAATTGAACATAATAAAAGGGAATGCATCAAATATGACATGAAACATATTATACAGTCTTATGTGCGAGTTTAAATATCAGGAATCTTGATGAATGAGTCTCAAAATAAGATAATTTGTTTCAGTTTTTAAGAAATTTATCAGTCCAATTTATTGAAGTAATAGTAATTTTGTTGAAATGTTAAAGTTCCCTTGATTTCAAGCTATTTAATGGAAGAAAGTATGGTTTTTGAATTGTTCACTAAGAAGTTGAACAAAACATTTTGAGCCTTTTAATCGTGTATGTTTATGAAGTGATATAGGGGGAGTGTGATCTATCAATATTTCTAGAAATGAATTCATAAACATGTTAATGTTGGTTTGTGAGATGGGTTTTTCTCCTACTTCATGGCTATAATGTCATGGAATGAATAAATAGAACTAAGTACAATATCGTCTTTATGTAATGTAAATATTCCTTGTTGGGAGGTGTTGTGGCTCATTTTCATTTTCCTTTATTTTATTTTCAAAAATACAAAAAAAAAGCATATATGGTAAAATAAAATTCCTTCATATGTGTGAAAGTCATTTTATATTCGAATATTGACCAATTAATATGTTTCCGGAGCATGTGAAGGTGGGACTGAGAGTTCCAACTAATACCCATGCAAGTTGGTGGGCAGGGCCAGTTTCATTTGATATAGATCAACTGGAACCCGCAGGCACAAACAACTCGCAGGTTAGCAGGGGAGGTGCCTCTGCAGTTCACCCCGCTGACTATTAGCAGATCAAGAATCAACGATTCTCATTCACTGCGGGGGCAGGACCCCGACGAATGCTCCGTACCCTCGAGCATCCCCGCAGTGATGTATGCATCCAGTTGGCGACAAATCATCTGTCATGTCATATGTAATGTTACTTGTTTGTTCAAGCATTAATTTAGCATTAATGTTTGAACTCCGCACCATCTATTTAAAGGTTTAAGTCTTTCTTTCTCGTATCAGTCTCTCATTCGCAGTCATCCACGAAGTCATCCTAGTCATTCTATTTGCTTATCTCCGCATACCATTGTCTGCCACCCTGCATTATTGCATGAATAAGAAATCTTCCTTGTCCAGCTCTTCTAGCCATATCCCTCTCATGGATATTGAGAAAGATATTAGGAATACCGTCTGCACCATTGAGAATTTTCCCTTCTACCAGCAAATTCTCTTGAATGAGAAAAATTCCCCCATCTATTCAGCCATGGCTAATTCTAGTGTTCTCTTTGCATGCATCCCCAAAACATATATTTTTCTCGAATTTGTGCATTGGTTAGTGTCTGCGTTGTATCCCGGTAAATGTTTTGTGATGAATTTCTTCGGGGAAAATGTCCTTAAGGTTTCAGCCCAGTTAATTCGTCAAGCCCTGTGTTATCCTGAGTCTGAGTCTTATGTCCAGTTCACTGATGAATCATTGGTAGCATTCTATGATAATCTTGCAGGATAGGAGTTTACCCAGGTCATCTCCTTTTTGAAGATGGGTATAAAGCAATTTGCAGAAGATGATAAAGAATTCCCATTAGATAATTTTGATGCAGAATTCAGGCTAGTGCTACAATCTTTTTCAAAGATACTTGGAAAAGAAGATGCCACTCAAATTGACAAGTCAGTGTTGGGATTGTTTGCCATGATGATGAAGTCTAAAGTAGTGTTGGATATTCCCTCTTACTAGAAGGAGGTTGTTAATACTCAGGTCATGAGCTTGTCCCTCACCAGGCCCTTCAGGTTCCCCTCACTTATCACTTATCTATTTTTGTATCAAAATGTAGAGGAATTTTTACATTTGGAACTGAACATAAGGGATGAAAATAAGAAATGACACTCAGTAGTTTTCTAGACTGATATAGTAAGAAATGAACCAAATGAGGGAGGGGTGTTTGATTTTGCTACTTATTTTATGCCATTTTCTTATAAGGTTTTGAATGGGGTTCCTCCTCCATGTTTCTTACCAAAATCTCAGGAGTGTCTTCAGTTAAGAAATAATTGTAAATTTGGGGATTGGTTTGTCTATGAAGATCATTCAGAAATTAGATTATATGGAGCAGGAATAGAACCTTATATATTTCCAAATTTTTCCCCTATGAGGTTGTTTGCATTGGAATTTATTAGACAAAGTCTGAACGTAGATCAAGTTCATTTTGTTCCAGTGAAGAAGGGTCATTTGTTTAAGTTTCCTATGTTTGTGGGTCCATTTGTAGTAAATATGAGGCAAGAATTTAATGAAGCTAATAGGATGTTAGAAGGTAAGCACTTGTTGCTAGGTGAGAAATGGGCCTATGATCCTCACAAGGTGATTTCTAACACAAGGGTTGAAAATGGCTATTCTGCTTTCATTCATGATAGTAAGCCTGAAATTGAAAAGTTGGCTAATAAAAGTTTTGCAAACTCTGTTAGTTCCAGCATACAGACTCCCATCATTTCTGAGAAATTGAGCAAAAGAAGTAAAGAGACAGTTTTTGACTCTGAAGATGAGGAATAGAGAGCTAAGAAGAGGGCAAGAATGACTGAAGAAATACCAAGCCCTCAGCCTGGTTTCCTCCTTCAATTAGAAGATGATCAGAATGTACATTAGGGGAATTTTGAGGTCTAAAATGAGCCTCACAAGAAAAATGTACAACCAAAATAAACTTTATGAGAACTAGTAGGATTCAAGATGATGATGTCAACCATGGGGGATGATTCATCATTTTTGGAGTAAAAAAGTAAAAAGATAAAAAAATAATAAAACTACATTTTCAACTCATATTTTAAACTTATCTCCCTAAGGCTTTACTCAAATTTCAAGGGGGGGTATTCATTGGATGAAAAATTTAATTCCTTATCCAAGGAGTACCCATGTTGTATACTTTTGATGGACCCCGCTACACGAAAAAGGAGAAATACATGAAAAAATGTGATTGCAATAATGTTTTTCAGGTATTTCTAATTTTTCGTGTAGCAAAGTCCATAAAAAGTATGTAACATGGGTACTCGTTGGATGGGGAATTAAATTTTGCATCCAATGATTATTCCTGCTCGAAATTTGAGTAAAACCTTAGGGAGATAAGTTCAAAATACGAGTTGAAAATTTAATTTTTTCTTTTTTCCCTATAAAATTTGATGATGTAATCAAATCTAATTTTATTATTTCCACTACTTTTTTATAATTTCCTTAGGAGGCCCATTTTAGACCTCAAAATTCCCCTAATTCCAACTTCACCTACAAGACATGAAGATGTTCAGGATCAAGTCCCTTTGATCAAGCAGGTTTTTGCTCAAATTGCAGAGAGGAATCAAAAGATGAAAGATAGTATGGAAGTGCAAGCTGAATATCATATTACTCATGAACAAACTAGATTATTGACTTCCATGGACTTAGAAAAGGACCAGTTTAAAATGGATTTTTCTCACCCATCTGAAATGACAGTAGGGTCATCAAGTAGTTTTAAAACTATTAATTTGAATATTGATGTGAAGAAAATTCCTTTACTTGATAAATTTAATTTACATATGCAAATAGGGAAATTGATTGTTAATGATTTAACCAAGTCCTATATAGCTGCTTAAAAGGCATAATAGATGCTAGGAAAAGTGATCAAGCAGTTGAAATTGGAAAAGGTTAATTCCAGGGCTCTGTCAACTCAGAATGAAGAGTTGAAAAAGATAATTGTAAAGATTGGAGTGAATCCTAATGATAAGTTAGTTGTACAAAAGTTGTTACAGAGTGCTGAGTCAGAGATAAATGTGTTGAAGAAGAAATTAAAGTTTTCTACTAGAGAACACTCAATGGAAGCAGAGGTAGCAGAGGCTGAGAATGAGAAAGAAAATATTTTACAGCAGCTGTTACAGAAGGAGGAGGAGATCTCTAAGTTAAAGGTGTCTATCCTTAACTTGCAGACTCAAATTGATTCTCATTCTTGCACTATAATCATGCCATCCGGAACTAATGATCCAGCAACAAGATTATCCTAGTTGAGTACAGAGTTGAAGATGGTAGAAAATTATCTCAAGAAGGCTCAGAGTGACTTGGAGACGGTGAAAAAGATAATGCAGGTCCAAGAAGGAGAAGTCAAAAAGTACAAATCAAATTTCCAGACAGCCAATAATGAAATCAAGAGTCTAAAGGAAAAATTAAAAGGAAATATAACTATGATCCAAGCAAAATACATTGTATGGAATGAAATCATTGAAGCTATGAGAACAGCTTGGGAGTCCCTGACAATAGTGTTAGAGGAAAAGAAAATTATCAGAGATTTGGAGGAAATGGTTATGGAAGATAAATAGAAGACTCTTAACAGAGCCTTAAGGGAAAAGAAATTCATTGATTTCATCAATTCTAAGGCAGATCAGGAGTTGTAAGAAAATCAAATTAAAGACAAGACATTTTGTGTTCTAGAGATTAATAAGTTGATTGTAAAAAATGCTAGCAGGAAGTCAGTAGAGAAGAAGTTGGCAGAGATTAAACAAGTTGTTAACATATTTGATAACATATTTGACAAAAGGGCCAGAACAGGATTGCCTTTGTTCTGGGATCTCAAAGGTGGTATTTTATCATGGGATTCCTATGAGCCACTGTTAGTGCTAGCGAAGAGTAAAATTGATAATACCCATGACAAGATAGTTTTTTTTTTTTAAATCCATGCACCATATGTAAAATAGAGTACCGATGCACTATTTCATTATAGCACACCATGCACATACTGTTTGACAAAAACAATTTTTTATTTTATGTCTGTGTTAATCGGTGCACCATTTAAGATATAACACACTGGGTCTCATTGTTGACAGAGAGCACCGTACGGTGGTCCCCTGTTTTCGAGGTGCATTTATAAGAATATGTTGCACCACCCCCTCCATGACATCATATGCTACAAAAACTAACACTAGAGGATTTTTATTAATTTGTCCATGTTAATCGATGCGCTGGTTAACATATAACGCATTGGTTCTCCTTGTTGATAGAGAGCACTGTACATTGTTTCTACTATTTTAGCGGTGTGTTTATAAGAACACGTCGCATCGACGTCGCTGCGTACATCATTACAGGCACATCTTTTTCTTGATTTTTTATTTTTTTACTGGAAAATTTTATGATGTATTTATAAAATATATTAATGAATGGTATGGTACAACTTTCATATTGATAAATAAATGGTTGACAAGAGATCAAGTAATAAAAATACTGATAGCACATCAAGAAAAGAAAAAAAAGGCAAGTTCTTTGTAAATTCTTTACAAAAATTATTATTTTTGAACTATATGTAAGTTGAACTAATATGTATTGTCTACTGTGTACCATGCAAAGCCACAAAATGACAAAGTTCAATAAGACTATTTATGATATAGGACCAGAAGAGCATAAAATCTTGATGGAAATATTGCAAAAGGATGAATCAGGTGAATGAAAAAATACTATCTATCCAATATGAGTTTCTTTTTTTAATTTTCATTAATACTATACATAAAAATATTAGAAAACATGTTTCAAACAATATATTAATTCACATATGTTTAATGTTCTACAGGGACCAACAACTCAGAAAATGAATGTTGTTCTAAGAAAAGAAAAAACATAGAACATGCAAATGAAAATGAATTTCTCCTTAGCTCATCTAGAGTGATGCTAGAGGTTAACGAAAGGGGTAAAAAAATTTACAAAACTTTGAGGGATCTAGTGGAACAAGTGTATAGATGTTCTTTCCACTTACAATACAAAAATCAATCCAATGATTCCAAGAACCAAATTTTATCTAAACTACAGGATGAGTTTCCAGAGAATTGTCAATGAGACATGTCAGACTTTTAATAGCAAAAAAGTACAACAACAAAAAGGAAGGAATGAAAAAGTAATATTTTGTTAAATGTTTTTCTAGAATCATATGTATATATTACTAGAAACCAATCATTTATAATTATCACTTTTGTTATATTTACTTTTCATATATCAATATAGAAATTAAATAGTTTATTGTCATGTTACATTTTCAAGAAGATTATGAAAATCTCAAAGGATGAATGAGTTGATATTAGAAATATGCCAGTAGGAATGTCCAAAAAGGTGTACAAGGAGATGGTCAAATAAATGGACATAATTTCATCACACGAAGATCCATCTCAACAACAATGTGCTTCAAATGTAATATGTAATCATTGAATTTTTCGATTAGGTACAATAAATAAACAATTTAGCATCAAATATTAATTTTCAAGTATTTTCTTGCAGAAAAGAAAAGAAAATGGAAGCCATTCAACACTTAAAACATGTTGACAAGGAAGAAAAGGGTTGATATCTAAGTTTGTGAGTAATTGTTACTTCCTTATAACAACTTAACTAGATTTCATTTTTGTATATTTTAAGTTGTTTTACAACAATCATCATTGAATGTATTCAAATAGGTGCTAACATACAAAGAAGAACCATCAGACGAATTGATTGACATTGGGTTAAATATGAGTTGTCAGTAAATGTTGGCATATCAGAAATTAATTGTGGAATTTGTAAGCATCTATCGATCTTGTTTTACTTAGCTCTGTCTATAATTAATAGAACCAAAAAATATTTTATATTAAATACATGATTTTTTATAGGGTTTAAAACTTGCAGGAAACAATGTATGGAACTGCACCAACAAATCAAATTTTGAAAGATAGCATGAAATTTGGTTTTGAAAGAATGTGTATAGTTCATGATTCAATTCTTGCTATGGTACGTCATTTATTTTCGATTTACATTGATGTATATTATTTAATATTAAAATTTTCATTATTCTCACGAATGTATATACACTCATTACAATTTATTTTTATGTTTGTAGATGGAAGGTGAAGAAGAAGAAAAGAATCAACGCCATGAACAAAATATTCCTCAAAATAGCCCAAATCATGGAATTAGCTCAAGCAGTGACAACAGTTCAAGTGAAGAATGATGATCATTATGTTTGGATATCAAAGCAAGGCGTTGTATTTTTTGAAATATTTGTTTGTGAAATCAGACATTTTGCTTAATGTGATGGACATAACGTCCCAATTGAAAGACAAAGGGATACCAATAACTGTCCCATTTTGTATGACAAAGAGTGTCTTATATATATATATATATATATATATATATATATATATATATATATATATATATATATATATATATATATATATATATAATAAAATACGTTTTAATTTATTCTATTGCATTCTCCATTGTCGATGTGAAATGTAACACCACTGATTAAATATATGGATGATTAAATATTATAATGAAGAGATGTGAAATCTGATGATATTGTATAACAAATTAATCCAAACAACACATTCGAATGCACTAATAAAAATTCAATTGATATGAATACTATTATAAGATATGTGTCTACTTTTGATGAATAATTAATTTTAAAAAATCACAATAATTGTGATATGATATAACAAATTAATCCAAACATCACATTCAAATGCAATAATAAAAATTTAATTGATATGAATACTATTATAAGATATGTGTCGACTTTTGATGAATAATGAATTTTAAAAAATCACAATAATTGCACTATCACAGGTTGATGTTTCTAAAAAATACAAATGAACATCAGCGCGTGTTAGTTAATGTGCACCAGTGCGATTGTATGCTAATGCGCACCAGTGCATTTCTACGACCTATAGGCACCACACAAATACCAATACCAATTAGAATGCTTGGTGCGTTTGTGCAATACTACGCACCGATGCGTTTATGTGAGACTGCTCACTGGTGCGCTTCTACAACCTATAAGCACCGCACAAATACCAATACCAATTAGAATGATCAGTGCATTTGTGTGATATTGCACGCCGATATGTTTTTATAATACTACGCATCGGTGCATTGATACGGCCTAAGGGCACCACACAAATACCAATACCAATTAGAATGGCTCGGTGCGTTGTATCACCTACATTGTGCCCGATGCGGTTTAGACCTTAACAGCCCGGAGCATGCACCTATCGACCGCCTTGGGGTGATTGTCTGGCTGACACGCACCAGGGCGTTGCTAAACGCCATGGGGCATCCTAAATTTATTTTATGTCCCGATGCTTGGTAGGTTTACAGTACTGGTGCGTTCACTGTAAAACGCATCGGTGCGTTGACACCTGATTAGCGCACCGATGAGAAAAAGATCCATAATAACCTATGACCACCTAGTTTTTTTTAGTTGTGTTGAAATTCCATTAGAAGCTCCACCAAAACCTCTGTTACCGAAAAAAAATGTTGTAGAAAATGTTTTTTTGACAAATTTGGCCAATTTTATAACACTAAAAACCTCCATTATAACTTCCGCTAGAGGGTCTTTTCCTTGTAGTGGAAGGAAAGTGCGCCCCTTGGAAATCTGTAATACTACGCAACTTAGAAGGAACACATGAGCGAAAGGACATCACATGAAATAACAAGTGAAATATTCCACAAGTTAAGGTGAGAGGATAACACATCAACACACATCCAACAAGATACATACAAATGCAAAAAAAGTAGTTCATAATCATATGTGTAAGTTAATAACATACATTGCAAATACAATAAGAGTATTTTTACTATATTCACAATATATGCATGAAAGCGTGCTAGATCTTATTTTTATTAAAAGTGATAGTTCCAATCATACATACAAAATTGACAAGCCACTAGACCCAATAGTGGAACGTGAAGTATACAAAACCTCCTCCTCCAAAGAAATATACTCCCTCTACATTACGGAGAAGCCAAGGCTAAAAAAAAACTCCCAAGCTCTCTCTAAGCCTAAGCCTAGCCAAAAGCTTGGCTCCCAAAACCATGTTACAAGAGTTATGAGGATATATTTATAACAAAAGGGAGTGACTCTTGGCATGCCCCCTTTGTGACTCTTGGACTCCCCTCATGACTCTTCAAAATGTTACATATGACTCTTCATATCCCATTAAGGACACTTGGAATATCTCTTTTACAATAATTACGAATAATAAAATTTTCCACTTGTAACCATATAAGAAAATATTGGGTAGAGACACCTTGACAACCTGACAAGAAAAAACACTATCATGTTGGAGTTGAGGCGAACTCAAGAAGAGAAAATTTGACTTGGTGCCTCTTAGTCACATGCTAGTACTAAGATTTGTACTACTTGATGGTCTCCTCAAACTGCGAAATAGTGTCAGGTTGGAAGCGGACTCTGGCCTCCATAGGATATGGGTACAATGTCTTGGAACCGGTCTACACCTCTTTCTGAATTAGGAGAAAAATTGTTCTTATATGAACTAGGTCATCGATGTAAGTCAACATGTTCTTTCTATTCAGCTCCAAGTCCTCCTCGACGATCATCTACTCTAGTTGCTCCAAGTACTAATCTATCTCCTTCCAAATTTTTCGTTTGTGTTTGATCTCAGTGAGTGTACCAACTGATGGGATCCGATGGGTTCTCACCATGAAGTCCAAACTGCTATATATCCATACATATGAGGCCTAAATGTTTTCGATGAAGGAGAAAAGTTGCTTATTATTCTAGATCAACATCCAAACTCGTGCTTTCTCTAGCTCCGCTTGCGGCTTCATCTTCTTCACCAATGTAAGCGATGTCACTTGTATCACATTTTCAACTCATGCACGGTAGTGATGGAAGCTTGTACATTCTTAATGATCCCAAAAAACTCTTTTCTCTACTGTTGCAAGTCATGTAGGCGAAAAATTTCCTTATGTACAGTCGTAAACTCCTCATAAAGTTCTCACATAGGATCTCCAAGTGTGGATACTTCAACAAGTAACACTACTCTCATCTCCTTTAGGTAAACCTATGCGAACAATGCATTTTGTGTTGTTGCATGAAACTACTCATTCTCTTGTTGGAATGCCTGTAGATTCTGCACTAACTTCTTATTCTCGACTGACAAATACTGAGTGTTAGATCTCACTACACCTGCAAAGGCCAAGTTGGCATCGACAATAACGTTTTGATTCTAGCTCGTTTCTCCTGCTGTCATTGTTTCTCTCATGAATGAAAGTGATGCATGATCATCCAGGAAGTGATTTCTTCGTGCTTATACAATCTTCTTATGTAGTTCATTAAATGACACATTGTACACATCCATCACTAGATCATCATCAAGGGGAACTTTTTCCCCTTCCTCGCTCGGGGCTATCTTTGTGGTTGGAGGTGGTGGAGTTTGAACAATGACCTGTGGTGCGCTAGGCTTTAGGTCCACATCTTCATCTTGTGGCTCCGGTCCCATGTCCATGTATGCAACTTCAATCAACTGCTCAATCTCCTGATCCTGCAACTATTCGTTCACTCCTTATGTTGCTGGTTGATCTTGTGTCTACTCTTCAACCTGTATGGATGCCATCCCTTTTGCTATGGTGTCTTTCCTTCTTTATTATTCCTACTTTTTTTTCTCCTCTTGTTCTCATCTTCTTACCTCTCGTTCTTCCCTCAGCTCTTGTTCTACTTTCTGCACTCTTATTTTTTCTTCCTCCAAGCTTTGCTTCTCTCTCTTTCTCCGCTCTGCTCTTTGCTTCCTCTACCTCCTCTTTGATTCCATTTCCAAAGCTTCTTGCTAAAAGATAGGATCTTCTTGCATCTTCCATATTTGTTCCTCGAGTCTAAACTTTCAACAACCTTCCTCTTTCCCTTATCATGTATACGACTGCAGTCTATTGATGTTATCTCTTGTGGAAATTTTGTCATCTGAGGGACAACTTGAGAAGTCCCAACTATACTGATCGACTCACGGGGTCTGGAGAAGTTATAAAAATTATTTCATGGTTCCTCCTCTGACCACCGATATGCCCCGCTAACCCAATTGTAGTAGATTCGCGCACAATGGTCCTTGAAAATCCCCCTCAGATCATACAGATTGAAGTATTTTGTACTAAATTCAAACTTCATTATGGATTTCAATTCGGTATCTACAACTTTGAGATTCTTAATCTCGTACAATCTGATTTGAAAATGAAGAGTGGGCCATGGTGCATTCTTTGTCCTATTCAATGCTTCTGACAACCTTGTGGTTATATGGTACGATACTTCTTGCATGAAAATTTTGTCGGTGGCATATCTTGGAAAAATATGTGGAAGATTCTACCCACCAAACACTCTGATCAATGTGCCATTTGGTAAGGAGAAGCAATCTGCAATCTCTAATATCGCGTCCATCTCTCTTTGTGACATGCAAGGTGGGTCCTCCTAAAATATAAGCATGTAAAGAGGGATAATGAAGTGATCATTTAGCTACTCCATAACTCCTCTATGGCTACAATCAGAAAGCATCTTGCAGTAGATATGCAATACAATTTCTCTCGGTGTCCACATCCAGTTCATGCCATGAAAATTATTATGTGCACATATCACATCTAGTATGTATGCACACATATATAACCTTGCTTGCTCGCCCTTGGGAGGATCCCAGGCTTGTGTTACATGGGATATTAGCTGATAAGCCAAAAGGTCTGACAAGTTGATGACTTCCCCTCTTTCGCCACCTAGTTCAATAAGATAGCCAACCCTTCAGGAAAGGTCTCTATACGTGGTGAGTCATACATTCTGCAAGTTAGGGTGACAAAAATAGGTAGGCCTTCCTGAGAGACCTTGTCTTGTACATGTGGGTGGGTGTCTGTCTAAATTTTGATGGCTCCTTCACCCAACTCTTGATGATATTGTTTGTGTTCGCTTAACTGTGGGTTGCATAAAACAATGAGTCCATGATATTCATTGGCTTAGGAAAATGATACATCTGTTGAAAATATGTTTCTAGAAATGTAGCAAGCTTATGTCCATTGGTTTTACTTAATGTCATGGTTTTCTCATCAGTGTGTGAGACAACCAAGTTGATCACATCCACACACAGGAAGGTTGGGTACCTAGATGCAACCTTGTATAGTCCTAACTGCTTGATGCTCAGATAAACTTGTTGGCCCTCTAAGTATTCCTGAAATTCTTTTGTGAAATCATCTTTAATCTGTGGCCATGTGAGTTTGGATCCCTTTTCTATAAACAAATGAGTGTCTACATATACTGGCAAGTTAACCAGAAATTTCTCAACTGCTTCCCTATTACTACTTTCAGTAGTTTCTTTTGAGGCATCTCTCTTGGGTGCCATTATAACCGTGAATGTTGGAGAAGTGCTCAACAACTGCTGTACCTATGGGAGAGGAAAATGAAACATTAGTTTTAAGAAAAAAACTAGGCATATGACAGGAAGGATTGTGCAATTTTCACTGGGAGGAGGGTATGAATGCTTGAGGGAACTACACATTGTGCAGTTCTAGTAGTTAGGGTTGAATCTTGAGGACTGATACTGGACAATGTGCAATTCAGCCTGGGCAATGAGCTAGGAGAGACTGCACATTGCACAGTCTTAGTGACCAGGGATGCAGGCTGAGCCATGGAGCTGCACATTGCATAGCTGGGCTAGCCTGTACTATGCACTACATAGTTCTAAAGGAAAAGCTATCAGCTTGAGCCTCTAGATTTCACAGTGCCCAATTGGGCAAAGTAAAATCAGACCAAGGAAATGGCACATCTGCCCAAGGGAAGTGTGGAAAATGAGAAAATCAGAGAGATGGTGATGGCTTGAGTGAAAATATGACTAAGTGTAAATGAAACAATACTTATTGAATGCAGAAACTAAGTAAATGGGAAGAAAACCAAATCGGTGAGGAGATTCGCCACAACGACGACCATTGGTGCAAAAATGAAGAAACTGATATGACACTTGTGAAAGGAAAATGAAAAGTTGAAACAAAAATTCTACAATATAAATAAATTTGAAACACCAACATGCATGCAAAGAAACAAGAAAAAAAACACTCACATAAGCCAAATGGCAAAAAGCGACATAAAAAGCATAAAAAACAATAAATGCAAAACTCACCCGGGAAAATGACGAAGATCACACCAAAGGTTCCTTGAACTCCTCAAGAATGCTAGAGCTCCAAGATTGAGTGTGTAAATGAGCTCTAGGGGCATCAATTAAATAAATTTTAGAAAATTAGGGATTATGAGGTGCATGGCAAAAATCAAGGAAAAAGAAACACATGGTGAAAATTTCCAAAAATATCAAGTGTGCCTCCTTCGGGTTACTAAAAATAGATCCCTATATTTTAGGGATGCCTTTTTATTTTTTAGTTTTTCTACTTTTTCAAAAAAAACTTCCATGCATATCACCAGGAAAGATTGCACAATTTTGGGAACTAGGCAACTTTCAGGCTCAGTGCACTGCGCAGTTTCTGAGCTCGGTGAGGAAATGCATAGTTTTTAGGCTCAGTGTTGGGTTGTCTATCATGAATGTGCAATTTCCAGGCTCAAGGATGACTTCCAGTCATGACTGCACATTTCCAGTCATCAAGGTTGCTTGCCCTCATGGATTGTGCAGTTTTTGGAGGCAAGCCCAGAACTGTTGTGCAAGACTTAGACATGAGGTTAGCTTGTGACTTAGGAAAATTGAATAAGTGAAAAGCAAGTGAACACAAGAATATATAAAGGATAAACATGAATCATAACATGAGTACCTAATAAAAGTGAAATATAATCTCATGTTAGAAGAAGTTTAGGCTCCAAAATATAAGCATAGGAAAAATTTTGGAGGGTGGTTGTAGCCACTACAAAACTTGACGACACACTGGCAGGACACTGGCTCTTTGAATGAATATTGTCTCATGAAAAACTAGTTTCACCCTTTCAAAATTATTGCTCAATCCATTGATTTTCATAGCTTCCTCACTTAGTCCGAGTTAAATACATGGTGCCATCCATTCTCTTCATCAGTGACACACAAACCAAGCCAAGTCAAACTGAGTTGTTTCGATTGGTGATGGGGAGTATTTAAGTGGAAAACTAAATTAAATTGTTAGAGTTATATTTTTAATCTTTGGTTTTTCTCCACTGTTAGTAAGTCTGGAAAGTACCCTGACAGAGTCACTTCAGGAACACAAACATTGCTTCATTGTCAACAAGCCTAGACAGTACCTCGGAGAGGTTGCTTGTTTCACCTCTCTGTGTAGGAAGCCTTTCTCTTATTTCACCCTTTTTTTAATTTATTTATTTTTTGTGTTCAAATTGTTAAGGTCCTATAATAATAGGATTCATAATTTTTGAATTGACTATGATTAGTCTTGTAAATATGTACATACCTTGCTTTCTGAAATTTATTTTCCCATATTTGAAAATAATAAAAAAAATGAAAAGAGGGTAAAAATTCCTAAAATAAATATCAAAGGAATTAGAAAAGAAAAGATCAAAAAAAGAATAAAAATGGTCCCCAAGAGAAAAAAAGAGATAAAATAAGACATGAAAATGAGCAAGTCCAAATGCCACTACTATTTACTTTTACTGCAAGAATAATGATTATTTGCATATTTTCATAAATGTCATAATCCATGATCAATTAAATAGTTTAATCTTAACTTTTCATGCTTTGAATTTCATGTTTTAGATAGAGAATAAAGATATGTTAAACAGTTTAAACTTGACAAATCATTAGATAGTTAGAGAATAAATGAGGGGCTCAACAGTTTAATCTGAGCCCTTAGATGAAATAAGGTTAGAGTTAGATAGTTTTTATGTTTTGAAAGAAAAATGAATTTAAGGTTGCCAGCTTAAATGCACCCATGCAAATGAAGTAAAAAATGTTAGAAATAATGATGGGTAGGTAGAAAGCGGTTGTGAAAGACATGTAATAAAGCATCATCGAGCAAAAATAACTAATTTCCCCTCCCCCACAATGATCCAGTATTCTAAACCTTCAGTTAAAAGGCTCATATCATTTCTATAAATTTTGTTGGGACCAGACCCAAGGCTCATAACTGATTGGTTAAAAATATTGGATTCCCTACATAAAACCCATTTCATCATCATATTCACCCTTCTCCAAAACTATGATCCCTTTCCTAAGAAAAATACCTTTTTTGCTTAGTGAAAGTAAAAACCCTACTTAATTAATTTCATTTTCATTCAAAAAACACTCAAAAACCTACAAAATGCATTTTATCCTAACTCTATTCGTAAAAAATCAAAATGGGACAAATTATGCTTAAATGACCTATTTTACACTTTACTTAGTTTAAATCTATGTATTTTAATTCATCTCGTTCATTACATTTTCCATTTCATATTAACCTCTAACCTAAAGTATTAAATCCTTATAAAACAACCATTCCCGTATATATTAATTTCTTTATATATTAAATACCCCAAAACCCCACTTATTTTAAGTTAAAACCTATGTTTATTTATCCCACATGCTAAATAAACCCTCGATCTTTCCCATAGGTTTAAACATATTATATAATTTAATCCCGCCCTATGGTTTTAAAACACGTAAAAAGGTTTTATTTACCATATAATACATCCCGCACCATTGATTATAAAAACATTGGTTAAACATTACCCCGCCATAGCAATAAAAAAAAACATCGGTTTAAGCATTTTAAACTATGTTTTAATACATTTCATTAACCTCGCCGCATTAACAAACCCCAGACCCCACCTCCTGCCACTGAGCAACTCAAGAACTTGTTGGAATCACGATTTCCGTTAGACCAAAACCGCAGGCGTTAGTCTCCGCTACAATCACTAGAGTTAGGATCCACGAGAGGCGGTTAGTCCATGTCGCGAAACACACGAGGAGCGTTGAACCCAATGTCCAACAATCTCCCCCCCAACGTGAGTCGGGTGAGTTTTGAACTTGAGACTTGTCGCTCTGATACCACTTGTTGGAATCACGATTGCTGTTAGACCAAAACCCGCAGGCGTTAGTCTTCGCTACAATCGCTAGAGTTAGGATCCACAAGAGGCGGTTAGTCCATGTCGCAAAACACACGGGGAGCGTTGAACCCAATGTCCAACAGAACTAATCTCAGTCGTTCGCATTGGCCCTCCCAAATCCGACGATCCAAAGGCCATATCGCAAATTAAGTTGCGCGATCATAACTTTTTTCAAACCATGTGAAATAGGTGGTTTCACCTCTTTCTCTCTCCTCCACGCAGTCGAGCCTTATTAGGTTGCATCCGATCCAACCAAAACCATTTACCAATTATTTCCTATGCGATAACCACTTGCGGTTTTCGCCTTCGAAAACTCAAAACCAGCATTTGACTCGATGTGACTGCCATTAATTGCAGGCTATTCTAAACCTAAAAAACGCTTAATAAACTTCTAAATTGTGCCATTAAGTCATTTTTCTACACTATTTCACTGTATGCATCCTCTCAACTCAAAAAATTAATCCTGTGCTTTGTTTTAAAACCCAGAACCTGCAAAAACCTGTATTTGTAGCCAAAAGACTTCAAAAAGTTTCTGGAAACCTTCAAAAGATACCAGGGACTTGTCAAAACAATTCAGAAACTGTTAAAAAGACCTATACCTACGCAAACAGGTATTTTCCAAGAAAAACAAACATGTTACCAATTTAAAAGAATTTTATGAAGGAATTAAATACAGTAGAGAGCTTATTTACTCCAAGAAAACTTCTAGTTCCCCGAAAAAGAGCTAAAACCCTGTAAAATTTTTGACAAGACCCTGTTTTAAATACTGCATTCAGAAAATCAAGTTTATTTTAGCCTTTACAGACTTTGAAAGACTCCTAAATTGCCCAAAAATCCTCTGCAGGTAACCCCAACCCTTTGCACCCTTATTGAATCAAATTTTAGTCCAATATTCACTGGAAAAAGCATAAGAAACCCCTGTTTCTTATTTTATAAACCTATGAAAGTCTATAGTACAGTTTGGAATTAAAATTAAAGTTGAAACCCAAGGAAAAAAACAAGTTGTACCTATTTTCATCCAATAACCTCTGTCAAATTCAAGAAATACTTCGGTAAACCATTTAATCTTACAGAAGAATCCAGAAAACCTAAAAATAGAGTTTCAGTAATCCAGAAAGCCTAAAAATGACAAAATCCACTCCAGCTATGTTCTTCAAGACTGCAATCATTGTGAATCCTCTACAACCTCCTATTGTAGACATTGAACACACCCCTTTAGCAGATGTGGACTACAAAATAACAGATCCAATAATAGAATTCAATTTGTTAGACCTTCACAACTGGAGCTTTGAAAATTCCTTAGATCAGGTGGAAGAAGTCTAAATTTGGGAATCAAATCTACCCAAATATGTTGTTCCAGTCACTCATCCATGTCCAGAGGTTATTAGGTTGTGTTATAACTATTATGTACCTGAAAAAAGAGCAATAGTGAATGCAAACAAAGAAATATTGTTTACAATTATTGCTAAGTCCATAAACCAGATGTTACAGCTCAAACTTGATCCTATAGCAGTTCCTTTGTCAATAGAAGCACTTAAAAATTTGTACATTGGCCTTGATTTTCCCAAAAGATTTCAGATCTTCCAAGTGTTCATGCCTTTACATGTGGAAATTCCACAAATCAACCCTTCATATTTTACTTCAAAATTTCCAAAATTTTCAAGGCATGTCATTTCCATGTTATCATTCTTCCTAGGATACTTTACAGATGAGCATACAGATGAATCAATCCTAGGTTTCCTATCTACTTTTGCACCAAGATAGCCTCCTTTTGTCGTTTTCATCTATGCTGAATACATTGCTGATAATATCCATGATTAGGTTGTTACATTGTCAACTGAAGGAGTGTTTGGATATACATCCTTTCTCTTCCATATGTTCTTGTATTTTCAAGCAGATAAGTTTCCTATAACCCTCGAGAAAATTGATATAGAAGAAAATCCATTTTCAGTTATTTTTTGGACATCTTTGATCAGAAAAGAGTCCACAAAGTTTACTTATGCAGATTTTTCAGAATTCTTTGTTCATCCATTGATAAACATGTTGACAAATATTGAAAAGCCAAGGATCAGTGATGAAATGAAGAAATTTCTACAGCTATCAGAGCATACTATAACTCGAGATTGGTATTTATATGAAAAACACACAGAAATAAGAGTTTTTGGGTCTAATCTTCTACCCTACAAACTACATAAATATGTACCAATGAGGGTTTTTGCCTTGGAATACAACAGGAAAATATTAAATTATGATTCTATCAACTTCCTAGCAGCTAAGAAGAAAAAACAATTTAAGTTGAAGAATCAGATGGGACCCTTTATTTGTAATCACAGAGACGCAGAGACAAAAGCAACCAAACAATTACTTGAGTACAGATTTGAAGAAAGTTTCTCATGGAACTATTATCCACAAGGAATATTAAGAAAAATGAGGGTTAAGTGCAAACTAACACCTTACATTCATGAGAAAAAACCAGAGATTGAAAAGTATGTCAATCAAACTGAATGGGTAGAAAACACTTTGGTAGATGTAGTTAAACAGGGTGATACTAGTCACACCTTACAAACTACATATCAAAGAGAAAAAGCTACTAAAAGAGTCAGAGAAGAAGGAACATACATTGCTGAGACAGCAACTGAAACTAGGTTCAAATTAAGATACAATAAAAAGCCTAAGATCAATCCACTGGATAAAGAGAAAGTGACTATTGAGGTAGAAGACACAGACATCCCAGTAACAAATACAGATGCTGCTACAGTCATTACAAATGAACCAGTCATAGAGAATTTGAATGAAATAAATCTTGATAATTCAAATACATAGGTGGTAGAGAAACATTATAATATGGAGGCATCCTCCTCACAGAAAACAGACGAAAAAGATCTTGATATTAGGGAAAAATATAAACAGATTAAGACAAATAATGAAGAGATCAAAAATGAGATTTACACTCAATATTTGAAACAAACACCAGGTGTTCAAAACAGGCTTTTATTAGCTTTTGACTATTCAAATAAAAAGTTGATTATGGCAGTGCTCCAACCTAGAGTGAAGACTCCAAAGACAATTGCAGACTACAAGAAAGTTGATCTAGAAGTGCCAACATAAAATATTCATGCACTAGATCAAATAGAATTTCATAGGCACAGTTCAAACATGTTATATTCTACCATTACAACCAAGGCTATGAGTGTCCAAAAACTTCAGAATACAATCATAAACATGAGAGATCAAATGAAAGTGGACAAAGCTTCCTCCTATGCTAAAGATATTAGGATTAAATCTTTAGAAGACTTAGTCATTCAAGTTGGATATAATCCTGCAAATATCAAAGCTGCATAAGAGTTAGTAAAGAAAAAGAATGCTGATATTGTAGCATTAGGGAAAAAAATCAAGCTTCCATCAACTGAACATCCACTACAATAAAAAAGCACATTGGTGAGGGTCATTCTTGTGATGGACCTTTAAGGTCCATCACCAATGTCACATATGGTGACGGTCATTAAAAAACTGTCAGTGTAAGTGTATATAGTGATGGTTATTATTGGTCCATCACCAAAGACATTTTCAATGACACTTTTGGTGAGGTTCGTTAAAGGACCATCACTAATTCTCTCTTTGGTGACACTTCTAGTGACGAAATTTTAATGACCCTCACCAATGCTCTTATTGTTACTTTTGGTGACGGTCAAAAAATGTCCGTCATCATTGATCACTAAAAACCACCACTGTAAGTGTATATAGTGATGGTCCTTTATGGTCCGTCACCAAAGACATTTCACTTTTGGTGAGGGTCATTAAAGGACCATCACTAATTCTCTCTTTTGTGACACTTCTAGTGACAAACTTTTAATGATCCTCACCAATGCTCTTTTTGTTACTTTTGGTGACGGTCAAAAAATGTCCGTCATCATTTATCACTAAAAACCGTCACTGTAAGTGTATATAGTGATGATCCTTTATGGTTCGTCACAAAATAAATTTCACTTTTGGTGAGGGTCGTTAAAGGCCCATCACTAATTCTCTCTTTGGTGACACTTCTAGCGACAAACTTTTAATTACCCTCACCAATGCTCTTTTTGTTACTTTTGGCGACGATCAAAAAATGTCCATCATCATTGATCATTCCAATGAGTTTTTGATGATGTTATTTTCCTGTTAATATATTTTTTGTCAAAAGATAACGATTTAATACCATTATTGTGGAGCATTTTTTATAATATGTCCAAGGCCATAGTGGTTAGGGTCAGTCAATTTTTTAAGAAGTAATAAGCGTGTATCATTTCCCTCAAGTAATGACTAGTCAAATAGAGATTTCCTATGAGTCAACACATGATTCATATCTATTAAGTTTATTATCTAGAAAATTCCATTTAGATAAAGTTCCACTGTTGTGTGTAGGAAATATATTATTTAATACATAATCGAGCTCTGACAATTCTATTAATGAGAAAGACCTAACAATCCTCAACAATCTGGGCACACCTTAAATTAATGCTTTGGCACACACTAACATTTCTTAGCACCCCACATGTCTTGGAACATCTTTGTACCTAGAACATCTTGTGATGACATTGATGCCCATGCACATGGTGGCATGCGCTAGCACAACATGGACCTCTCCTAACATGTGTTGGCATGCTGCATATAGTCCCTAGAATGCCCTGGAATACCTTGGTTGAATGCATTGACATACATTAGCACTTGGCACACAATGCCACTTGGCATGTATTGGGACCTATTATTAGTGTGCCTAGCATTCCCCTTTTCAAAAAGATAAATTCCTGAATTATTAACCCTCTTATTGGTTCTTCCTTTTGTTGCCTTGACACATATTAATATACCCTAGCACCCTGTGCCACATCCTTAGCACCTAGCATGTATTGGCATATCTTGGCACTATTAATTGGAACATGATATAATTAGCACACCCTGGAACTCCCAAGCACACTTTGGGAATTCTTAACATGCCTTGATATTCCCTGACATGCCCTACCAATGCTTAGCATACCTTGTCACTCCCTCCTTGGCATGACAACTAACACTGACCATTAACACTAGTCTCTGGCAGTACACGTTCCTCATATTCATTAACTTCCATGAATTTCTACCTAGTGCTCCCTTAATGTTTTTTCCTAGTACTCCTTAACACTCATCAACATGCATTATCACTCTCTAGCACACCTTAGCACTCTTCAACATTCCCTTCCACTTCATAACATGCATAACACTAGTCCCTGACACATATTGGCGCTTGGAAAGTCTTAGCATGTATGGAATACGTTGAGATGCCTTGGTATGATTTAGCATGGTTTAATATTAAATGTATTTGTGATGATCAATTGTTGGAAAGTAGATGAGAAGCAACAAAGGAATACTTGGCACTTAGAATGCACTAAGACTTTGCACTTGGCACCTATTGCCACCTAGTGTTAGTGTGCCTAGCATGCCCCTCTTGGAAAAGGTAAATTGGTGACTTATTAACCCTCTTATGTGTTCATTTCCTTGTAGTTTAAATTTTTTCTCCCTTTTGTTGTCTTGAAAGTCCCTGACACGCATTGACACATCCTTGCACATCTTGGCATGCCTTATCACTTGGCACATCTTAGCATGTTTGACATGTATTCCCACTATTTGGCACATCAAGGGGGTGAAGAGAGATGTAGTCCTAAAGTAGGTCAAGTACGAGGGCTGAGTACGGGTTGCTAAAGGGAGGTCATGATCATCCTCCAAGAGAAAGATCATCATGTGAGGGTTCAGAAGAATGTTGCATACCTTAATGGTCGGTTTGTGCTAGGAAGTAGGATGGCATATTGTTGATTCTCTTCTGGCAGATCAAGCTTAAGAGAGGTTTCTCATGAGAATATGGGCATGTGATTTCAATGGTGTCTTTGTGTGAAGGCTGCATCAAATTTTGAAATGTTGAAATTTGCAACAAGAAACAGTGAGATTGGAAACCAGAAAGGACAAAAAAAAATGCACCCACACCGGTGAGGAATTTTGATGCACCAGGAGTGAGGAATGTGGGGCGTCTAATTTATTTTTCCCTTAAATAAATTGGACAATAAATTGTAATTTCATCTCATAACAACTTGTGTTAGTTAATTAAGTCATGATGACTGAGTTAGCTCAAGAAATTCGAGTTGAGGGTCTAATATGAGGCATCTAGAGGGATTCTAATATTTTTGGGGTCCAGTTGAAGTTGATGCATTAGTGGGGTGCAAGTGTAATTAACTCAATTAAATGAGTTAAAATCAGTTTAACTAGTTCTAACTGAGTGATGACCTAGTGAGAGGTCCACTGAATTAAATTAGATTTAATTCACAATGAGTGATCAATCAAATAACTGATAATTCACTATTAATAGTTGCATGCATGTCAGTTTCGAGTAATACCCAGTTGAGACAGAGGTTAAAGGGAACATAACTATTAGATTTATTTAGATAAAGTTTCCCATGTGCAATTATAAAGTCATTGGGATACCATGATGGATTGTGCAATCTAGGAAGAATTATTTTCCTAATTAATAAGGAGTTAATTCCCTAGGAATTGCATGAGCAAGGCAGGTTGAAGTAAGGATGAGAATTAGCTAAGTACTAGACCGAGTTTTCCTAGATCAATGGGAGATAATTGACAGAGTGCTAGAGAATCTCATGAGAGATTAAGCATTGTATTGTTTCATGATTCCTTGACTTAATACACAATAGAGATAGAGGGGTTTTGATTAGTTGCTTTCCCCAAATACATCATGTTGTTGTGCGATTGATAATTTATTTCTCTTACTTATATATGATTGTGCAATCATGTTTTGTTTCCGTAAATGGTAGGAAGGATTCAGTATCTTGTTTTACTAGATTACAAGATCAGATTGAATCTCGTTGGTTAGATTTTCTACATGGTATCAGAGTAGGAATTTTTTGGGCGACAAGTTTGTAGAGAATCTTTGAATATTTTGGTGTAAAATTTTCGAAAACAAATAGAATATTTGGATTCCTTGCGAAAATGTACCCAAATGGAAAAAAAATCGGTCAAATCGGAGCTCGAATGAGGGAGATATCATCGATTTAAAATCAACTCTTTTTTAGAAACTTTTTGTAACTTTGGGACAATTACACTGTGTGCGAGTCAAGAACCTATATGCACTTGAGGTACCAGATGCATGCAAATATTTGAGGAGAAAGGAAGAAGTTAGAGACTTGGTGGTTTAGAGGGAGCATAAATTACCTCTCAACATGCATCCTCATGAGAAGCAGTCTCAGAAGTTTGTGGAGTAGCTGCCACAATTGGAGAAGTAGAGAGGAGACCGAGTGGAAGCATCCACTCAAGAAGAGACCTCCATGAGGGGGAAATTTCGAGCTAGATGGGAAGAGGGAGAATTCATACCTCGAGGTGTAAGGTGGGGTTATGTGTAGACATAATCCCAAGATAAGAAATTTGGGCAAGGTCCATTGAGATGGCGTGTCTCATCGATCGAACTTGGCTACGAGGAGCCCACAGTACAATAGTAGTAGGAAGGATCAATTAGATTGATGTAGTCAGATGTCAGCAAGACAAAAATCATAGTGACAGATGTCAAATACTGGAGCACAAATAGAGTTAGCAATAGTTCAAAGGGAACGGATGCAGATGTCAGTAGAAATGTAGAGAATCCAGTACTAGACAGGTGCAGTAGCTAGCAACAGTCAAAAGACTCTGATGACAGATGCATTATACTGATTCAGTTGTTCAGAGGCTATTCAGTTTTAGGATTTGTAGGTGCAAACAACACTAGAGAAGTGTAGCATGCGGAACATTCCAAAGGTACTGGATGGGGATCGATTGAATTCCTTTCTTGTTGAGAGGGAGTGTTGAAATTTGCAACAAGAAACAATGAAATTGGCGACTAGAAAGGACAAAAAAAAATGCACGCACACTGGTGAGGAATTTTGATGTACCAGGAGTGAGGAATGTGAGGCGTCTTATTTATTTTTCCCTTAATAAATTGGACAATAAATTGTAATTTCGTCTCATAACAACTTGTGTCAATTAAATAAGTCATGATGATTGAGTTAGCTCAAGAAATTCGATTTAAGGTGATTGAGGTGGATATTGGTGGCCACCCACCTATTCCACTTGGGCCCTTGCCATTGTCTCTTTCAGTTTTTTAGTTTCCTTAATTATAGCACAATTTAATATTTTTGTCAGTTTTTCGGGTCCTAAAATTTCGAAGCTGTTTTGAGGCCCCAAACGATGTTTTTTTGGCATTAAAGGTTTGGCGATTTCATAGAAATAGTATTAGTAGTTGTAGTCCTCGAAGAGATCTTTCTAACGAGGTATCATGTGCGTTAAACGAAGATCAGGTAATGTTTATATCTCTAGAAGTTAATGTCAATCCATCCACCCAAGCCCATAAACTCTTGAAAGTTACATTCTCTCAGATAGGTTTGGTTGTTTAGGGTTTTATCTTATTTTAAATAATAAAAATACCTTGATCTCATCGTAACATAGTTCCGAGGTGAACATAACTATCGTTGCATGCACAGTATAAATTCCCATGTGCAATTATAAAGTCATTGGGATGCCATGATGGATTTCACAATCATGAAGATTTATTTTCCTAATTAATATGAGAGATAATTCCATAGGAATGGCGTGGTGTAAGTAAGGTCAAGGAAGTAGAAATTAATATGAAATCAATTTATTTTTCCAGATTAGTGAAACAATTACAGAGTGGCCGGAGAACCAAGAGATTAAGCATTGTGTTGTTTCATGATTCCTTGACTTAATAAAAAATAGAGATAGAGGGTTTTGAGCAGTTGCTTCTCCAGATACATCTTGTGTTGTGTGATTGATAACTTGTTTCTCTTAATTATATGTGATTGTGCGATTGTGTTTTGTTTCCACAAATTGTAGGAAGGATTTGGTATCTTGTTTTAGTACATGATTACAAGATCAGATTGAATCCCGTTGGTTAGATTTTCTACATGAAATAGAAGAGAGGGTTGATACCATCTAATTGCCTTGTGGTGGTTGGTAGGCCGCAAGGTCTATGATAAATACCAACATAAATGGAGGAGGGCTTGCACTGTAATTTAGAGCCATAACAGAAGTCGACGCGGGCATAATATTGACTGATTTAACACTAGTTTGAGGGTCGACATTGAGATATAAAGTTCATGTCAAGATTCAGTCAAAGAAATGCCCAAAATCTATGGATCCATATGAGCTAGGTCAAGTCTCTTATGGAGGCAAGATTCATGTTTTTTCTATGTGTGAATATGGTTTGTTCTACAACAATTAGAAGTACATAAGTATAATGCCCTAGTTAGGATAGTTTTCTAGCGTGTTTAGTTCATAAAGTATGACCTTAAGACTGTGACAAATTTGTGTAGAAGAAGATGGGTTGTGACCCTTAGAGCGAGGTTTATTTCTGCAATAAAGACCGCAGATCTAGAAGATGGTTTGCAGATTTAGTATTTGTGGAGACAACAGATCCAAAGGAGGGTGGAACCTGAGCAGAAGATTGAGCATGCAGAAGAAATGGGCCATATGGAGAATGGATTGAAATGTAGAGGAGTTGATTTTGGTGGACTTTCCATAGAGTTTTAGACAAAGATCTGAAGAAACCTATAAACAATTAGTAAATGGACTGTTAGTGGCTGATTTGTGACCCTAGTTTAGTCATCCACAGATTGTTAGAAGTATGATAAGAGGAGTAGTTTATATTTGTTCATAGATTGGACAAAAAAGATCAAATTGTCGATACACAAGAACAGTGATCTTTAGAGGACTCAAACCACTGTTAGGTGGCAGATTTGAAGAGCCCTAGATGAAGACAATATTGTGGGCCCTAGATCAGTAAAAAGAATTGACTGTGGTTGGGTAGATTGATGGTAGGCCAAGTACAGTTGGAGGGTTGTTAGGTTACTGTCAAAGAAGAGCCCCGACTCTTGTTGTAGTGAAGGACGACAAAATTGGTAGAAGGGAAGGTGTATAGGGCCTAAGGATGTGCATACTTTGAAGGACTAAAGTAACATTCAAGTGGGCCAACCAACCAGCCCTATTTCACTATATTGTAGAGGATTGATTCAGTGAGAAGAAGGGTAGCCTCCATAGCCCTGAACTTCTCATCTTGGAGCTATAGTATGGCAAAATTGGGCATACCAAAGAGTTGTTCACAAATGAAATTGTGAACAACTTGTTACCACTCAAACTAGTAGTGGGTCTAAAAGGGGTTCCTAAGAGGGCAACTGCTAGGACAACGAAAATGATGGAGGCTTAGCCCATTGTCACCACCGCTAAGGCTCCTTTCTCTTCATGGAATTTCACCGATGGGTGGAGTCCCAGTAGTTTAGGAAGTCACTTGTAGAATATAGGTCAATGAATAGGTGGGAAGTGACCCTTGAAACCTTTTCCCTAAGATAAAATAAAGAGTGGGACTTGCTTTCCTTTTAAGCAAGGGAATTATCTTCTAGGGAGAGAGGAGGGGGATTGAAGGGCTGAGGGAGAAGAATAAGACTTATGAAGGAAGTTCTCAATCCCTAAAATCCTTTGGGAACTTGGATTCCCAAATGGTCCTTCATGAAAGGCCTTTGACACCAAATGGGACCACACGGGGCCAAGTGGACCCAACCCAGGTTCGAGGATGGAATTTAGCAACCAATGATGTTCCTATCCTGGACAAGGTGATGGGAAAGGATCAGACAAGTTTTTTTACTTCGATAGGTCAAATTGATCCTACTAGGTTCTATCCTTGGGAACACCTAGGCAAAACTTGATCCTAGAGCTAGGGCTTGAGGTATCCGGAGATTCCACTGTTGGAATTGGCCCAAGTTATGAGGAGAGTGAGGGCACCCAGCAACGCAGCTGCCTCTAGGAGATAGAAGTTTTCCTCTAGCTAGATTCCTGGGAAATTGTTGCCCTAGGTGACCTAATGGGGCTAGACCTAGGGAATGTGAAAATTTCTTAATCTAAGAAACCCTATTGCAATATCTTGATTTACTTCTCCTACTTGAATTAAGTTACAAGTTAATTTCTAAAATATTCAATAAATTAGCGAAGTAAATAGTAAATACAACTAGCAACCTACACATATAGATCAAATACTGAATAACATGCTCATAGACAAAGTGCCACACAGATTTTCTGGACAACTATCCCCGGAAAAACCCCAATGTGGGAAAATCGGTGTAGCTAGCTCTGGAGGGTTTTCATTATTATGTAGAATCTAAGTACAACAATCATGGGCACCAAAATTGGTTCACCCAACAGAGAAATAAAAACGGCAGTAATACACTGCTCTGAATCCCTCTATGTTAGCCTAACTGGCCTGTGTCGGCCTCTACGCTACTTAGTAAGGGCCTGCGTCACACCTGAAGGGCTTACACTGCCCCTGCGCTGCTTTGACTGGGTCTGCATCAACCCTGCGTGGCTCCTGCTACCTCTACGCTGCCCCTGCTGGGCTCTGGCTGGACTGCATGGCTCCTACTGCCCCTATTGCTCTGGTTGGCTGGAATGCTTAAGCAATAAAAACATAGGTAAGAAAGAAGGCACTGGCCAAAGGCAATGCATAACAGTCAGAAAAATTGAAGAAATGAAATGAAAATAGATCAATGTCCACAATTAACTGAAATAGCTCAATGGGACTAGAGAGTAAAAGCTTTGACAACAACAATAAGTGCTTATAGAATCAACTGAAAGAACAGAGGAGACTAATTCATGAGGTTAAAATGTTGTATAATTGTTGGCACAGGAAAACTATAGAATTGTTAGAGTAAATCTCTGCAGGTACCATTAGTTGGTGATCATCAATAATCATTTCAGTTCATCAAATACCCTGATGAATGGGCCTTACAAGCTATTTGCGTAGACAAACCCCACAGAAGTTGTGTGATGGAAAAATATTCACACTATATTGAAAAAAATACCTACCAAATAAGGATGACATTTCAAATGGGGCAAGAAACAATAGAGAGATAGACATCGAAAAAGTTAAAATGCTAGGGAAACAGGAAAGAAACTAGGTAACATGGTAGAAAGCACAACAAAGAAAATTATAAAAATGGAAAACCCTACAAATTAGCACCCATCCAAACATCACCACAATTTTTTCTTCAACTCTAAATCTCCAAATTCATCAAATTATATCCTGTATGCAAACCTGATCCTCTTTGTTAGCCATTCTGAAGATAAGGCTAAGAACTTACTACAGAACCATCACCTACATGTAGTGATCTTATTCTGTGACCAGACAACCTACTTTCATGAAGACATGGAAAGGTAAACACTCTCTGCCAAGATTTTGCATACATCCCAGGTCGAGCAACCACATATACATCACCAGTTTTTTCTCTTCAGATTTGTAACTTAGAAGAGCTTTGTCTGACCACCTCTGGGTTGCTCCCAGAGTCACCCATGCAAGCCCTCTCAACATCATCCTCCTTCTATAGTACCTAATTAGTAATTTAATTAACCATAACAGTTTCTTGATCATGCAGGTATTTCAAATATATTTCCAATAAGCATAAAGCTTTCATGTTAAACAATCAAGTCAAAAGACTTTAGACTATGATGCAAAAAATACAAAGAAACCTCACCAACACTCAAAGGAAAAACAAAGTCAAACCTCTACAAAGTATAAATAGATATCTGATAAACTTCATTCCACCACAAAAATGTGCTTAACTAAAGAAAATTCTAATTATTGTGCTTTCAAGACAAATCTTTCAAGGGTAGTGATGTTATAAACATACCCCTACACCTCGTGAACAATCAATGTGTATAAATAGACCATCATAAGGCTCATTTTAAACATCATCATTATCATTTTATAAATCATTTTTATTAAATCAACAAGAAGAAAGCAACAATTGCATTCAGTTCCACTGAAGCAAAGTATATGGCAGTTTCATATACTTATTATGAAGCTATCTATATTTGCAACTTGATTGTAGAGTCAACCAATCAGTTGTTGAAGCCCAATATTGTCTCTTGTGAGAATCAAAGTTACATCAAGCTCTATGAAAATCCAATATGTCATGACCATTTCAAACACATTGATATTCAATACAATTTCCTAAGATTCCAAGTTCATTAGGGAGTTAGTAGTTTTGGACCACATTCTGAAATTTTTTCACATGGTTAATAGTTTGACAAAGCTCCTAACAAAGGGGAAGTTTGACAAGTTGGGGGAGAATCTTGGGTTATTGGAAAAAAAAAATTCTCAAGATTGTTAGATTACCTAGTTGGTCTCACCTCAGCCTTGAGAATTTGAGTAGCACCAGGATTGCAGAGCTAGATTGCGGTACACCAGTAAGAAAGATTCTTAAATATAGCTAGAAGCTTATAATGACACCTTCAGGATAGACGAATTAGTTGTTGGGTCACACCCACCAAGTATGGCACACTAGTTGAGGAGATTAACACCATCATCTCAGGTGCATTCATGAGTGCACACTTATGGAATGAGGCACCTTCAGGAGAGGAGTTATATCTACTATGATAATGCACTACTCTAAAAGAAAAGCCTTGCATACAAGGCAAAGTTATGAGGGAGTTGCTCATGCTCAAGGGAGATGCACCACTAACGCTATCATTAGCCTGTTTTCTAACAACACCTTCTCTTAACTTATAAATGAAAAGGATGGGCATAGTAGTTAGACATTTGTAGAAATAGATAATAAGAGTGAGTATTGTTAGCTTGTAGGTTGTAGTAGGAGCGTTTGTGAGATGACAACTTGCTGTGACATTATTCTATTTGAGTAATAAAGACTTCTATGCAATTGTTGTTGGAGCTTGCTCTTTTTATCCTGAATTCTCAGATTACAGATTTGTGTAGAGTGGGCCTAATATATTTGTTGTTTTAATCCATTGTAATTCTTCTCTCTCCCTTTCTCTCCTACCTCGCTCTCTCTTCCCCTCTCTCTCTCTCTCTCGACCCTCTAATCCTCTCACTATATCCCTCCCTCTATCCTTCTTTCTGTCCCCCTTCCATCTTTGTGTCACTATCTCCCTCTCTTACCCTTCTCTACCTCTCTCACTCCTCTCCCTCTCTCTCTCTCTCTCCATTCCTTCTCTCCCCTCTCCTCTTGAACATATTGGCGACACTGTGATGAGTTGGCAGCATTGACCCAAAACCAAAGTGAAGGTATGATGAACCGTCAAGATGATTACCCAACCCAAACAGTCACAGACATGGAGTGAAGGAAGTGTCATGTTCAAGAGCGACTTGCTACCATAAAGAAAATATTGTTCGTTCTTCCCAAATTTTTCCCCAGTCATTTGTCGACCAGTACCTCATTATTTTTTAACAAGCTTGAAGAGGATAGCATTTTCTTGATCTATAATTCAACTCTTCAGGCGAATAAAGAATGAAGTATCGCTAATTAATAATTTAACAAGTCTAGCAATGAATGAAACTCGATTCTTGCCATGATTGACAAGCCTGTCGCTATTTTATCATTTAAAGAGCTTAACGACAGTAAGAGCCCGATCCTTTTTCATATTTAGAGAGTTTGAAAAAGAGGATGAAAGAGAACTCCATAATCACTTTTTCATAAATTTGTCTCTCAGATCCAAAAAAGTGTAAAATAATATCTGAAAGAACCTCTTTGGTCATGTTTAACCAACGGTATTCCTTTTTCGTAAATAATCTATCTCAGTCCGGAAAAGGGTTAAACTTATACTAAGTAGATATCAATTCATTTAATTTAACGATCTCGAAATGACAAGTGCTCGGCAATCTTTTCACATTATAGAAGTTTGAAAAGAGCTGAAAGAAGACTCTAGGGGTTCCTTTTTCGCTGTTATGGAAGCTCGAAAAAGAGATAAAAGTGCGCTTCAAATCCATTCTCGTTTTTAACAAAGCTCGAAAAATAAGGAGAAAAAGCATGCTTTGTGGTCAAGTCATTCTTAATAAATTTGCACGACTAATCTGTTTATCAGTTGTATTTCCTATTCAGAGCAACATCAAACGGATTAAAAATAGATGTTTCATGATAAAAACATAATAAAACTATAGTCACATCAATAAATTTAACTTGCAATAATTAAATGACTATTTAAAAGTAGTTTTACTATTCATTTTTACCATTCCATAGTTACCATTTTCATTTTGGAGCTCTGAACCTAATTTTTCCCCCGAACTTCAGTCGTTGATTGTGGTCGTTTCTGTGGATGGATTTCGTCGCCGTTTCTTCCAGGTTAGTGCCACAAACCTTCTCTTTCTATTGCTAATCATTTTATTTCCATTTCTTGCAATTTTTCAGGGTTTTAAGACCCCTAGGTTAAATTTCCCCCAAAAAGAGGGCAACACACCCTTAGGCATCAAAACCTGTGTTGCATAGCAGGTACAGTGAAAGGTACCTGCATGTGCAACGCACTATCTCAAGCCTAAGCCTATGTTGGGCGCATTTAAATTTTTTTGTTTTGACGTTTAGCTCAAAATTGACCTAGTTTTCTGCAATGGATGGTTTCTAATGGATCTCTTACTTATGTTTCAGGTTTCCATCAGATAACAATAACGATTACATGGCGAGAAAGAGAACATGAAGAACAAGACATGATTGCCCTAAATGACCTGGGTACTGTAAGAACCCTGAGGGATTGTGGACTTTTAAAGTACTTTAAGTTATCCGAAATGAGGCAACAGATTGAGCTTCTTGAGTTCCTGGTTTGTGCATGGGATTCGACAATAGAGGCATTTCACATTAAGAACCAAGTGGTTCCTATCACTTTTGAGGACGTGTACTTTCTCACAGGTTTGTCGAGGAGGGGTTTGCCCATTTCTCTTTCAGGGTCTACCGTTGGAGGAGAGATGGTGAGAGATTATATTTTGCAGTATTGTTATGCAAGGGCAGAACCGAGCAAATATGGGAAGATTAACATCTGTACAATGAGAGATTTTCCTTTGAGAACCATCCTGTTCACAATCGCAAAACTTGCTGGCACAGTGACACTACATGTGGCTAACAGATCTTATATGCAGTATGCACTAGAGTGTCTCGAGCGAATAGTCTTCAACTGGTTTGAAGCTGTTCTTTCTTAGATAAAGGAACAACTAAATAAAGCAAAAGGAGGAAGGAAAAAGAATTTCAGTTATGGTTCGATCCTCATATATTTCGCTTTGGAACGAATTCCATTGATGCAGCCACATCATGTGACGCTGGATATCGCTAGTCCTAGAGAGCCTCAGATGCAAAGATGGGTGAAACTTATGGGTTGACATGTAGGGCAGTTGATAGTTGTATTTTCTACCGCGTTCTTCTCCTGGTTCCAGCGACATATCATCGCCATCGATGATTATGCATACGCATCAAGGGGGCCCGTATTAGTTTTGCTAAGTTGTGACCACCAGGGTGCCTTGTGCACGTTTGGGTGGCCTGTTTGCTGTTTGATCCCTTGTGGCATCGTTCGTTTGGGTGCGTCGTGGCGCGCCGTGTGAGGTCATCCAACCGGGGGCATTCGGGTCGGGCCATTTCGTTCAAGGGCACCCGTATTAGTTTTGTTAAGTTGTGGCCACTCGGGTGCCTTGTGCATGTTCGGGTGGCCCGTTTTCCATTTTATCCCTTGTGGCATCGTTCATTTGGGCGCTTCATGTCACGCCGTGTGAGGTCGCTCGACTGGGCGCGTTTGGTTCGGGTCGTTTCATTCGAGGGCGCCCGTATAAGTTTGCTAAGTTGTGAGCGCCCGGGTGCCTTATGCACGTTTGGGCGGCCCATTTTCCATTTGCTCCCTTATGGTATCATTCGGTTGGGCGTGTCATGTCACGCCATGTGAGGTCGCCTGACCGGGCACGTTCAAGTTGGGTCGTTTCGTTTGAGGGCGCCCATATCATTTTTGCTAAGTTGTGATAGTTCGGATGCCTTGTGCACGTTCGGGCAGCCTGTTTGCTGTTTTGTCCCTTGTGGCATCGTTCGGTTGGGCACGTCGTGTCGTGCCATGTGAGGTCACCCAACCAGGCGCGTTCAGGTCAGGTCGTTTTGTTCAAGGGCGCTCGTATCAGTTTTGCTAAGTTGTGACCGCCCGGGTGCCTTCTGCACATTCGGATGGCAAGTTTTCTGTTTTCTCCCTTGTGGCATCGTTCGTTGGGCACGCTGTGTCGCGCCATGTGAGGTCGCCTGACTGGGCGCGTTCAGGTCGGGCTGTTTCATTCGAGGGTGCCTCTATCAGTTTTTCTAAGTTGTGACTGCCTGGGTGCCTTGTGCACGTTCGGGAGGCCCATTTTCCGTTTGATCCCTTGTGGCATTGTTCGTTTGGGCACGTCGTGTCGCGCCGTGTAAGGTCGCCCGACTAGGCGCGTTCGGGTCGGGTTGTTTCATTCGAGGGTGCTCGAATCAGTTTTGCTAAGTTGTGACTGCCCAGGTGCCTTGTGCACGTTTGGGTGGCCCGTTTTCCATTTGATCCCTTGTGGCATCGTTCATTTGGGCGCGTCGTGTCACACCGTGTGAGGTCGCCCGACCGGGCGCGTTCAGGTCGGGTCGTTTCATTTGAGGGCGCTCGTATCAATTTTGCTAACTTGTGACCGCCTGGGTGCCTTGTGCACATTCGGGCGGCCCGTTTGCCATTTTCTTCCTTATGGCATCGTTCAGTCGGGCGTGGCATGTCGCGACGTGTGAGGTCGCCCAACCAGGCTCGTTCAGGTTGGGCCGTTTCGTTTGAGGGCGCCCGTATCAATTTTGCTAAGTTGTGACCGCCCCGGTGCCTTGTGCACGACGTTTGGGTGGCCCGTTTTCCATTTTCTCCCTTGTGGCATTGTTCGTTGGGCGCGCTGTGTCGCGCCGTGTGAGGTCGCCCGAGGGCGCTCGTATCAATTTTGCTAACTTGTGACCGCCTGGGTGCCTTGTGCACATTCGGGCGGCCCGTTTGCCATTTTCTTCCTTATGGCATCATTCAGTCGGGCGTGGCATGTCGCGACGTGTGAGGTCGCCCAACCAGGCTCGTTCAGGTCGGGCCGTTTCGTTTGAGGGCGCCCGTATCAATTTTGCTAAGTTGTGACCGCCCCGGTGCCTTGTGCACGACGTTTGGGTGGCCCGTTTGCCATTTTCTCCCTTGTGGCATTGTTCGTTGGGCGCGCTGTGTCGCGCCGTGTGAGGTCGCCCGACTGGGCGCGTTCTGGTCGGGCCGTTTCGTTCGAGGGCGCCCGTATCAGTTTCGCTAAGTTGTGACCGCCTGGGTGCCTTGTGCACGTTCAAGCGGTCCGTTTGCCGTTTTCTCCCTTGTGGCATCGTTAGGTCGAGTAAAACATAGAAAACAAGGAAATTAGAGATACACAGAAACTCATATTAAAATTAAGATACCATTAAACAAAAAATTATACATACACGGAAACTCATATTAAAATTAAGATATTATAGAAAATAATGTGAAACTTAAATTAATATTAAAATAACATAAAAACAAGAAGATTAGAAATAAATTTAAATGATTGTGGAAACTTAGATTAAAATTAACATAGTCTAAAAAAATATAGAAATTAAATTAATAAAAAAATTCAAATTACAAAAATAATAAAAAAAACATAAGAATTAAAAACAATACCGAAATTAAAATTAAAACAATTTAAAAAATATGAGAGTTAAATCTTAAAATAAAATTAAAAGCTTAAACTAAAATAATAACAGTTAATAATTCATTGTAATAATAACAATAATGCGCTCTGCCAAAGACTGATCGGGCCAAAGCAAGAAAAGGAGGCATTCGTTAAAGGTAGCATATATCGCGCACACAAATATTTTATTTTTGTTCGATAGAAAGCTGCAGCAACAGCAGCAGTGCAGACCAACAGATAACAACCACAAGGTCAAGGTTTCAATTCTCAGGAAGTGGCCGAAAGACACAAGGACAGCGGGGGCGAGAAGGGGAGAGAGAGA
This sequence comes from Pinus albicaulis, assembly GCA_034641835.2. Lineage (NCBI taxonomy): Eukaryota > Viridiplantae > Streptophyta > Pinopsida > Pinales > Pinaceae > Pinus > Pinus albicaulis. The sequence continues at coordinate 1,079,794,630 of CM076570.1, read as the reverse complement.
AAGGAGAGCATTTCGACGCCGAACAAGATAAGCGCGGAGCCAGTCTCGTCATCTAGCGCTTATGGCTAACTTGATGCCCAGATTGAACAGCTAATGTAGTGCAAGCCCCTCTCAGAATAGGAGGCTAGTAGTTTCAACCCTTAAACCTGCCGTTTTAAATCTATGCATTTCGTATGAAGTTTCTGTTCGAGATCCATTTTTTTCAGAAGTTTCTGTTGCGAAACCTAGGTTTTGTAAAGGTTTGAGAAAATGCGCCCTCTCTTTGTAGGGACGGTGCTTGTACACCGTGTTGGCACATGGAGCCGGCGGCATACGAACCCCCACTGGGCAGATTTTCGAATTGTTGGCGAAAATTCTTGGTGCATATGGCTGTATTAAAATCTGATCCGCTCTTCTTTATGGTGTTAGGGGTTTTTGAACCATTTTTTAAAGGGAAATGGTGTTTCAATGGCCTGCAAACTACGTTGTTCTATCACAATGCTTTGTGTTTATGGTTTCAGTTTGGTTAAGTGTGAGACTGTTTAGCGTTCAAGAGTTGGATCCATCATTGTCAAGAAAATAGAACCTAGGTGGAATCTTCAGGATGTATATACCAGGTGGTCCAGGGTCTGTAGTGGTTTATAAGTGTCTTGGATAAGTTTGTATCGATCCTTTCCTTGCCTGATGATCTTGTGATTAGCCTTTTAAAACTTTGGTTTTATCGGGTGCTTGCATCTTTAAAGGTTGTTTAGTTGTTAATACATTTAGATGTCTTAGACAAGTGTGGAGTCACCTTGGCTACTGATCTTGTGATTAGACTTTTAAAACCTTTTTGATGCAGGAAAATAGTGTATGCTTCTCGATGCCCTTGATATCTGACAAGTAATTGAGGGCACAACGGACCGTGTCCTCGAATACCCTAAGTATTTTGTTTTCTGTGGTTCTGTCTTCTATTTTGGTTTTTTCAAGAGGGTACAAGGGATTAGAATGCTAATCTTGGAGGGAGCTTAGTTTACTACAACTACTCATTTGGTTTGGGCTTCTACGACTTGTTAAGACTTTTGAAGATGTTAAATATTAAATGTTTTTTTGTAGATGTTGCGTTTGTTTGATCATTAGTTCTAACTTCAAACCGTTAATACTTTTGAAAATGACTTGTTGAGATTTTATTGCACAGATCTATTAAAGGAGTCAGTTATCTATGATATCTGGGAATGTGGTTGGGATGAAAATTCCAACAATATATCCTTTTTGAAACATTTGTCAGAGCCTCTCGTGAGATTGAATTCTATGAATTAATGATTAATCCATGAGATCATTGATATGCTTAGATAATAAATTACCGAGATATTATTTTACAGTGTTATGAAACAATTCAGTTGTCTATGTAGACGTCTGGGTATAAATCCTCTATTCTGTAGTAAAAAATACCATTGAGATTGTTTGGGCTTAGGTGCAAAAGTCATAAAGATGATATATAGTAGGTTATGATAATGGATTAAATTCTGTATTGAAGAAAATATATATTTCTTTAAGAATGTTTTTCTCATGGTTGCAGGTCAGAGGATTGTGTGAAAAGGCCAAGGAGATTCTCATGGAAGAAAGTAATGTTCAGGTATGTCCTTTGCTTCAGCTAACTTTGAAATACAAATTATAATTTGCTTTCATCTGTGCCTCAAGGTGTTCAGTGCTATTTTGCATGCATGTACACACCAGTAAAAAATATATGCTGTTGGAATACAAAAAGAAGAAATAGAACAATAAACAAATGAAATACATTTTACCATTCAAAATTCTTTTAATCTGAAAATATGAAGAAAATTCAAGATTGAAATTGGAATCTATTAATGTTATCACAAAAATTGGGACTCACGGTAACATAGTATTTACGAGATACACCGAAGAAGGGAGTGCTTGATGCATCTCTTGAGGAAATTGATCTAGTCCATCTTCAAAACAATAACATAGAATGAAAAATAAGAGTTGGGGAAGATGGATAAATTCTATCATTTCAAAACAGCCATTCCACTTTTGAAGTATTCTCCTCAAACCCTACTATTTAGGGTCTATTACTTTTTCCACATCAGTGGAATAAATGATAGTGGGGTGAGGACTAGCAAACAAATAGCTAGCCATGCTCTATGATGTTGAAGTCAGCTACAAGCTGGTGAAGAATCTTCATATCAGTAGAATCATATCTTCGGTGTAGGGAAAAGTTTCCTCAAGAGTACCAATTATTATGTATTTTGCTTGATTGAAATCCAGGTATCATAAACACACGAGAATTTCTAATGTATATCCACTTTTTATCCTATTTCCATTTCAGTGACTTTCATTGAACGCAAATGTTGTTGTGAAGTGGTTCCATAATCATGATTTTTTTACCCTTCTCGTTTTGCAAGTTCTAATTGCTCTCTTGATGCTAATTGAGGAAATATTATTGTAATCATGTACCAAGTATTAGTCTATTGCTCTCTTGATGCCTTGTGCACTAAATTACCAAGTATTAGTGGAGAGCATGGATTGCCAGCTTACACATATTGGCCTGTATGCGAGTCGAGATGTATGTGGTTTCTTTTGGAGTTAGTTTTTTCTTTTTTTGGTGTATGCATGAAATGGGGAGTCTTCTGCTTAAGAAAGCAGCATTTTGTTTTAACTTTTTACCTTTAGCAGTTTTAAGCTGACTGTGGTGGGATTTCTAATTTCTTTAGCTTGAGAAACTGATATTCTGTTTTCACCTTTCTTCAGTCCTTTGTTTTTAGCTGTTCAAGATAGTATTGGTGTTAGAGTAGAAAATGCTTGCATTTACATTAAACCATATCCAGGTTCCCTTCTAGGGTAAATTTGTGGTTGAAATTATGAATTCTTCTGCTTTGGATTGCCATATGTTTTATGATGTCAAGGTTCCCTACAAAAGTTCAATTTTTTTTCAGGTCTCAACACGTTAATTTGTTTAGGTCATGGGTCGCATATAACCAAGCAGTTTTGGTTTATTGAGGTTAGTCACAGGTTTGAGATCCACAGAGGCATTTGATGTATGTTCTAGATGGCATAAAATGTCTATGCCATATGGGTGCCTAGATGTGTATAGATAGCATGCAATGTATATGGGTGTCTAGATGTGTATAGCAAATAAGGTTTCAATACCTGCATGGAATGTGAAGAGTCTCTGCTTAAGAAAGAAGCATTCTATTTTTACCTTTTTTTAGTGCTCTGTTTTGGGTTGTCATTGATAGTCATGACACTAATATAACATGCACATTAATTTCCATATCAAAGTTCCCTTCTATAGCAGATCTGTGTAAATTTTTCTGCTGAACTGCTTTTTTGTCATACGATGCCAATCCTGCCAGAGCTGAATCTATGGTGTTACAGTTCTAGAGACTTTTCCTTGCTCCGAGTGATATGGCTAAATAGTTAAGGATTTTTAGTTCATCCAACCTCAGTTTTCTGATTGATGGAAACATTTGATGCATGCACTAATAAGTAATAACATGCAATATCTGTGGGTTTGTATATCTATGATTCTGTTTAGAAAGAGGGTTTCAGTGATCTTTTTCGGTTCACACCTCAGTTTACCTTTTATCCTTCTTTAAAATTCATCTTCCAGGCTTTGATCCTTCTTCCATCCATGCTTGAAAGTAGCCATGCTGACATGATAACATGTATATGTCAGTCTGCAAGTACTTAGTGTTGGCTGCATTACATATGATATATGGGTAAGTCTGCCTGCATGTACTTAATGTAGGATAGGGAGTTTTTGTTCGTTTGTCTAAATTTCCCCTATATATTCGAAACATTTACGGAAGCTAATTTTCATCATTATATTCAAGGCTTGATCAACCATATTCCCACATTACGTGAAAAGCTCATGTGACACTATTTTTTTAAGTATGATTAATACTTGTACTATTCAATTTCCTGTCCAGTTTTAAAGTTTCATTTTTTTTTTTTTACATTTAACCAACACACGATAATTTCTAATGTATATCCACTTTTTATCCTATTTCCATTTCAGTGACTTTAATTGAATGCAAATTTTGTTGTGAAGTGGTTCCGTAATCATGATTTTTTTTACCCTTCTCGTTTTGCAAGTTCTAATTGCTCTCTTGATGTTAATTGAGGAAATATTATTGTAATCATGTACCAAGTATTAGTCTATTGCTCTCTTGATTCCTTGTGCACTAAATTACTAAGTATTAGTGGAGAGCATGGATTGCCAGCTTGCACATATTGGCCTGGATGCGAGTTGATATGTATGTGGTTTCTTTTGGAGTTAGTTTTTTTTTTTTTGGTGTATGCATGAAATGTGGAGTCTTATGCTTAAGAAAGCAACATTCCTTTTTAACTTTTTACCTCTAGCAGTTTTCAGCTAACTGCGATGGGATTTCTAATTTCTTTAGCTTGAGAAACTGATATTCTTTTTTCACCTTTCTTCAGTCCTTTTTTTTTCAGTTGTTCAATATAGTACTGGTGTCAGAGTAGAAACGACTTGCATTTACATTAAATCATATCCGGGTTCCCTACTAGGGTAAATTTGTGGTTGAAATTCTGAATTCTTTTGCTTTGGATTTCCATATGTTTTATGATGTCAAGGTTCCCTAAAAAATTTCAATTTTTCTTTCAGGTTTCAACACGTTAATTTGTTCAGGTCATGGGTCCCATATAACCAAGCAGTTTTGGTTTATTGAGGTTAGTCACAGGTTTGAGATCCACAGAGGCATTTGATGTATGTTTTGGATAGCATACAATATCTATTCCATATGGGTGTCTAGATGTGTATAGATAGCATGCAATGTCTATGGATGTCTAGATGTGTATAGCAAATAAGGTTTCAATACCTCCATGGAATGCGCAGAGTCTCTGCTTAAGAAAGAAACATTCTGTTTTTACCTTTTTTCAGTGCTCTATTTTGGGTTGTCATTGAATATTCATGACACTAATATAACATGCAAATCCATTTCCATATCAAAGTTCCCTTCTACAGCAAATCTGTGTAAATTTTTCTGCTGAACTGCCTTTTTGTCATATGATGCCAATCCTGCCAGAGCTGAATCTATGGTGTTACAGTTCTAGATACTTTTCATTGCTTCGAGTGATGTGGCTAAATAGTTAAGAAGTTTTAGTTTTTCCAACCTCAGTTTTATGATTTATGGAAACATTTGATGCATGCACTAATAAGTAATAACATGCAATATCTGTGGGTTTGTATATCTGTGATTCTGTTTAGAAAGAGGGTTTTAGTGATCTTTTTCAGTTCACAAATCGGTTTACCTTTTATCTTTCTTTAAAATTAATCTTCCAGGCCTTGATCCTTCATCCATCCATGCTTGAAAGTAGCCATGATGACATGATAACATGTATATGTCAGTCTGCAAGTACTTAGTGTTGGCTGCATTACATATGATATATGGGTAAGTCTGCCTGCATGTACTTAATGTAGGATAGGGAGTTTTTGTTCATTTGTCTAAATTTCCCCTATATATTTAGAACATTTACGGAAGCTAATTTTCATCATTATAGTCAAGGCTTGATCAACCATATTCCCACATTACATGAAAATCTCATGTGACACTATTTTTTTAAGTATGATTAATACTTGTACTATTCAATTTCCTATCTAGTTTTAAAGTTTCATTTTTATTTATTTTTACATTTAACCAACACATGAGAATTTATAATGTATATCCACTTTTTACCCTATTTCCATTTCAGTGACCTTAATGGAATGAAAATGTTGTTGTGAAGTGCTTCTGTAATGATGATTTTTTTTACCCTTCTCGTTTTGCAAGCTCTAATTGCTCTCTTATGCTAATTGAGGAAATATTATTGTAATCATGTACCAAGTATTAGTCTATTGCTCTCTTATGCCTTGTGCACTAAATTACAAAGTATTAGTGGAGACCATGGATTTCCAACTTGCACATATTGGCTTGTATGCAAGTCGAGATGTATGTGGTTTATTTTGGAGTTAGTTTTTTTTTTTTTTTGGTGTATGCATGAAATCTGCTTAAGAAAGCGGCATTCTATTTTAAATTGTTACCTTTAGCAGTTTTCAGTTGACTATGATGGGATTTCTAATTTCTTTAGCTTGAGAAACTGATATTCTATTTTCACCTTTCTTCATTCCTTTGTTTTCAGCTATTCAAGATAGTATTGGTGTCAAAGTAGAAACTGCTTGCATTTACATTAAATCATATCCAGGTTCCCTACTAGGGTAAATTTGTGGTTGAAATTATGAATTCTTCTTCTTTGGATTGCCATATGTTTTATGATGTCAAGGTTCCCTACAAAAGTTCAATTTTTCTTTTAAGTCTCAACACGTTAATTTGTTCAGGTCATGGGTCCCATATAACCAAGCAGTTTTGGTATTGAGGTTAGTCACAGGGTTGAGATCCACAGAGGCATTTGATGTATGTTCTGGATGGCATACAATGTCTATGCCATATGGGTGTCTAGATGTGTATAGATAGCATGCAATGTCTATGGGAATCTAGATGTGTATAGCAAATAAGGTTTCAATACCTGCATGGAATGTGCAGTGTCTCTGCTTAAGAAAGCAACATTCTGTTTTTAACTTTTTTCAGTGCTCTATTTTGGGTTGTCATTGATAGTCATGACACTAATATAACATGCACATCCATTTCCATATCAAAGTTCCCTTCTACAGTAGATATGTGTAAATTTTTTTGCTGAACTACTTTTTTGTCATACAATGCCAATCCTGCCAGAGCTGAATCTATGGTGTCACAGTTCTAGAGACTTTTCCTTGCTCCGAGTGATGTGGCTAAATAGTTAAGGAGTTTTAGTTCATCTAACCTCAGTTTTATGATTGAAGGAAACATTTTATGCATGCACTAATAAGTAATAACATGAAATATATGTGGGTTTGTATATCTGTGATTCTGTTTAGAAAGAGGGCTTCAGTGAGCTTTTTCAGTTCACACCTCGATCTACCTTTTATCCCTCTTTAAAATTCATCTTCCAAGCTTTGATCCTTCTTCCATCCATGCTTGAAAGTAGCCATGCTAACATGATAACATGTATATGTCAGTCTGCAAGTAATTAGTGTTGGCTGCATTACATATGATATATGTGTAAGTCTACCTGCATGTACTTAGTGTAGGATAGGGGGTTTTCGTTCGTTTGTCTAAATTTCCCCTATATATTCGGAACAATTACGAAAGCTAATTTTCATCATTATATTCAAGGCTTGATCAACCATATTCCCACATTACGTGAAAAGCTCATGTGGCACTATTTTTTTAAGTACGATTAATACTTGTACTATTCAATTTCCTATCTAGTTTTAAAGTTTCATTTAAAAAAAAAAAAATTAACCAACACACGAGAACTTCTAATGTATATCCACTTTGTATCCTATTTCCATTTCAGTGACTTTAATTTAATGCAAATGTTGTTGTGAAGTGGTTCCGTAATCATGATTTTTTTTACCCTTCTTGTTTTGCAAGTTCTAATTGCTCTCTTGATGCTAATTGAGGAAATATTATTGTAATCATGTACCAAGTATTAGTCTACTGCTCTCTTGATGCCTTGTGCACTAAATTACCAAGTATTATTGGAGAGCATGGATTTCCAGCTTGCACATATTGGCCTGTATGTGAGTCCATTTTTAAAGTTTCATTTAAAAAAAAAATAAAAAAATTCGTCGGTCTTGCGATGTTTTATTTTTTATTTTTTAAATTTTTAAATGTCTGTCAGTATTGCGACACTTCTTCCTGGCGTCGGTATTGCGACGCTTCTGCAAAGCGTCGGTATTGTGACACTTTTGCAAAGCGTCGGTATTGCGACACTTTTGAAACACGTCGGTATTGCGACACTTTAAATGCGTCGGTATTATGACACTTTAAAAGCGTCGGTATTACGACACTTCAGTAAAGCATCAAAACAAGTGTCGCTCTTTCGACATTTTATTGAAGTGTCAGAATTGCGACTCGATGGCTAACCACGCTTTGTCCGGCCTCAAACTGTCGCTCTTCCAATGACTATGTTTCAGAATAACGATACTTTGGCCGTCGGAAATTGGGCCAAATTTACTAGTGGTACGTGAGTTTAGTTTAATTTTATCGACTATATTTTAGTAGTAGTTATATGTTGCATATTTCTCAAATTGTGGAGTTGTTCCTTTCCTGTTGCATGTTCTTTTATATTGTTATGTTGTGATTCAAATTTTTAGTTGTGCTTTCCATTTATTCTCCTACATAGTACATGCTTTGATAGATTATATCAAAAGTATTACCAATACAATAACATTGATTGTTGTATGTGGACATTTTTGTTCAAGATGGTCCATTACATAATCAAGATGAGGAGCTAGATCATGCAATTGCACTTTCTCTTTCTGAAGAACTAGCCAAACTAGATGGTATATGATGGCAATTTCATTTTTTACAGTTACTTTTAGTTTAATTATATCATTCAGCTCGATGCTTTTCATATATTCAACTAAACTTTTGTTGCTTAACAAGACTTTGTCATTTCCATGTTTTAGTGAAACTATTTATGGTTTGATACTCTCATACAACTTTTATCAAGTTACATGCACCCTCATTAGAAAAAACAAGAGAATTTTGCTTGCCATGACTATCTTTCTTTGTCATTGTTGACTTAAGAAAGTCTTTTAGCTAAGAAACTAGTTTCAAGGTTATGGCATAAATTGTCATATAAATTGAACAGAAGTTATATCCAAAATGTTAGCTTGTAAACTACTTAGTTGGTTTTAGGCTTTCCATTTAAAATCTACTTCAGTTTGAACTTTGAACGAGTTGTTCCATAGACTTGAATATTAAGATATTTTGGTGTAAGGATTAAAAATTAGCCCATAAGGCCTCTTAGTTATTCATTTATTTTATCTGAATATAACATTTACTATTAAATTAGAATGACTCGGCACAAATACATCATAGATCAAGATCATACTTTGTAGAGTGGTGTAGAATAAAAATAGGAACAAGGATACTAAATAATTCATTTTTCCTGGTTCTTATTCCTTTGTGTATCTTTGCACCTTTAGGGGCAATTTCTAGTTTAAAGTCTAATTATTTAAAGGGTGCTAGCTCAATGGAAGAGCACCTGCTTTACAAGCAGGAGGTTGGTGGTTCGATTCCATCGTGCCCTGATATTCATATATAGGGAATGTCGAAGATCAATTTTTGGTGATAGATGCTCTTTTGACCATCACCAATGAGCTTATGGTGACATTTTTCGACCCTCGCCAAAATATGAAATGGTGACGGTCAATTAACGCCACCATATATACACACCAATAGTGACGACTATTAAAGGTCTGTCATTATAAATCGTTGTTGTTGATATGAAATGGTGAGGGTCATTGTTTGTCATTATAGTCATTATTCGTGATGGACCTTGATGTCACCAACGAGTTTATGGTGACGGTCAATGAACGTCGCCATATATATATGCACCAATAGTGATGGCCATGAAAGGTCCATCACAAAAAATTGTTGCTATTCATATGAAATGGTGACGGTCACTATCCGTCATTACAATCAATATTCGTGACAGATTTTGAATGTCACCACAGCACATACTTTCGGCGACTCCACCTTTGGTGATGTTCATTTTTTTGGTGATAGAGGCTATTATTCGTCACCATTGCTCATATGAAATGGTGACGGTCACTATCCATCACTATAAATCATTATTGGTGACGGACCTTGAACGTCCCCTCAACACCTATACTTTCGGCGACGCCACCTTTGGTGACATTTAGTTTTTTGGTGACAGAGGCTATTGTCCATCACCATTGCTCATATGGAATGGTGACGGTCACTATTTTTCACTATAAATCATTATTCGTGACGAACCTTGAATGTCACCACAACACCTATACTTTCGGTGACGCCACCTTTGGTGACGTTCAGTTTTTGGTGACGAAGGCTCTTTTGACCCTCACCAATGAGCTTATGGTGACCATTTTCGCCCCTCACCAATATTCCTTTTTCTTGTAGTGATCCTCAAGCCAAAGAAATTGTACAAGAACCGACTCAAAAAGATGACATGTTGAACTTAATTTTTCAGTTAACAGGACAGATGAAAGAAATGGAAATTCAAATGAACAAGCATGTCCATGAAAGAGAAACTACAAGAGCACAGGAAGTTCCTTCAGTAATTCCCATGGTTACTACAGTTGTGCCTTCAACTCTGGCAGAAGAGTTGGCACCAAAAGTATCACTAGCTATTGTAGTGCTAGTGACATCATCCACAGCTTCAGCTACAAATCATCTACTACAGCAGCTCAACATTTATATGAGGCTAGTAAACTAGTAAAAGCCATGGAAGAAATGTCACTTCAAACAAATGAGATTAACAGATTAAAGAAAGTGATAGACAATCTTGAAGATACAAAGAAACTAGCCCAAATCAATGCCAAAACTCATGAGAAAAGGGCTAATTGGTTAAATGAAGAACTAAAGAAAGTACAAAAGGATTTAACCTTAAAAGAGTCAATGTCATATGTGAAAAACCAGTTATGGAATAAAATAATTGAAGCCATCAATGATGTGTGGCCCTCAATCCAATTAATCTATGAAGAAAAAAGATTTACTAAAGGCAGCACAAGTAGAAATTCAAAAAACAAAATATGAGCTAGGTGACAGACCTGAGCAAGCCATAGAATTGATCAAGTTTCTCAACTGTAAAAACAAGCAGGAGTTGGAAGAAATAGAAATCACTGATAGGACAGAGACAATCCTTGAAATAAGGAAAGTCATTTCAAAGAAGAATATGATGAAACAACTTGAAGAGAAATGTGAAAATATGAATATAGCCATAACCAAGTTTATGGTTAAATTTGAAAATTTGAGGCAAAGAAGTTTGCCTAATATTTTGGTCATAAATGATAAAATTATGCCACAGGAGGATTACAATAAGAAAATCAGAGAATATGCAAAAGAGAAAGTGAACAAGACAGAAGGACAAGGAAACCCCACAGGGAAGGTCTTACTCGGGAGTTTTGAAGACTTGTTTTATTTGCAACATGAGATAAGACATTTATTTGTCATAAAACCAATATTTGCTAGATATACTGAGGCAGCTGAAAATTTCAGAATGCTGAAAAAGATACAAATTTCAAATGGCGAAGCTTGCAATCACTCACTGACTTACTATAAAAGTCAAATTGCAGATAAAAGGATAAAACAGTTGGCTAATTTTTTCACAGTCAAAACATAATTTATTACAGCAGTAAGGTAGTTTTTATAGAGGTTAAATAGTATTGGAGTTAAAAAGTATCAGAGTGAAAGAGTATAAGATAAAGAAGATAATATTCCAAAAAATATTTGAAATGTCTATGCCAGCAAAGAGAACACCAAGGCATCCATCTACACCTAATCCACAGACAGTTTACTATTTTATTTGGATAAATAGGACAACTTGTTGATTTGTTAAGCAACTCTCACTATTTTGTTGTAAAGATATTTTATTTTCCTTAGATAATTCCTAGAAGCATTCTAGGATATTTTTTAAACATTTTTGTATAAATACTTCACTCCTTGAAGTATTATTGTGGAATAAATTGCTGAAGATTTCTATAGTCATTTTTGTTATACTTGAAGGCTTTTGTGTTGCAAGTTCGAGTAGCAGACTGGATCGAATCAATTAGCATCATATTTCAGGATTCATGTGATAAGCCATTGAAGTGAAGTACTTTCTACTTGTCATTGTTTATCTTCTTTGTTCCATGCATCCATATATGTGTTCCAAATTTGAATGATAATTCAGGAGTATTATTTCTGGATTTTTTAAAAGCACCCTGTCTTTACTGTTTATCATTTCTATGTTTTCTGCTGATTTCCAGAGTAGGGAACCCTAAATTGCTCCCTCTTTTGAATGACCTCTATCTACTCCTCCCTTATCCGGATCAAAGAATCCTTCATTGCTCTTTATCTCGATCAAACCACTTCACCAAACAACCTTCCAAGATCTTCAAAGACTTATCTATCTTGCCCTGAAAAAATTTGACTTTTTGTCCTTGATCTTAGTTCTGTCTGCTTGACTTTTGACTCCTTAGCCCAATGGACAAACATATTTCCCACTATCCATCTCATTAAGTGATTTTTCCCACCAAACCAAACCAAATCAAAACCAATTTGCATAATCATAACTAGCCTAATATTTTATACAACAAAGTTAAATCTTAAAGAGAGAGCCCTCTCTGAACCCTAGGAAGGCTAGATCCTAGAGTTTAAAAGTTGGTTTGTGGTTACCTCTAGTGTTCTTTGAACTTTAAATCAAAATCTCACAACTTAGAGAATTACTAGAGTGATAACATACTGGTGACTCCACTAGGGATCTTAACCAATCCTCAGTTTTGAAATAGATCTTAAAGGAAATAATTTTTATCATATTTTTTCCCTTAAGATTGTTTTATAAGTTGTGAGTATTAAAAATTGTAATTCTGGCTTCTAGAAAAATTTACTATACCAGGTCTAACCCAGATCGTAAACCTGTTGTTATAGTAGACAATCCAGATAGAATTGGGAAAAAGAATAAACAGATAGAAGGTTTAGGTGCTAAAGTTTCACTAATTAGAGCCAATTCATTACCACAAGAGTTAGTAAGTTTACAAGATATACAGTTTGATTTGAAATTTGAACATTCTTTATTCAGGAGAAAATCTGAAAGTAATTTATGTACTGTTGTTATTGACCCTGTTTTAATTTCATTTTTGGAAACAAAACAAGAAAATATTGTAGTAGATTCTAAATTAAAGAAAGTTAAAAATTAGGATAAACTTGAAGAGATAAATGCTACTATTCTTAAGGAAATTGACGAAGCTATTGAATTAGCTCAATTGTTAGCATATACATCTAAGCCTTCTATTCCTCATTTAGATACCACTACATCATCTATAATTTCAACTACCATCCAATCTATAGATCCTTTTATCCCTAGATAGCCCTTACAACCTAGAATATTATTTCCATCATCCACTTCATCCACTAGTTTACCTTCTAGTATTTCAAACACATCATTCTCATTTCCTACTAGTTCCTTATATATTCTAGTTTCATTTCCTAGTACCTCCACTTCATCCTTTAGTTCATCTACCACTTTTTCTAGTTCACCATCCTAAATTCTAGTTTCATCAGTTACTTCTATTACTACATCATCTATTGCTTCTAGTTCAGCCCCAAACACTCCTAATCTACCCCCAAGACAAGCTAGAATTCAAGCTATGGCTGCTAGGTATGCTCCCCTTGTTCTTCCAGCACAGCTACATGATATGCCTTAGGATTACCAAAGTAAGATACCACAATTTGATGCTACTACACAGTATGATGCACAACATCATATTAATAAAATGATAGATTACTTTGAACTCCATGAAATAGATGATTCTGATGTACATATGAGGCTCTTTGCACAAACATTAATAGGGGAAGTCAAAAAATGGTATAAAGGTCTTACTGTAGGTAGTATAACCAATTTATCAATTTTTCATTTAGTATTTTTAAATAAATGGGAAAGAAGAAAAATCCACTCCAAATATTGTCTGAATTTGATGCTATGAAGAGAGCTCCTAATGAATCAGTACAAGATTACTGCACTAGATATAACAATGTTTACAATTCAATTCCTGCAAATCTCAAGCCCACTCCTGACTCTTTCTTACTTAAATTCCCAGATGGATTTGACATAGACATGACATATCAGTTAAGAGAGAGAAATGCAGAATCTTTAGAAAGAATGCAAACAGATGTTGTAGGTGTAGAAGTAAACATTTTAGCTAAAAAGGCCAGATTAAGGAATGAGAGGAGAGTAACCATGAAAGAAGAAGCTTCTAGTTCAGACACAAAAATAGATCAGTTAGCTAAGACTTTAGAGAGAATGATGGATAGATTAGACAACATAGAAAGGAGTCCTCAATGGGATAATCAACCACAAATCAGGAATCCCAACTTTAGGAAAAATACAAATTCAGGAAAATCAAAAGAATCAGCCCTAGATCAGACAATAAGACCCCCATTTCAGGAGAAATATGCTGAAAGTTCTCAAAAAAATGATGATGAGGAGGATACCATAAATCTAATAGGAATAGATGACAATAACACTATCTTTCTCACACAGGAAGATCAAAAGTTATTTGAACTCCAACAACTTCAATTAGATTCAGGTGAATCATTCGATTATAAACAAGGTTATGATTTTTCCATAAACGAAGTACATAAGCAATATAACCTTAGGAGTCAGAAAAACACTGAACCTTCTACTAAGAAAACAACACAAATTGAAAATAAGAAAACAGTAGAAGCGCCAAAAACAAAATTTATGCAAATTCTCCCTAGGGAAAATAAGCAAAACTCTAGTTCTTCCCAAAAAAATTCCATCCCTAAAATTTCACCAAGCCCTAAGATCGTTGATATAATAGATTAAGTTGCTCAAGCAACAAAAGAGTCACAAAAATATGTTATTGCAAAAGAACCTAATTCTGCTAAAACAACAAATTTAGTGCCCAAAACATCCACTGCTAATCCAAAATCAGCAGATCCAAAAGCTGCCACTGCAAAAACAACTTCTGACGATTCAAAATCTGAAAAAACATCTACTGCTTCTCAAACCACTCCTTAAAAGAAAACTAGAAGCAATAAAACACAAGAAACTCAAACAGTTGAAAACATAACTGTATAAAAACAAGATAAACCCACTCAAACTACAGTTACTAAGGAAGGGTTAATTCAAATAAGTAAATCACAACCTTCATTCAATATACAAACTGAAATTGTAAAGTTACAAATACCAATTTCTTTGACAGAATTGGTAAAACATGATTTGTATAAAACAACTATCACTGAAACATTAAACATGAATGATGGATAAGACTCTATAAACTTGAATGATGATCAACCAGAGTTGATTTTTGGCCCTGATGTAAATGGAAAGCATCAAGATGGATCATTTCCTCCATTCTACATCAGTTTAACTATTCATGACTAAATCTTACATAACAAAATGTTAGATTCAGGTGCTTCACATAATCTAATTCCCAAAGCTATAATGGAAACCCTGAACTTAGACATTACAAGGCCTTACAAAGATTTATTTTCATTTGATTGTAGCAAAGTAAAATTCCTAGGTTTAATCAAATATTTGTGTGTAACATTAGTTCAATATCCTGGTAAGAGTATACTTATGGACATTGTAGTAGCTGATATCCCACCCAAATATGAAATGTCATTATCTCGCTCATGGGGAGCAAAATTACAGGTATCTCTACAATTGGACATGTCTTATGCTACTATATCAGTTTTTGGTCAACCAAAGAAGTTATATAGGGAAAAATTGATGAAATATATGGTAAGTAGTGTAGAAAGATCAATAAATTTCCCAATTTACGCTACACCTACTGACCTAGATTCATTCATCCTATGTTACTTTGAAACTGATAATGAAATCAAAACTGAACCAAAGGAGAAAAGGAAAACACAAAACAATGACAATATCTTTCAAGAATATTTATGGCATTTAGATTTTGATGGATCAGTAAACAAGTTAGGAGCAGGAGCAGGAGTTTGGATAACTAATATAGAGAAAAATCATGTAGAAGGCCATGCTTTCAGACTAAATTTTAAATGTACCAACAATATGGCTGAGTATGAATCCCTCATTTTAGGACTCCAGATTATCAGAAACTTAGGAGGTGAAAGAATAGCAATAATGGGAGACTCAGAGTTGATTGTAAAACAAATTAATGGTGAATATTCTGTTTACAATCCTAGACTAGGCCGATATAGAGAGACTGTACTAGATTTGATTGATGATTTGTTGGAATGTAATTTCTTTGCAATACCAAGAAAGAAAAACTTACAAGCACACTCCTTAGCAACCTTTTCTAGTACTTGTAATTTACCTTTTCATCCCAATCATAAGTATACTGCAGAAGTAAAACACAGAACAATAATTCCAAACAACCTCAAATATTGGAAAATTTTCTCACAAGACCAACAAATTTACCATTTTATGAATAATGAAGGTGAATTTCAGAATTATAAAATAGATATAGATTGTACCATAGACCAAGATTTAGATAATGAAATTGATTTGAATAATGTAGATGTAAATAAAGTAAATTTTGCTAGACCTACTAAATTCAGTCAATCAGATATAGATAAATTAGAGAGGCTAGAAATTGATGAGATAATTGATGATGAATCAGATATATTAAATCTCAAAAATAATTTCTTACCAAAAGGTTTAACTCCTTTAGAAGATTTATTTCACTCAAATGATGTTGCTAGAAAACCCAAAATGGAGCCACTTAGATATGATATTGAGGAATGTAACATTGGCACAGAGTTAAAACCCAAAATGATCAAACTTTCCAAAGCCTTACCTCAACAAGAAAAGGAAAAATATATTGCTCTTTTTAAGGAATTTCAAGATGTCTTTGCTTGGAGTTATGAGGAACTAAAATCCTATGACACCAACATAATTCAGCATAAAATCCCTATAAAAGAAGATCAAAAGCCTTTTAAATAAAAGTTAAGGAGGATCAACCTTGTTTTGATGCCCTTAATAGAAAAATAACTGAAAAGAATTTACGATGCATAGATAATTGCTCCAATTAGATATTTTGATTGGGTTTCTAACCTAGTTCCAACCAGAAAAAAGACAGGAGAGATTAGATTATGTGTCGATTTTAGGAATCTAAAAAAGCATCCTTAAAATATAATTATCCTTTACCAAAAATGGATCACATTTTACAAAGGGTAGTTGGTTCTTCTAGGATTTCACTTTTAGATGGATTTTTAGGATACAACCAAATTTTAGTCCAACCAGAGGATCAAGCCAAAACAAATTTTACTCCTCCTTGGGGCACTTTTATGTATGTAAAAATGCCTTTTGGTTTAATAAATGTAGGGGCTACCTTTCAAAGAGATATGGATATAGCCTTTGTAAAGGAAATTCGTGAATTATTAGTAATTTACTTAGATGACATAACTGTATTTTCTAACACTGATTATGAACACTTGGATACCCTTAGACAAGTCTTTATTAAATGCAGAAAGTTTGGCATCTCTTTAAACCCTAAGAAAACCTTATTTGGATTAGAAGAAGGCAAGTTACTAGGACACATAATATCTAAGGAAGGAATTAGAATAGATCTTGCAAGAATAGAAGCAATTCTTAACATTAGTCCTCCAAGAAACATAAAAGAGTTACAAACCTTTCTAGGTAAAATTAATTTTTTAAGGAGATTTATATTAAATTTAGTTGAAATAATTAGAGAACTAAATAATATGCTGAAAAAAGATTCAGTTCTTAAATGGACTATTCAGACCAAACAATCATTTGAATCCATTAAACAGGCCTTAACCAAAACCCCAGTCCTTATAAGTCTTGACTTCAAAAAGGATTTCATCATTTTTTTCATTTTCTTTAGAGCACACCATTGTTGCAGTTTTACTGCAGAAAAATGACTAGGGTTATGAACAACCCATAGCTTTCTTTAGCAGAACACTTAGAGATGCCACTTTGAAATATAACATTATGGAGAAACAAGCCCTAGCTTTGGTAAAGGCCATTAAATATTTCAGAGTGTACATAATCTATTCTCACATCATTGTCTACATCCCAAATGTAGTAGTAAAAGACATTCTAACTCAGGATGGTCCTGATGGTAGAAGAGGTAAGCGGATTGCCAAAATTTTAGAATATGACATAGAGATAAAACCCACAAAACTGATAAAAGGTCAAGGTTTAGCCAAACTCGTGGATGAATCAAATTGTCATGCCTTAGACATAAATTTTATTGCCCAAGTAGATGATCAGGAAGAGATGGTGACTCCAGAGATTAGTGAAGCCTTTTCAGACTCACCATGGTATGTAGATATTATATTTGTATTACTAAACTTACAAGCTCCTCCTGGATTATCAAGAACAAAAGCTAGATTCATAAAGCTAAAGGCAATAAGATTTTGTATTTTAGACAATGTACTTTTTTGGAAAGATCAAAATGTGATTTTATTAAATTGTTTGTTAAAAGAAGAAGCTGACAAAGTATTACAAGAATTTCATTCAGGTGACTGTGGAGGACATCTCTACTAGAAGACTACTGCAGATAAAATTATGAGACTTGGTTTTTACTAGCCTACTTTGTTTGCAAATGTTAAAAGGTATGTGACATCCTGTCACAAGTGTAAAATATTTGAGGGTAAGAAAAAGCTGTTACCCCTTCCCTTAAAGCCCATCTCAACAGAAATGCCATTTCAACAATGGGGTCTTGACTTCATTGGTGAAATTCACCCCCCATCATCAGCCCGACACAATTGGATTTTGACAGCCACTAACTATTTTACCAAGTGGATTGAAGCCACACCCTCTAGGCAAGCCACAAATACTGTCATTATCTCCTTCTTAGAAAGCAACATACTTTCAAGATTTGGATGTCCCCAAAAGATAATTACTGATAACGCAACAACATTCAAATCTAAAAATATGATTTACTTTTTCCATAAATATCACATTACCCTAGGCCATTCTACTGCATATTACCCTCAAGGTAATGGCCTAGCTGAATCTTTAAATAAGAGTCTTGTAAACATCATCCAAAAGTTACTAGAAGATAACAAAAAGACTTGGAAAAAGAAGTTAGTCAATGCCTTATGGGCAGATAGACTTACAACCAAAAAATCTATTGGTACATCCCCTTACCAACTTGTCTATGGAATGTATGTTGTTTTTCCATCTGTTAGCTCCTGAATTGGACCCCAGGCTAAAAAGGGAAAAACAGGGTAACAACTAAACCACGCTCAGCCTTGTAGCTATCCCTACAAGGACAGGAGAGGGCTCTCTCCGTAAAAATAGATATTCAATAAAACACAATAGTGGACTGATATTAGGCTAGGTAAAATGATGGGAAAAAGGTTTTAATAAAATAAATGAATTTTCAGGGATGTGTGGGACAAAAAGGGACAGTTTGAAACTGGGAATTAAATCAGGACACAGGGTATTTCATGGGGCAAGATAGGCAGGAAAATTAGCAATTAAAATTTAGCAAGGATGGGATGGAAAGACTGGTGAGGAGCTGAAAAGGGCATGATCAATGGATCCCTTTCAAACAGAAGAAAAAACACAGAATATGAATGATTTCCCAAGGCAGGGCATGAAAATGGATCCTACCTTTCTATCTTGAAAGCATTCAAAAATAGATGTTTATGAATGAGAGGTGAAAAATAACAATTTACATATGAAACAAAGGAGAAAAAAAAATGCTAAATCTCATACCACATGTATCCCACAAATCAGAGCTGCATCTCTTACTAATCCCTGTCAAACTGTACAATGGAGCGCAAAATGTTCTTCCACACTTTTCCCCTATTGTTGAATTACCAAATTCAGACTAATGATTTAAAATTACAATAAATAAGCTGAAATGTGGGAACATGGATCCACATAAAAAGGGAGTTGTTCTGACAGCTCAAAAACTGAAGTACAATCATAGAAAATAAATACAACAATATGCCCTTGAAAACAAGGGACAACATTACATTTGACCACTTGGAGATTTCGTTGTTATGCTGTATGAAGGAAAAATAGGCAATCCGAAAGCAGATTTCCTACTTTGCTACTGTTGTAACAATCTTTGCTTATTTTAGCTCTCGACCTTTGACTGTCGCTTTGCTTTCCTTTATTTCTTTTGAATAAAATGACTTTTTCAATAAAACGCTTTGAAACGAAACTATGCCTTTAGTGAAGGGAATATATATTTTTTTTTAAATGAAAGGAGCGAAGGAAAGGAGGCAGGACCCACATCGCAATCGAAATCGGAAGAGGTGGGAGGGGGAATACAATCATATAATTAACGTTTGAAAATATAAATTGCGTTGGTGCCAATCTCAAGTGCCAATTGCGAGTGCCAATTGCAATCGGGATCGAGGAGAGGTGAAGGCGCATGGGAAGTAACATGAACTTCGATGCGATGGGAGAAAGGCCTTTGTAAAATAAATTTAAAACAAAATTTAATCCAACAAAGGGGAAAAAGTTTATTATAATGAATGGGCGGAAAAGTTGAGTGGTGGACCAGAGGGCCAATCGGGATCGGGGATCGGAAGGAGGGAGAGATGTCACATATTAAATTGTCGATTGTCGATGGCCCGATTGGCTGTGGGCCATCGAATGGAGTGGGGCGATCGACAGCTGTGGAATGGTTGGGAGTTTCGAAATCAGGGAAGGGCTTTAGGAAGTGCCGATGAGAATGCTCCGATCGGGTGTGAACCGTCAGATCAAATGGCAAGATCGACGGTGGGAACACTAATCAGAGGTTTTTCCATTGGGAGTAGGCCATCGGGGAAGGGCTTTAGGAAGTGTCGATGGGAATGCTCTGATCGAGTGTAAGCCGTCGAATCAAA
The DNA here is from genome assembly GCA_034641835.2 of Pinus albicaulis. NCBI lineage: Eukaryota > Viridiplantae > Streptophyta > Pinopsida > Pinales > Pinaceae > Pinus > Pinus albicaulis. Next base: position 1,079,774,258 of record CM076570.1, on the reverse strand, counting down.
TGGTAAGATCGACGGTTGTGATGTTAATCGGAGAGTTGGCCATCGGGGGTAGGCCATCAGAAGTCACAATCGCATCGGAGTTTTTGAACAACGAGTCAATCGGGGCGCTTGTGTTGATATTGCGATGCGATCGAGGAAATAACTTAAGGCAACGGGTTTTAAATATAAGTTCGATTTATATTACAATGTTTCAAAGCATGGAGGGGAAGTGGTTTGGGAACGGATTGATGTATTAATGCGATTTTTCCATCGGAAGGGGGGAAAAGGGATTTTTAGGGGGAATATTAAACTTTAAACACAAAATTAAGGGAAAAAATGGGAAATAGGGATTATATGAGGACATAGGGAATTTTAATTCACTTAAGCACAAAATTCAATCCAGAAGTCAGTTTTAAGAGTGAAGTATACCATTGGAAAGCTCTTTCCGAGATCTTTCTGATGGATCTACTTGGAAGATGATTTGGCGCTGAGCATGCTGCGAGAAACTTCTCTGAATGCAGGATGATGACTTTGCGGAGATGACAGCTTCTGTTCTGTGACTTATTACACATGATGATATAGAATTACAAAATGAATAATAATAATGGCAAAATATCACGTTTTCACCTCAAAACATGGTTTTGAGGTGAAAATTACATCAAGCTGAATAAAATGTCTCTTCAATCTTCCAGGTGCTGTGACTTTGAATTTATTGACTTCCTCATGACCTTGCTAATATTTATTGACATTTTGACTCATTAATTAGACCACGGTGATACCATAGAAACTAATGAGACCCATCCTATGACCCATTGACATGATTTTGAGAATAAAAGTGACTAATGACTAAAGACCATAGAGAGGAAAATTAGCAAGTACTTCACGAGGGAAAACTAATGAAAATTTTACTACCATCAATGAATCCATGACCTAGCGGAATGGTGAAATTCATTTGGTATGAGACACCTAATATGCAAATGCAAAAGATCAGTTTTGATCATTGATGGCAGCATGACTAGACTGACACTAACATTGGCTCCAATGGGGATGGTATCTCCTTGGAGGTGCCAAGAACACCGTAGACCAAGTAGCCTTATTCATTGGGCATGGAGTCAAAAATACTTAAAACTGACACAATGCAAACTGACTCAGAAGTGACTCAAGACTAAGACTGAAACTAAAATGAAACCAAACCATACACATATCACCCAAGTTTTATAGCCTTCACCTCGGGCCCCAAACTTGAATGACTGTGAATTTGAACTCCGATAAAAAAAATAACATGGTATATACAATGATTATGAGATAGATTCTGATCCCTATCTTGAACAATGGTAGTGCTTCAATAGCCTACCATTTACTGCTCCACCCGGACAATCCTGGCCATCCATTTCTGAAAGCAAGAAGGAATTCTATCCCTTGTATGATGTAATTCTGTATGGTCCCTTCCAAAGGTTTTCAAACTTACCGTGTTTCCCTTTGTCTTCATTTCTTGCATCCCATTTCAACACTACATCATCCAGCTGAAACTTCTCTGCTTTAGTCTTCCTGTCATAGATCTTTTTAATCTTCTCCTATAATTGACTCACTTTCTGGGACACTTCTTCTCTTGTTTGTTGAAGGTGGATCATCTGGTTGATCCTTCACTGGTTGTCATCATCTTCGTTGCCAACTTCTTGTAACAATTTCATAATTGGAACTATAAGAGAAGTAGGAAAGGCAGCATCAGTACAATAAACTAGCTCAAAAGGTGACATACCTATTGATTTTTTATTGCTAACTCTGTCCACCCACAGTGCATTGATGAGCTTTCGGTGCCAATTTATTTTGTTCGCCTCCAGCATTTTCTTAATTATATTCATCAGCGATTTGTTCAATGACTCTGCCAAGCCATTGCCTTGTGGATAATACAATGTTGAATGGCCTAGCACGATGTTGTATTTGTCACAGAAATTGACCATTTTCTTTTATCAGAACATTGCTGCATTATCTATCACAATTTTACATGGGCAACCAAAACTGGATAAAATGTTCGATTCAAGGAATTGAATAATTACCGTGTCTGTTGCTTGCCTGGCATGGATGGCCTCGATCCATTTCGTGAAGTAATTTGTCCCAGTAAATATCCATCGATGCTGTGCTGAGGACGCAGGATGTATTTCTCTTATGAAATCGAGCCCCCACTGCTAAAAAGGCGCGTTCACTGAAACTGGTTTCAAAGGAAGAGGCAACAATTTCTTCTTCCCTTGGAAGATTTGGCATTCATGACAATTCATCACTGTTTTATATAAATTATAAAATAATGTGGGCCAATAATATCCAGCTCTCAACACCTTGTTGGATGTAGTTTTCCAAAACAAGTGACCACCATAGTCACCTTTATGGAAATCGTGCATTACCTTCTGAGCTTCTTCTTTAACCAAGCAGTTGAGCAGAACGCCTCCTGGATCCTTCCAATATAGAGCATTGTTTAAAATACAATATTTTGCAGATTTAAGCTTCAGATATCTACCTTTACTCTTAGGCATGTCTGGAGGAGGTGACAGATGCTAAAGAACATAAAAAATATCTGAATACCAAGGGGACTACAGAAAAATATCTAAAACTGAAAGCACCAAACCTTCATCTTCATCTTCTGCTACTACTGTTAGGAGGTTTATCTCTAAAGCACACAGATTTGATCGAGCCATCAATTTCACCAAGCCTTGGCCTTTGATCAACTTCGTGGGCTTGATCTCCAGATCGTACTCCAACATAGCTGCTATCCATTTGCCTCTTCGACCTTCTGGATCGGTTTGCATCAGCACATCGTTGACTGCTGCATTAGGGACATATGCTATAGTATGTGAATGCAGAATATAGACCCTAAAATCCTTTAATGCCTTGATAAGGGCCAATGCCTGTTTTTCAATAATATTATATCTTAAAGCAACATCTCTAATAGTCCTACTGAAAAATGCAATTGTATTTTCTACTTCATCTCTCTTTTACATTAAAACAACAGCCATAGTATGCTCAGATGCAAATGAAAATATGATAAAATCTTGAGTATAGTCGGGGCTGATCAAAACTGGGGCATTAGACAAAGAAAACTTTACCAAATTGAATGACTTGATAGCTTCTTCACTCCACTTAACAATGTTGTCCTTCTTCAACATATTGGTCATTTCTCTCAAATGTTCAGCCAAGTTGGGTATAAATCTGCGTAAAAAGTTCATCTTATCATTGAAGGCCTGAATCTCTTTCTTATTTCGTGGCAGATCTATGAGTTGAATTACCTCCACTCTTGCTGGATCAATGCGGATGCCATCTTTAGAGATGATATGTCCTGGCAATTTTCCTTCATCCATGGCAAAAATACTTTTTTTGGGATTGAGAGAAATCCCAAACTTTCTACAATGCTGAAAAACCACTCTTAAATGGTGCAAATGCTCATCATATGAACCTGAAAATACTGTCAAATCATCCAAATAAACAACCAGAAAAACATCTTTTTCGTTTGCGAAAGCGATGTCCATTGCACGCTGGAAGGTGGCTCCAGCGTTCTTCAGTCCGAAGGGCATCTTAGCATACTGGAAGGTTCCCCAGGGTGTTGTGAAGGCAGTTTTATCTTGGTCCTTCTCATGCACCAAGATCTGGTTGTACCCTGAGTAGCCATCAAGTAGTGACATCCTAGATGCTCCAACTACTCTTTGCAGAATATGGTCCATTTTTGGAAGTGGATAATTATCCTTTAAGGATGCCTTATTCAAGTTCCAAAAATCTATACATAATCTTATTTCTCCAGTCTTCTTACGCACTAGGACCAAATTTGAAATCCAGTCAGAAAATCTAATAGGAACTATGATACCTACTTTGTACAGTCTATTTACCTCCTTTTCGATGGATGTCAGCAGCTTTGGATTTATTCTTCTCAGCTTCTATCTGAAAGGCTTGTGATCTGGCTTGATTGGGATAGTATGCTGGATTATGTTCTTGTCATACACTTTCAAATCTGAATAATCCCATGCAAATACATCAGAAATTTTAGAAAGAAATTTAACATACTTCTCCTTTACCTTTGGGGATAATTCCTTTGACAATTTGACAAACTTGGGCTGGTCAGCTGTTCCAATATTCACATCTTCAATTCCTTTCTCTGTGGGCACCTAGCTTGGCTTCTTTGCAACATCATCCTGGTCAAAAAGCTCCTCTAGAGGTATGAGACCTCTAGGAATCACATTATCCTTTAGCTGCAATATGTCCATTTGATTTGCTTCTAACTCCTAGTCATCAACCTCATACTCACCCTCTATTGGAGTATCTTTAAATTTTCCATCACCCTGCAAAAATGCATTAATCTCATTATCATCCCAAAATACTTGCCAATACCTTAAATTTTCCAGGATAGTAGGCCTATGTTTGACATGGATCTCAAACTTATTGTTGGAGTTCATCGGAATCTTTAAGTTGCTTGCAGTAGTGGCAAGTGAATCCGCAATGAGGTTCTGCATCCTGGGCACTGTTGTCAAAGTATACTCTGGGAATGTTTTCAAAATGTCCAGGACTGCATTTATGTATGCCCTTAATCTTGGATGCTTAGCTTGGTACTCTCCTTTCACCTGTTTGATTATCAATTCGGAGTCACCATACACAGATATCCTATTTGCATTCAACTTCTTTAAAATTTTGAGATCTGCAATCAAAGCCACATATTCTGCTTCATTGTTATAGCAATCAAAAGCTAACTTATAAGCACAAACTCTAACATTTTTGGGAACCTTCTCAGACTGGAAAACAGGGCTCCTAATCCATATTCCAATACCAGCTCCATCCTTACCAACAGCTCCATCAAAATCCATACTCCACAGGCCTTCTTCTTCTTCTTGAAGATGATGGAAATTTGTTTCTTTTTCTTCTTTACCTTGGCTAATTTCTGGCTGTTCACTATCCTTTTGCTGCTGGCAGGTAGGAGGCTTAGAAGTGTTTGCTGCTTTATCCTTTTCCTGTTTAAGGACTTCTCTGAAATTCTCTGAAATCTTAGGTATTTCATCAACTTGTACCAACTAAAAATTCTCATAATTTAAACCACCATTTGAATACAAGACAAAGGACTCTAGATCTGTGTGAACTACATTAATGGGATGGTTTACAAGATTCTCTTTGCTTGTAATCATATATTTAATTTTCTTTTCCCTATATAACTTTCTCAACTGGCCAAATATAGGGATAGTGGCATAAGAGAAGTCAAGCTGCATGGTTCCCTTAAGTTTTGCACCCCAAGAACTAGATAGAAGCATTCCAAACCTTGGTGGGACATCAGCAACAACTACATCCATCAAGACATTCTTTGCTGGAATCTGATCTAAAGACACTGCCAAATCTTTGATTAGACCAATACAATGGACCCTACTCGAGTCAAAGGAATACAAATCATGATATTTTCGAGTGATATCAAGGCCTAGCTTCTCCATGACAGCTTTGGGCATCAAATTATGTGAGGCCCTAGAGTCTAACATAGCGTTATGAAGGATAAACTCATGTACTCTAAGACTCAGGTAAAAATGAGGGACTTCATTTTCTTCATATTCTTCTGTGGCTAGACCGAAAATAAGTTCAAGGTAGTCATCTTCTACATTAACCATATCAGAGACAGAATCTATTTGCAAGACTTTGGACACTTGAGTTTTATATGCGCTATTCTTCACCAACTCTGTGAGGGGCATAGACACTTTTAACTTAGAAATTTCATTTTCTAAATTAAAGGAGGGAGCTTTTTCTACCTCTTTAATGGGTGGGTATTTCTTCTTTGTTTTCTCCTTTCTTGAGCTCTGTTGTTTCTTTTCATTTGTTGTATTAGTAACTGCAGGTGCTTCGCTAGAAGAAGGGTTGGCCGACTCTTTTTCTTTCTTCTGTGCATCGTTCTTCATTTGGATTTCTTTTCTCTTTTGAATGGGACTGATTGTAACCTCTCTGTTCCTTAAAGAGTACTGCCTTCGCTGAGCCAATAGAGCATTCATATACCCTCTCTGGTAGTCATCGGACTCTTCTTCCAATGCTGTGTCATTGGCCAAAATGAAATTTTGGTCTTTTTGAATGTTTGGAGTCGCCACTGTGTATTCTTCGTCTTCTGTGAGGAAAATTGATGCACCATTAGCTGTGAAAAAGTGATTAGCCTCAATCACATGATCATCATCATCTGAATCTGTCCCTTGCACGTAGTTCTGCTGCAATGGAGTTTTAATCTGTTGCTGTGGTGGAGCAGCTTGGTCCTGCGTTCTTTGCTCTCTCTATTTGATTCTAAATTGCGGTTGTTGTCCTCTGAAATTCGGATTTCTTATTTGAGGCTCAGGTCTATCCGCAATGGTCAACATATCAACCATTTTTTCCACTGTTTTGATCAGAGTGTCCATTTTGCTTTCTGAAGGAGAGGCCTCCTCTTTTACAGTGACTCTTTTCTCAGCTCTGGTTCGTGCTCTTTTAGCCAGCAGATTAGCTTCAACGCTTACTGCTATCTTTTGCATGTCTTCAAGTGAAGACGTGTCTCTTTCATGTAGCTGATATGCCATGTCGGCATCAAAACCATCAGGAAATTTCAGCAATGCTAATCCCACAAGAGGCTTCAAGTTAGCTGCGATAGCATTATATACAACATTAAATCTTAAACAATAGTCTTTCACGGTTTCACCCACATTTCTTTTAATATTCTTGTATTCAGACAGAATTTGGAGTGGGTTCTTCTTTACCTCCCACCGGTCTAAAAACTGTGTGTGCAACTCTTGTAAAGTGCGAATTGAGCCTGGTGGTAAGGCTCTAAAACACTTTCTGACTTCACCTTCGAAACTTTGAACAAACAACCTGGTTGTTACATTCTCTGCTTCAACCTCATGCAAATCAAAAAAGTCATTCATTTTACCAACATGCTGCTGAGTTGTAACGCTCTGAGTGGCATCAAAGATGGGAATTTTTCTTTGATAGTCAGCAGGCATGTCATTGAGAACCTGGGGTAAAACCAGGGGTGCATACCTGGCAGCCATAACTCTGGGTGGATTTACAACAGGATTTGTAGGATTTAAGGGAGGTGTTGATGGAGGAGATGATAACTGGGAATTGAATGTAGGGGATGCAGATGAATTAGGAGGAGGTAATGCAGATCTTGACAACTCTGAAGGCTCGGGAATATTAGTTACAGTGATGGACTGAGGGGAATTTAAAATGTAATCATCAATGGAGGAATTCGCTCTTTGGAATTCAATATCTACAAGGAAGTCAGGATCTAAAACTGTATCATCAATGTCGTTTTCAGACTTATTCCTAAATAAAGAAAGTTGAAAATTCTCGTCAAAGGTAAGATCTTCTACAAAAAACCACTCAATGGGCCAAGTATAGGATCTAAAGACAGGTCTGGGACTTAATGATCCTTCTTGTCTTCTGACAATTCTTGGGATAAGATTTGGATTTTCAAACATAGGGGGAGGATTTGGATCTGGATTAGCCCTGGTGTATCTTCTTGAAGCCAGTGTGTGTAAATCTTCTACTGTACAAAAATTTTGTTCAGCCTAACAGACTCTGAAAATTATTTTCTGAGCTGAGGAATTTACAAGAGGAATACTTTACTGGGGTGATCTAACTTTATACTAAAACTTCCCCAGTATGGTCGCCAGAGATGTTAGCTCCTGAATTGGACCCCAGGCTGAAAAGGGAAAAACAGGGTAACAACTAAACCACGCTCAACCTTGTAGCTAGCCCTACAAGGACAAGAGAGGGCTCTCTCCGTAAAAATAGATATTCAATAAAACACAATAGTGGACTGATATTAGGTTAGGTAAAATGATGGGAAAAAGGTTTTAATAAAATAAATGAATTTTCAGGGATGTGTGGGACAAAAATGGACAGTTTGAAACTGGGAATTAAATCAGTACACAGGGTATTTCATGGGCAAGATAGGCAGGAAAATTAGCAATTAAAATTCAACAAGGATGGGATGGAAAGACCGATGAGGAGCTGAAAAGGGAACGATCATTGGATCCCTTTCAAACAGAAGAAAAAACACAGAATATGAATGATTTCCCAAGGCAGGGCATGAAAATGAATCCTACCTTTCTATCTTGAAAGCATTCAAAAAGAGATGTTTATGAATGAGAGGTGAAAAATAACAATTTACATATGAAACAAAGGAGAAAAACAAATGCTAAATCTCATACCACATGGATCCCACAAATCAGAGCTGCATCTCTTATTAATCCCTGTCAAACTGTACAATGGAGCGCAAAATGTTCTTCCACACTTTTCCCCTACTGCTAAATTACCAACTTCAGACTAATGATTTACAATTACAATAAATAAGCTGAAATGTGGGAACATGGATCCACAGAAAAAGGGAGCTGTTCTGACAGCTCAAAAACTGAAGTACAATCATAGAAAAGAAATACAACAATCTGCCCCTGAAAACAAGGGACATCATTACATTTGACCACTTGGAGATTTCGTTGTTATGCTGTATGAAGGAAAAATAGGCAATCCGAAAGCAGATTTCCTACTTTGCTGATGTTGTAACAATCTTTGCTTATTTTAGCTCTCGACCTTTAACTGTCGCTTTGCTTTCCTTTATTTCTTTTGAATAAACTGACCTTTTCAATAAAACGCTTTGAAATGAAACTATGCCTTTAGTGAAGGGATTTAAAAAAAAAAATGAAAGGAGCGAAGGAAAGGAGGCAGGACCCGCATCGCAATTGGAATCGGAAGAGGTGGGAGGGGGAATACAATCATATAATTAACATTTGAAAATATACATTGCGCTGGTGCTAATCGCAAGTGCCAATTGTAAGTTCCAATCGCAATCGAGATCGAGGAGAGGGGAAGGCGCATGGGAAGTAACATGAACTCCAATGTGATGGAAGAAAGGCCTTTGTAAAATAAATTTAAAACAAAATTTAATCCAACAAAGGGGAAAATTTTTATTATAATGAACAGGTGAAAAAATTGAGTGGTGGGCCAGAGGGCCAATTGGGATGGGGGATCGGAAGGAGGGAGAGATGTCACATATTAAATTGCCGATTGCCGATGGCCCGATTGGCTGTGGGCCGTCGGATGGAGTGGGGCGATCGACGGCTGTGGAATGGTCGGGAGTTTCGCAATCGGGGAAGGGCTTTAGGAAGTGCCAATGAGAATGCTTCGATTGGCTGTGAGCCGTCAGATCAAATGGCAAGATCGATGGTGGGAACACTAATCAGAGGTTTTGCCATCAGGAGTAGGCCATCAGGGAAGGGCTTTAGGAAGTGCCGATGGGAATGCTCCGATCGGGTGTAAGCCGTCAGATCAAATGGTAAGATCGACGGTTGTGGTGTTAATCGGAGAGTTGGCCATCGGGGGTAGGCCATCAGAAGTCACAATCACATCAGAGTTTTTGAACGATGGGTCAATCAAGGCGCTTGTGTTGATATTGCGATGCGATCGGGGAAATAACTTAAGGCGGTGGGTTTTAAATATAAGTTCGATTTATATTACAATGTTTCAAAAGCATGGAGGGGAAGTGGTTTGGGAACGGATTAATGTATTAATGTGATTTTGCCATCGGAAGGGGGGAAAAGGGATTTTTAGGGGGAATATTAAACTTTAAACACAAAATTAAGAGAAAAAATGGGAAATAGGGATTATATGAGGACATAGGGAATTTTACTTCACTTAAGAACAAACTTCAATCCAGAAGTCAGTTTTAAGAGTGCAGTATACCGTTGGAAAGCTCTTTCCGGGCTCTTTCTGATGGATCTGCTTGGAAGATGATTTGGTGCTGAATATGCTGCGAGAAAATTCTCTGAATGTAGGATGATGACTTTGCGGAGATGACAGCTTCTGAGTTGTGACTTGTTACACATGATGATATAGAATTACAAAATGAATAATAATAAAGGAAAAATATCACGTTTTCACCTCAAAACATTTTTTTGAGGTGAAAATTACATCAAGCTGAATAAAATGTCTCTTCAATCTTCCAGGTGTTGTGACTTTGAATTTATTGACTTCCTCATGACCTTGCTGATATTTATTGACATTTTAACTCATTAATTAGACCACGATGAGACCCTAGAAACTAATGAGACCCATCCTATGACCCACTAACATGATTTTGAGAATAAAAGTGACTAATGACTGAAGACCATAGAGAGGAAAATCAGCAAGTACTTCATGAGGGAAAACCGATGAAAAATTTACTACCTTCAATGAATCCATGACCTAGCGGAATGGTGAAATTTATTCGGTATGAGACACCTAATATGCAAATGCAAAAGAGCAGTTTTGATCACTAATGGCAGTATGACTAGACTGACACTAACACCATCTTCCTTAGGAGTACCAGTAATGAGGATTATCCAAGAATTACAAGTTGAACGAAATGACACACAAAGAAGGATTAATCAAACTATTCACTTGCAGCAAAAAAAGAAGAAGTTTATATTAAGTCTCAAGTTATCTGGGATAAGATAAAGAAAAATTTTGACAGAAAGAGTAAAGAAGATGATTTATATATTGGAGACAAAGTGTTAAAATGGGATTCAAGAAGAGAAGAGAAAGGTAAACATGGAAAATTTGATTTTCTATGGAAAGGACCTTATGTTATTTATGGTTACAGAGGTAATAATGCTTTCTTTCTAAAAGAAATGGATGGATCAACTATGCTAGATGGACCAGTATATGGCAGAATGTTGAAGCACTGCTACTCCTTAGAGATAGTTAGTTTCATTTAATTTGATCATTGTACATATACATTGAAGATTTTAGATTAGATTGGATGTTTTCCTAAAAAATTTGAAGCCTAGAGAGAAGGCCCTAAGCTTTGAGAGGTAAAATATCATAAAGTATGAATAATTGCAGATATCAGAAGACAATTACAGGGTCATCACATTCAAAATCCAAAGGCTACTAGTCTTAAAGTTCTTGACATTTCACCAGGAAATGACATCCCCATGTGGAGCCACTGTTAGGGTCATATAATAATAGGATTCATAATTTTTTAATTGACTATGATTAGTCTTGTAAATATGTACATACCTTGCTTTCTGCAAGTTGTTTTCCCATATTTGAAAATAATAAAAAAAGGAAAAGAGGGTAAAAAGTCCTAAAAGAAATATCAAAGGACTTAGAAAAGAAAAGATTACAAAAAGAATAAAAATGGACCCCAAGTGAAAAAATACATGAAAGTGAGCAAATCCAAATGCCACTACTATTTAATTTTATTGCAAGAATAATGATTATGTGCGGATTGTCAATAAAAGCCATAATCCATGATCAGTTAAATAGTTTAATCTTAACTTTTCATGCTTTGAATTTCATGTTTTAGATAGAGAATAAAGATATGTCAAACAATTTAAACTTGACAAATCAGTAGATAGTTAGAGAATAAATAAGGAGCTCAACAGTTTAATATGAGCCCTCGGATGAAATAAGGTTAGAGTTAGATAGTTTTAATGTTTTGAAAGAAAAATGGATTTAGGGTTGCAAGCTTAAATGCACCCATGCAAATGAAGTAAAAAATGTTAGAAATAATGTTGGGTAGGTAGAAAGCATTTGTGCAAGACATGTAATAAAGCATCATCGGACAAAAATAACTAATTTCCCCTCCCCCACAATGATCCAGTATTCTAAACCTCCAGTTAAAAAGGCTCAGAGCATTTCTCTGACTTCTATTGGGACCGTACCCAAGGCTCAATAACGGATTGATTAAAAATATTAGATTCCCTACACAAAACCCATTTCATCAGCATATTCACCCTTTTCCAAAACTATGATCCCTTTCCTAAGAAAAATACCTTTTTTGTTTAGTGAAAGTAAAAACTGTACTTAATTAATTTCATTTTCATTCAAAAAACACTCAAAAACCTACAAAATGAATTCTATCCTAAGTCTATGTGTAAAAATCAAAATGGGACAAATTATGCTTAAATGACCTATTTTACACTTTATTTAGTTTAAATCTATGTATTTTAATTCATCTCATTCATTACATTTTCCATTTCATATTAACCTCTAACCTAAAGTATTAAATCCTTATAAAACAACCCTTCCTGTATATATTAATTTCTTTATATATTAAATACCCCAAAAGCCCACTTATTTTAAGTTAAAACCTATGTTTATTTATCCCACATGCTAAATAAACCCCCGGTCTTTCCCATAGGTTTAAACATATTATATAATTTAATCCTACCCTATGGTTTTAAAACATGTAAAAATGTTTTATTTACCATATAATCCATCTCGCACCATTGATTATAAAAACATTAGTTAATGTTTTTATAACATTACCCCACCATATCAATAAAAAAAACATCAATTTATGCATTTTAAACTATGTTTTAATACATTTCATTAACCCCTCCGCATTAACAAACCCCAGACCCCACCTCCTGCGATCGAGCAACTCTAGAACTAATCTCATCCGTTCGCATTGGCCCTCCCAAATCCGACGATCCAAAGGCCATATCGTAAATTAAGTTGCACGATCATAACTTTTTTCAAACCATGCGAAATAGGTGGTTTCACCTCTTTCTCTCTCCTCCACAAGGCCGAGCCTTATTGGATCACATCCAATCCAACTAAAACCATTTACAACTTATTTCCTACACGATAACCACTTGCGGTTTTCGTCTTCAAAACTCAAAACCACCATTTGACTCGATGTGACCGCCATTAATTGCAGGCTATTCTAAACCTAAAAAACGCTTAATAAACTTCTGAATTGTGCCATTAAGTCATTTTTTTGCACTATTTCACTACATGCATCCTCCTGACTCAGAAAATTAAGCCTGTGCTTTGTTTTAAAACCTAGAACCTGCAAAAACCTGTATTTGCAGCCAAAAGACTTCAGAAAGTTTCCAAAAACCATCAAAAGATACCATGGACCTATCAAAACAACTCAGAAACTGTTACAAAGACCTATACCTGTGCAAACAGGTATTTTCCAAGAAAAACAAACATGTTATCATTTGAAAAGAATTTTCTGAAGGAATTGAATACAATAAAGAGCTTATTTACTCCAAGAAAACTTCTAGTTCCCCGAAAAAGAGCTAAAACCCTATCAAAATTTTGATAATACCCTATTTTAAATACTGCATTCAATTTAAAGGAGAAAATCGAGTTTATTTTAGCCTTTACAGACTTTGAAAGACTCTTAAATTGCCCAAAAATCCTTTGTAGGTAACCCTAACCCTCTGCGCCCTATTTGAATCAAATTTTAGTCCAATATTCACTGGAAAAAGCATAAGAAACCCCTGTTTCTTATTTTATAAACCTATGAAAGTCTGTAGTACAGTTTGAAATTAAAATTGAAGTTGAAACCTAAGGAAAAAACAAGTTGTTCCTATTTTCATCCAATAACCTCTGTTAAAGTCAAGAAATACTTTGGTAAACCATTTAAGCTTACAGAAGAATCCAGAAAGCCTAAAAATAGAGTTTCAGTAATCCAGAAAGCCTAAAAATGCCAAAATCCACTCCAGTTATGTCTTCAAAGACTGAAATCATTGTGAATCCTCTACAACCTCCTGTTGTAGACATTGAACACACCCCCTTAGCAAATGTGGACTACAAAATAGTAGATCCAATAATATAATTCAATTTGTTAGACCTTCACAACTGGAGCTTTGAAAATTCTTTAGATCAAGTGGAAGAAGTCCAAATTTGGGAATCAAATATACCCAAATATGTTGTTCCAGTCACTCATCCATGTCCAGAGGTTATTAGGTTGTGTCAGAACTATTATGTACCTGAACAAAGAGCAATAGTGAATGCAAACAAAGAAATACTGTTTACAATTACTGTTGAGTCCATAAACCAGATGTTACAACTCAAACCTGATCCTAAAGCAGTTCCTTTGTCAATAGAAGCACTTACAAAGTTCTACATTAGCCTTGAATTTCCCAAAAGATTTTAGATCTTCCAAGTGTTCATGCCTTTACATGTGGAAATTCCACAAATCAACCCTCCATATTCTACTTCAAAATTTTCAGAATGTTCAAGGCATGTCATTTCCATGTTATCATTCATCCTAGGATACTTTATATATGAGCATACAAATGAATCAATCCTAGGTTTCCTATCTAGTTTTGCACTAGGACTACCTCCTTATGTCATTTTCAACTATGCTGAATACATTGCTGATAATATCCATGATCAGGTTGTTAAATTGCCAACTGAAGGAGTGTTTAGATCTACATCCTTTCTTTTACATATGTTCTTGTATTTTCAAGCAGTTAAGTTTCCTATAACCCTCGAGAAGAAAATCCAATTTCAGTCATTTTTTGAACATATTTGATCAGAAAAGAGTCCACAGAGTTTACTTATTCAGAGTTTTCAGAATTCTTTGTTCATCCATTGATAAACATGTTGACAAACACTGAACAACCAAGGATTAGCGATGAAATGAAGAAAGTTCTACAACTATCAGAGCAGACTAGAACTGAAGATTGGTATTTATATTAAAAACACACAGAAATCAGAGTTTTTGGGTCTAATATTCTACCCTACAAACTACCTAAATAGGTACCAATGAAGGTTTTTGCCTTGGAATACAACAAGAAAATATTAAATTATGATTCTATCAACTTCCTAGCAGCTAAGAAGAAAACACAATTTAAGTTGAAGAATCAAGTGGGACCCTTTATTTGTAATCACAGAGACGCAGAGACAGAAGCAAACAAACAGTTACTTGAGTACATATTTGAAGAAAGTTTCTCATGGAACTATGATCCACAAGGAATATTAAGCAAAATGAGGGTTAAGTGCAAACTAACACCTTACATTCATGAGAAAAAAACCATAGATTTAAAAGTATGTCAATTAAACTGAATGGGTAGAAAACACTTTGGTAGATGTAGTTAAATAGGGTGATACTAGTCACACCTTACAAACTGCAGATCAAAGAGAAAAAGCTACTAAAAGAGTCAGAGAATAAGGAACATACATTGCTAAGACAACAACTAAAACTGGGTTCAAATTAAGATACAATAAAAAGCCTAAGATCAATCTAGTGGATAAAGAGAAAGTGACTATTGAGGTAGAAGACACAGATATCCCCATTAGGGGAATTTTGAGGTCTAAAATGGGCCTCCTAAGGAAAATGTACAATCAAAATTCACTTTATGAGAACCAATCACATTTTAGGGAATGACATCATCTCTAATGGTTGAGGTGGCATTTCTTGAGTTAAATGTACTTACTTGTCACATTCTCAATGGTGGATAAAAACTCATGGTTAACAATGGTAGAGCTCTAAGTACTTTTAAAGTCAAAGTAAAGTACTCATAATAAATGTCATTTCACACTTTTTGAATAAAAATATATTATTGTCATTTCATATTTCTTGAAAGAAACAATGCATGTCCCTATACATTTATTATATTATATTATTTTATTTTATTTTTATATAGTATATTAATTACAAGTTATTATACAATTTAAATATTATAAATTTTAATTAATAGCATATAATATAATTTATAATTTATAAATTTATATTTATATTTTATTTTAAGTTATTTAAGTACAAAGGACAAATGCATTAGTTGTTCAATGATAATGACTTTTTCTTGAAAAGCTCATTCTTATTTATAGTCACATCAATACAATTTTTTTATTAATTCTATTTGATACAACTTTTGAATTGAATTTAACTATGGTTACATGGATTGTGGTGCAAAAAGTGAATTGAAAATTCATAAATATTATTTTATTGGTTTAGCTATTATTTTATTATTTCCTTAGGAGGCGCATTTTAGACCTCAAAAATCTTCTAAATTAGTAACAAATACAGACGCTGCTACAGTCATTACAAATGAACCAGTCACAGATAATTTGAATGAAATAAATCCTGATAATTCAAATACACAGGCGGTAGAGAAATAGCAGAATATGGAGGTATCCTCGTCATAGACAGCAGAGGAAAAATATCTTGATATCAGGGAAAAATATAAACAGATTAAGAAAAAGAATGAAGAGATCAAAAATGAGATTTACTCTCAATATTTGAAACAAACACCAAGTGTTCAAAACATACTTTTATTAGCTTTTGACTATTCAAATAAAAAGTTGATTATGTTAGTGCTTCAACCTACAGTGAAGACTCCAAAGACAATTGCAGACTACAAGAAAGTTGATCTAGAAGTGCCAACAGAAAATATTCATGCACTAGATTAAATAGAATTTCATAGGCAAAGTTCAGAGATGTTATATTCTACCATTACAAAGAAGGCTATGAGTGTCTAAAAACTTCATAATACAATCATAAACATTGTAAAAAGTCTTTCGGTAATAATCACATGCAATGGAACATTGTCGACGCATTTCGAACCAACCAGTGTGGTTCATCAAGCTTCCTCCCATGCTAAAGATCTTAGGATTAAATCTTTAGAAGACTTAGTCATTCAAGTTGGATATGTTCCTGCAAATGTCAAAGCTGCAGAAGAGTTTGTAAAGAAAAGTAATGTTGATATTGCAACATTAAGGAAACAATTCAAGCTTCCATCAACTGAACATCCTCAAGCTAAATAAATTGTACAAGAATAGACTTAGAAAGATGACATGATGAACTTGATTTTTTAGTTAACGGGACATATCAAAGAAATGGAAATTAAAATGGACAAGCTTGTCCATGAAAGGGAAACTACAAAAGTATAGGAAGTTCCTTCAGTAATTCCCATGGTTACTACAACTGTGACTTCAACTCTGGAAAAATAGTTGGCACCAAAAGTACCACTCGCTACTGTAGTGCCAGTGACATCATCCACAACTTCAACTACATAATCATCTACTACAGCAACTGAACATTGAGATGAGGCTAGTAAACCAGTAAAAGCCATGGAAGAAATGTCACTTCAAACAAATGAGATTAACGGATTAAAGAAAGTGATAGACGATCTTGAAGATACAAAGAAACTAGCCCGAATCAATGCCAAAACTCATGAGCAAAGGGCTAATAAGTTAAATGAAGAACTGAAGGAACTACAAAAGGATTTAACCTTAAAAGAGCCAATGTCATATGTGAAAAACCAGTTATGGAATAAAATCATTGAAGCCATCAATGATGTGTGGCCCTCAATCTAAGTAATCTATGAACAAAAATATTTACTGAAGGCCGCACAAGTAGATGTTCAGAAAACAAAAGATGAGCTAGGTGATAGACCTGAGCAAGCCATAGAATTGATCAAGTTTCTCAATAGTAAAAACAAGCAGGAGTTGGAAGAAATAGAAATCACTGATAAGATAGAGACAATCCTTGAAATAAGGAAAGTCATTTCAAAGAAGAATCTGATGAAACAACTTGAAGAGAAATGTGAAAATATGAACATAGCCATAACTAAGTTTATGGTTAAATTTGAAAATTTGAGGCAAAGAAGTTTGCCTAATATTTTGGTCATAAATGATAAACTTATGCCACAGGAGGATTACAATAAGAAAATCAAAGAATATGCAAAAGAGCAAGTGAATAAGACAAAAGGACAAGGAATCTCCACAGGGAAGGTCTTACTCAAGAGTTTTGAAGACTTGTTTTCTCTGCAGTATGAGATAAGAAATTTATTTGTCATAAAACCAACATTTGCTAGATATACCGAGGAAGATGAAAATTTAAGAAAGCTGAAAAAGTTACAAATTCCAAATGATGAAGCTTGGCAATCATTCATTGACTTGCTGTAAAAGTCAAATTGCAGATAAAAGGATAAAATAGTTGGCTGATTTTTTCACAGTCAAAACAAAATTTATTACAGCAGTAAGGCAGTTTTTATAGAGGTTAAATAGTATCAGAGTTAAAGAGTATAAGATAAAGAAGATGATATTTCAAAAAAGATTTGAAATATCTATGCCAACAAAGAGAACACCAAGGTAGCCAGCTGCACCTAATCCACAAACAGTTTACTATTTTATTTGGATAAATAGGACAACTTGTCGATTTGTTAAGCAGCTCTCACTATTTTTTTGTAAAGATATTTTATTTTCCTTAGATAATTCCTAGAAGCATTCTAGGATATTTTGTAAACATTTTTGTATAAATACTTCACTCTTTGAAGTATTATTGTAGAATAAATTTCTGAAGATTTCTATTGTCATTTTTGTTATACTTGAAGGCTTTTGTGTTGCAAGTTCGAGTAGCCGACTGCATCGAATCAATTAGCATCATATTTTAGGATTCATGTAATGAGCCATTGAAGTGAAGTACTTTCTACTTGTCATTGTTTGTCTTCTTTGTTTCATGCATCCATATATGTGTTCCAAATTTGAATGATAATTTAGGAGTATTATTTCTGGATTTGTTAAAAGCACCCTATCTTTACTGTTTATCATTTATATGTTTTCTGTTGATTTTCAGAGTATGGAACCCTTAATTTCTCCCTCTTTCGAATGACCTCTATCTACTCCTTCCTTATCCAGATCAAAGAATCCCTCATTTCTCTTTATCCCGATCAAACCACTTCACCAAACATCCTTCCAAGATCTTCAAAGACTTATCTATCTTTCCCTGAAAACATTTGACTTTTTGACCTTGATCCTAGTTCTGTCTGCTTGACTTTTGACTCCTTAGCCCAATGGACAAACAGATTTTCCACTATCCATCTCATTAAGTGATTTTTCCCACCAAACCAAATTAAATCAAAACCAATTTGCACAATCATAACTAGCCTAATATTTTATAAAACAAAGTTAAATTTTAAAGAGAGAGCCCTCTCTGAACCCTAGGAAGGCTAGATCCTAGAGTTTAAAAGTTGGTTTGTGGTTACCTCTAGTGTTCTTTGAACTTTTAGATCAAAATATCACAACTTAGAGAATTACTAGAGTGATAACACAAATAACTATGCATAGGAATTTATTTATTTGATGGGGTAGAAAAGGGATCCCGACTTATTGAGAGTAGAAGAGGTTGTCCCTTTAGAGAAGGATATTTATGTACACCTCTAACATACTTGTTAAGATTTTCCTCTCCTCCTTAATCTACTCAACTAGGTTAACAAGGATTAACCGAAAAGATAAAATATGATTAGAGTAGGCAGTACCAGTTAAAATGCAAACATCGTGGTTTCACTTGTGATTTTATCCGAGAAGGAATGTATTTTCGATCAGTGTATCATCAACTTAAAAGAATGCAAGATTTACGAAAAGAGAAGGAATAAACATCAAACTAAACGTTGATAGTAGAACAACTCCCTCTTGGGTTTTTCCATGCTTGCTTCAGAAGCCAAACACGGTCTCATGCGAAAAATAACCTTTAGCTTAAAACAAAGAAAAGGAAAGAAGTGAAACAAAAGGAAATGAACGTAAAGAAAATCAAAGCAAACAACAAAGAAATAAAAACACTATTCCTACTCCTAACCTAAGCAGAGCATAGGCCAACTCATGTGAAGTGATACTTCCAATGCAGCCACTGACCCATTGGTTGGCCTATGTAGGCGAGGGAATGAAAGTCAAGAAAGATATACATGCATCACAATAAGCACGAAAGATATGGAAATGCAAACTAAACAGTTCAAAGTTTGAATGCATACGCAGAAAATTAAAGGCCAAAAGTGCAAGAGAATCACTCTATAGATGTAACATGGTGTTGTGACACATCACGAGTTGAATACTTTCAAACACAAACTTTCAAACAATGAAGGAAAGAAATAATAATTTTTTCCTTTTTCCACAGTGCTCGCTACATATTACTCCTCCAATAACTGAGCGATAGGATCGTGTAACACAGGGGGAGGATGCGAAAATTTTAAAACTGATTTTTCTTCAATGTGTGTAATGGACTGATGAGGATACTCAAAAGATTCAACACTCTTATGATCAGAGGTGGAATTGACTTCAAGGCTACGAGAAATTGACATAACCATCAACTCGGGTTGAAGTGCCTCGACAACTTGAGGAAGTTTCAACTCATCGAAAGGTAGGTCATTAAAGATCAGTGGCTTGGAAAAATCAACAACAGGAAAATTAGAATCGTGACCAACTGAACCAATGAAAAGGTCACGACAAACAAGATCATAAATTTCAAGATCACGAATAGGGGTATCCTCATAATATGATGAATCGTACAAAGGGGAAGATGGAGAAAGAAAAATTTCAACCTCTGTGTTTTCAAAAAGGAAAGATGAGATATTGGGAAGATCATGAGTAGAAGATTCATACTCTCTGCATCTATATGAAAAAGTGGCATTCCACTAGTTCTGTGAATGATGGGAAGTATTCACATGATCAGAAAATAGATTCTCACAAGGTTCAACCGGAATGACAGAGTCTTTGAAAATTCCAAGATGATGCAAAAGAGTTGTGGATGGAAGGAATTCATCCTCCATCATAGATTCTTGTTCAACAATGGGATTTGAGACATAATCATCGTAAATGACATCACAAGTTAGCTTCTCAACACCAACTCCATCCACACTTGATCCTCATGAACATCAAGAGAGATATTTGAAACTAGTGAACATAAAGACACATTTCGTAGGATCAGTGGGACCAATGTAAGGAGGATTAGGAGATATCCCTTCGATAGTCACGCAGTCCAGGGGATTATGGAATGTCACCATCTAGGACCACTTGGCACACTTGGTTAGAAATATTCCCACTCAATCCTACCAAGTACAGTCATCTTTGAGCCATATTGAGGCTTCAATGTAGCACATAAAGGAATCCTACCTCCACTCTTGTGTCATCATCCATCTTGGGCCTAGAAAAGGAGGGAGAATTCGAAAATTGTCTATATAAACTAGCCTTTGGAAGAAGAATTGGAGACACATTGTTATGCTAGCAAGATCGCTCCTTAGAAAACCAGCTCACATAGTCTAGCAGTAGGAGGATTGGAAGGAATCAGTTGTTGGCCACCCAACACCTCAGTTTAAGAGAGAGGAGTTTACCACTTGTTCGTCGATCAACCATCCTTTAAGAGGGAGGAAATGCTTACAAAAAAATTGAGGGGAGGAGACCTCCTTGTCTTGGATATTTGAGCTCCATAGCTCAAAGGATACACTACAAGAGTTTTAGCATTCTATCTTTTGTCACCACCAGCACCTAATAAAGGGAGAAGCTCTCCATTTGTGTTATTAGGATGTTTTCTCCAACGGGTGTGTGTATAGTGTATCTTGTTTGTTTTTTGTTTTATTATTTTATGTGATATGCTTTCTTTCCTCTCTAACTTAGCTTATTACACGTTAAACTTGTTCCACTAAAGTTTAACAACCATTTTGACCTATGTTCTTATGTAGGTAACAACCACCCTACTAAGAAAAGTATATTTGGTACACCCATGCACCGAATACATGAGAACAAGAATGGTGACTCCATTGTATTCTTTCCATTGAGATAGTGGTTGTTTTTGCAAGTCCCTCTCCTGCTCAACTTGCTCCAAATCCACATTTACATCCTCTCTAAACTCTTCAGCACAGCCATTCACCGTCCTGAATAGTAGAGAGGGCCAATTTTTTTTTCTATTTGGCACGACAGCATGCAATAGACCCAAGTAGCCGTGCACTCCGTGCTTATGGGAGGATAAGCCGCTCGAGAGACCATAAAGACTATTTTTGTTGAGTTTTTTCCAATTTTTCTAATTGTAAAGTGCTTGGCAACCCATAAACATTTTTCCATCGCTGTGTTCTTGTATTTCATGACTGATTAGGACTCTTACTTGATAGATTTTATCTTAGCAACTAATTAGTTTTAATTTTAGTTTTTTATTTTTCCAAAGCATACATAGTTTAAGTAGGAAAAAGTAAGTGGCCTTAAATCCACATATGTTGTACGAAAAAATTATTTGCTGATAAAAGATACAAATCAAATAGCTTAATTAGAGGAAAATTAAGTGACCCATATATCCACATATCTTTAGCTAGTTCAATTTTTTTTCAATTTTTTCATTATATTAGTTCAATTTTGCATTAGGAATTGAGACTAGGAAAAAATTGTCGAAAGAAAAGCAAGTAATCTCTGCCACCCTTGAACCTCATGGTGAACCTTGGTACGCATATGAACACTTTCATGAGACAATTTTCCATCTCCCTGTAGTGCAAACATAGTTTAAATTACTCAAGGTGTAAGCGGCCGATTATCCACCCATCATTTCATTTTTGCAAGGAACAATCACACATAGAATAATTAACAAGGAAGTGTAAAGGATCAATGCATATCCACATGTTATAACATTCTTGATTGTTCACTCCAAAGCACACACGAATCATTCCTTACGGTTTCTTCACCATATCACACCTAAGAAAAATTTTGACTCTCTAAAAACTGTCATTAACTGAACTCACTAAAATATCCCCACAGGGGTCATAAAAAAGTTATAGTTCATGATAGGACCATTGGGGGTAGGCATCCAATAAGTCGCCATGGTCACGATAAATTCTTGAAACATAGATGTTGAATTTTTAGTGAGCTTTAAATTTGTCTATACGCCCACGAAAAAAATACCCGAGCATTACCAGAGACCCGTTTCAGAGGGGGTTAAACTTAGGCCCAGTGCGTGCGGTACTTTTTGGGGCTACCTGAACCATCTAGTTCTCGATACTAGTAGCTAAATACCAGGAAGATCAAGACTTGAATGCTCATGTTGGATGATAGTTCTTTAGTGACCAAAACTAGGGCATCCTTCCCAATAGGTGACGGTGCAGGTAGCACTTGATCCTTATTCATTACCTTGGTCGGTTCTTCAGTTGCTGGAAGGCATCGCTAGTTCTTTCAGGATGTTAGCCCCAGTACCCATCAGAAGATATCCTCACAAGGCATAGTTACAAAGAGAGTGTAAGGAAGAGTAGGTCTATATAGGTCTTTGGTATCATACATGAAATACACAAAAAACCTCATTTTTTTCTTGATTGATCACATAACATTAAATTAAAGGAAAAATTACCTCTTTTTTTTTCACTTTGTTCTATGCATGTGATTGTATTTTCTTTGATAAAAAACCTCCTTCCTCTAAAAAGCTAAAAATATCAGAAATATTACGCTAGTCAGCAACATAGCAGACCCAACGGGACCTCTTTGATCTAGACATTTCTTGGAGCTCTCTCCATTAGAGGGAGGGGTGTTATGCCTCCCGCCATGTAGGCGTTGAGGATGGCAGACAACCGCCATTATCGGTTCATTATTTATTAGGGCATCAGTGATTGGAAACCCCAGTAGGGTCACCCCACTCAACCCCTCCCACAACCCCTAAAGGTTCGAGTAGTGCTACCCCTTCGGGGAGTCAGCAAAACACCCATTAGGGCACACTGCAGGGTAACGTCACCCAGGAACCTCCCCTAAACCATGAAATCCAGATGCCTATTGTTCAACAAGGTATAATGGAATTCAATATGCAGTTACCCTTCTTAGCATCGCTCAATCTTCCAGATCTAACGAAGTTAACTAATGACCCCGTTTCTCATGGCCCTAACTGGCCCCCCATGCCCATGAAGCTCCCTTCAGACATACAAAAATTTAAAGGGAAGCAAGTGGAATACCCAGGAAATCATATAGTGACTTTCCAGGTGTGGTGTTCATCGAATAGTATCATTAAGGATACCATTCGATTGAAACTATTTCAATGCACCCTAACAGGGCCTGCAGCGAAGTGGTATATCGAGCAGCCTTTTGCTTCACATGGAACCTTTAGTGCCCTCGCTACTGCATTCCTCACATATTTCCAACTCCCCATACATCATGATTCAAGAATGGAACTTCTGACACATTTCAGACAAACACCAGTCATCCATATATCGAACCATCTCCTTGAATGGTAGCGACGTTGCAATTTTTGCAAAGCCAAACTCGACAACATAGTCCTGTTTGACTTATTTTTGGAAACTCTCACCGCTAAGATTTCAAAAGACGTGGCGATGCAGAATCCAACCTCAGAATATGACGACATAAGCAAAGCCCAACAAATTGAACGCATTTACACCCAGTCAAGATATATTTACAATGTCCTGCAAAATGCCATGCGCATGCAGGTGCATCGAATACTGCAAATAGTTTGATCAGGTCTTTGGCCCAAGGTCACCTAGGCAGCAGTAATCAGTACCTAGGATACTTAGGGGGTTACTAGGCACGTCAAATACTCCAGGTGGTTTGATCGAGTCTTTGGCCTAAGGTCACCAAGGCAACAATAATCAGTACCCAGGATACTCAGGTAGTTACTAGGTGCGTCGAATACTGCAGACAGTTTGATCAGGTCTTTGGCCCAAGGTCACCTAGGCAGTAGAAATCAGTACCTAGGATACTCAGGGAGTTACCAAGCACGTCGAATACTACAGATGATTTGATTTGGTCTTTGGTCAAGGTCAAGTAAGCAACAATAATGAGTACCCAAGATACTCAGGGAGTTACCAGATGCGTCGAATATTTTAGATGATTTAATCGGGTTGTTGGCCCAATGATTAGGTTCTTGAGATTTAGCAAGAATATTCACCACCCACACCTAGTGCATTAAGCACCTGGTTACATTCAACACTTGATTGCATTAAGCACTCAGACTAGGGTGGGGCCCACAGTGCTATTTTTGGGTGCATGTCTATTTTTATTATCCCTTAATTTAGATGGACATTAAACTGTAATCTATTCTCAATGTGTACTTGAATGAGTTAATTGAAAGTGATAAGTACAATAAGCTAGTGGATTTTGAGTTAGAGGTTGGTTGGTGGGACATGCAGAGTAATTCTAGTTGTAACAGAGTTCGAAGTGTAGTGGTGCATGAGTTGGTGCAAGTTGTAAATAGTTTAACTCAGTTAAGTGAGTTAAACTCAGTTGTGCTAGTTGTAACTAAAGATACACTAGTGAGATATCTAGTGAATTCAATATTAATTATTTCATAATCATTGATCTCACATGCAACTGAGAATTTACTATTATTAGCTGCATGCATGCCAGATCCAGTGGAGACCCAGCTAATTTCTAGGTGAAAGAGAGGCTGACTATTAGTTGTAGGATTATATGCTTGCACACATGCAGAAAAACACCCATTGGAGTGCCCATGATACTTGCGCAGTCAAGGCAGGAAATAATTCCTATCTTTTAGGGATCTTTACCATCAGGGATTGCGCAAGCAAGGCAGGATGTCTGGAGGCTAAGAATTGGCTATGTGTTGGTCAGTTTTGCATATGACAGTGTGAGACAAATAGCTGATGTACTAGAGGGATCTTGTGAGAATAGTTTTGTATGTAATTGTTTCATGATCCATGTTTAATATACAATAGAAGATAGTGGGATTTTTATCTGTAAGCTTTCCCCGAAAAATTATTTGTGTTGTGTGTGATTGATCTTTCTTCATGTTCATGTGATTAGAAATTGTGTTTTTAATTCCAAAAAATATTTGTAGAAGTGATTCAGTATTTAACTTTAGTACATTGTTAGATTGGGTGAATCCCAGATATACATACATATTGTATAATTTCTACATAGGTGCTTAGTTTTATGCTAAAAAAAATCAAATTTCTCCAAATGGCACGAAACCTAAATGACTGCGTATTTCTCTTTGTTATGAATCTGGTGCACTTTGTTTCGTGCAAAATGGAATCCATATGCTCCTGGAAATGTGTTATGTTCATTTGCACAAACAAGAAAAAAAATGGTGACAGGGAGCCCAGTCAGTAGTTTGCACTGTTAACTTGACATGCTGACTAGGAAATGTCAAATTTGGCCAAATTCCTTTGGAAAATGAGTGACTTCCAAGTGGCAGACTTTGATTTGTTTGAATTTTTGGGTACTTAGCAGTTTTTAAGTGGTGGAAATTTGGACCAATGAGGAGAGGACACATGGTGCATCATAGGGTTGCCACGTGCCCCCCCCCTCCATGGTGGTGTAAAAATTTTGAGTTCAAGACCGGGCAGAGGTGCTGGGGTTCGACCCTGCGACCTCCCACACGACACGAACACCATTTACCATTTCTTCAACACACAAGTTCTTAACATCTATACGGCTCCGCATATATTTATGTTTGTTAAACTATGTCGATGGGGGGAGAGGGGGCCAACCCCAATACATATGACCACAACACTATAACCACCGACGGAGCTAATCATTAAGCACGTAATTAATGAATTATCCTTCATTTAATTACCACTAATCCATATTTATTAACACTAATCTGGTTAAACCTCATAAGCGCGGTTTAAGCACTAAAACACACTTAATTACTGCTAATTGCACTTAATTAGCATAATGAAGATTAATTAAACTAAACAAGATTAGTTTGGTTGTCCACCAAATCTGACGAAACTGCCAGTTTAGTGTCATCTAACCGAATTTCACTCCAGTTAGCTAAATTTAGGCCATAAATTGTGGGAAAAACTGAAAAGGTCATAACTTTTGGAGTTTTCAACCAAATCGGGAGTAGCAAGAGGCTAGATTACCATTTTTGGTCATTCTAGACTCATTGGTGTAGGTTTTAGGAGCCAAAAAGTATTGTAAATAGGTTATTTTTGCAAATTTGAGCATAATATAGAGGCCCAAGCCATGGAAGCTGGACCAAGGAGATGTAGCCCAGGAGGGGTGAACTCCTTCATCAAATATCTGTGTTGATGTGTTGTATGGTGATGTAATGTAATTTTATTTGCTTCTATTCAACCTTTATTTATGTTAAAATTTTCATAAAATTAACATGAAAAACACTGACGAGACTCAATAATTTGCAAGAAAACTTGAACCCTTAAGCACACATAAGACATTGTTTTCAGAATCTGAAAGAGTAATTAGCACAACAACAATAACATAATTCATTCAAATCACCCAAGGAAACCTAGGTAGCAGTAATCAATACCTAGGATACTCATACTATTCAACTCAGAACGTATCACAACCTGGCTATTGTCAAAGTCACCCCGCACATTTGCATAACATGAAAAATAAGGTGATGCCATATCATCAACACCAGGGAGGACCATATCCTCCCTCGCAGGGGAACCAATACTCAGCTGGAAATGTTGATACAAGAGAGCCACCCCATCACTCATATACCAATCAGGGATAAGGGAACCAATATCCCCCATTCCCCGCATAGAATGGACCACCGCCACAGCATAATGCATCAGTCAATCTAGTGCAACCTTCCTAGGCTCATCAGTAATCATACAACTAGGAGAATTATGACAATCCTCCAAATGCTGCAAAAAAGAAGCCAAGGAACAAACAAAAGGGATATTTTGGACAAGGGGTAATAATTAGGAATGCCCCACGAGGTCTCCAACTCGGGGCAACCCCAATTGGAATCAAAACCAGGAGCCAAGTAACAACTCCCAAGGGAAAACTAGAGCTCAGTGTATCCGATCACGAAACCACAAGAAGAATAATGATCAGTACTTCATCATAGTCGATCTGGACCTCATAAATCCAGAATTTAGATAAAATCATTTTCGGGCCCAATGCCCACCCCCTCCACAACAAAGTTTAGGTATTCCCTCTCTTTTTTGCTTTGAATTCAAGTTATTTAAAATATATTTGTATGAAAAATATGATTTTACTTGGGGTATTGGATACAAATATTGTAGGCACGCCATATCATTTCGTACCCCAGAAAAAAAAAAGTACAAGAGAAAGTATCATTCTACCCCTAGCATGATAGGCTTCCCTCGAAATTTTTGACATAATTTATTCAATAGAAACAAACCATAGGTTTCATTCACCCGACTATGCTTATCATCACCCCACCTTGCACATGATAAGCACCCTTGCAGGTTGGTAAAGCCTCACCCTCCATGGCATCCATAACTCATGTAGACCATACACCAAAGTCTGGAGCCATGGCCATAAAACCCTAGGCCCGAGAACCAATTCATGTTCATCCATCCATCATCAAACATCAAGTCAAGTTTTACCCATTACATGTTAAAACCCCTTTCTCGAACCACCAATTTTCATGAGCGGATAAGAAAAACACACAACTTTGTTTCATATTTGGCCTATCACACCCCCATCAGCATAGCCCATCTATGAAATTTTCATCCGCCTCATCAACCTCGCACCAATACCAAAAAATGAGGCCCCTAACCTTAAGAAAACACACTCCTCACACCATAGTGAAGGATTATCCATGTTTATGGGGCACCCGTCTCCGTGCTTGTACATCCAAACCACCTTCATATTCTTTTGGCAAGTGTACATATTTATATATTTTTAGGAGACTAGAACTTCCACCCATCCATTTACATTTCTCACGTGACATCAGTCCCTAAACACCCTTGGTCAGAGCTACACATTCTTTACCACACACAACCATAACAATCATAGCAACCATACACCCACCCTGGATGTCCTACCGACTCCAAGGATTTCCTCGTCAGAAATTGTTATGACTACCGCCACTCGCATTTACAGCTCCGACCTCAGGCCACTTAAATACCATCATAATTTATAACCATTTATCATCATCACTCCTAGTTAACCCATCACATCATGCCTTGCTACCTAAGAAACCCTGGTCCCTTGCATCAATACTCATTTCGATCGGTTGATACTTCCTTTGTGTCGACTTCAACAACCATTTTCCAAGAAGGAGGTAGTACCTTGGATGACTCCTCACCTCAATAGGGGCATCCCCAAATGGCACTATGGGAATAATCATTGCCCGCTAGTGTCATCAATCCTCTTGATATTCGACTTCAACATAAGCTTTCATGTCAAGATGGTATCGTACTTCATAACCGTTGCACTCTGTTAGAATTTGTCGAAGACCTGTGACTTGATAAACATCTCTTTCAGTAATTATTACATGGGAACATCCCCAATAGTCAAAGACCCATGCATACAATGAGAACTTGTTCTAAAAAATGTGCCATACCAAAATTATTCAGTTGGACACCACATTCAACCTTCTTTCAAAGAAAACCCCCCCCAAGCGCGTTAGTAATTGTCGTCCTCAACCAACAGCGGGTCACTACCAAAAGTGACATAAACAACACCATTATATGTCAAATAAGATTAACTACTCAAAACATCATGAGCATGGGACATGTCCACCTCGTAGAAATATTTTATTCATTCTATCTCTTGCAGGTTTTCGACAGAGCATGGTGTCTTTTCTATTTAAGACAGGGGGTCTCCCAACTCAGTTCTGAAGGAAGTCACTCTCTCTCTCTCTCTCTCAAAAGTATCATACAGGAAAAGAAAACATAACGTATTTTGGCTATACAATTCTTCCTAGTCCTCATACATTAGGGGGAAACTGTTAACACTGGAAAATCGTACATGAAAAATACATTAAAAATGTCAAGAAAAAGGTACAAATAAAGGTTTCAAGGGAAGGAATACAGTAGCAAAGCCAAAAAAATAAATTTTTCCAAAGGTTAAAAGGATAATTTATGGACATTGCATAGGAAACACAGGCCTTTTGCACGGCAGCGTGGCTATCACTTCGATAGTCGCGCAGTCCTGGGGATAATGTCACCATCTGGGACCACTTGGCACACTTGGTTAGAAATATTCCCACTCAATCCTACCAAGTATAGTCATATTTGAGACACCTTGAGGCTTCAATGCAGCACACAAAGGAATCATACCTCCACTCTTGTGTCACCATTCATCTTGGGCCAATAGAAGGAGGGAGAATTCAAAATTTGTCTATATAAACCATCCTTTGGAAGAAGAATTGGAGACACATTGTTATGTTGGAAAAATTCATCCTTAGAAAACTAGCTAGCATAGTCTAGCAACAGGAGGATTGGAAGGACTCAGTTGTTGGCCACCCAAAACCTCAGTCCAAGAGAGAGGAGTTCACCACTTGTTCGTTGATCTACCATCCTTTGAGAGGGAGGAGATGATTGTAGAAAACTTGAGGGGAGGAGACCTCCTTGTCTTGGATATTTGAGCTCCATACTCAAAGGATCCACTACAAGAGTTTTGGCATTCTATCTTTTGTCACCACCAACACCTAATAAAGGGATAAGCTCGCCATTTGTGTTATTAGGATGTTTTCTCCATCGAGCATGTGTATTGTGTATCTTATTTGTTTTTTTATTATTTTATTTTATGAGATATGCTTTGTTTTCTCTCTAACTTAGCTTCTTATATGTTAAACTTGTTCCACTAACGTTTAACAACCATTTTTACCTGTGTTATCATGCAGGTAACAACCACCCTACTAAGAAAAGTGTATTTGGTACACCCATGTGCCAAATACACAATAATAGGAATGGCGACTCCAATGTATTCTTTCCATTGAGATAGTGTTTGTTTTTGTAGGTCCCTCTCCTACTCAACCTGCTACAAGTCCACATTTTCATCCTCTTTGAACTCTTCAGCACACCCATTCACTGTCCTGAACAACAAAGAGTGCCATTTTTTTTATATTTGGCACGACAGCATGCAAGAGACCCCAGTAGTCGTGCACTCCAATCCTGTGGGAGGATAAGTCACGCGGTAGACCAACAAACCAATTTTTGCTGAGATTTTTCCAATTTTTCTAGTTTTAAAGTGCTTTGCAACCCATAAAAAAATTTCCATCACTGTGTTCTTGTATTTCATGACTAATTAGGACTCTTACTTGCTAGAGTTTAGCTTAGCAAGTAAGTATTTTTAATTTTAGTTTTTATTTTTGCATAGCATACATAGTTTAAGTAGGAAAAAGTAAGCGGCCTTAAATCCACATATGTTGTCCGAACAAATGATTTGCCGATAAAAGATACAAAACAAATAGCTTAATTAGCGGAAAGTAAGTGGCCCATATATCCACATATATTTAGCTAGTTCAAGTTTTTTTTTTCAATTTTTGAATTAGATTAGTTAAATTTTGCATTAGGAATTGGGACTAGGACCAAATTGTCAAAAGAAAAGCAAGTAATCTCTACCACCCTTACACCTCATGGTGAACCTAGGTACACATATGAATGCTTTCCTGAGACAAGTTTCCATCTCCCTATAGTGCAAACATAATTTAAATTAGTCAAGGTGTAAGCGACCCATCATCCTCCCATCATTTCATTTTTGCAAGGAAAAATCACACTTAGAATAATTAACAAGGAAGTGTAAAGGATCAGCGCATATCCACATTTTATAACATTCTTGATTTTCCACTCCAAAGCACACATGAAGCATTCCTTACGGTTGCTTCACCATATCACACCTTAGGAAATTTTTCGTCTGTCTAAAAACTATCATTAACTAAACTCACTAAAATATCCCCACAGGGGTCATAAAAAAAGTTATAGTTCAGGATAGGACCTTTTGGGGTAGGCATCCAATAAGCCGCCATCGTCACGATACATTCTTGAAACATAGATGTTGACTTTTTAGGGAGATTCAAATCTGTCTATATGCCCATGAAAAAAATACCTGAGCATTACTAGAGACTTGTTTCAGAGGGGGTTAAGCTTAGGTCCAGTGCGTGGAGAAATTTTTGGGACTACCTGACACATTTAGTGCTCATTACTAGTAGCTCAATACCAAGAAGCTCAATACTCGAATGCTCATGTGGGACAGTGGTTCTTTAGAGGCCAAAACTAGGGCATCCTTCCCTATAGGTGATGGTGCAGGCAGCATTCGATCCTCATTCATTACCTTGGTCGGTTCTTCGACTGCTAGAAGGTGTCACCGATTCTTCCGGGACATTAGCCCCAGTACCCATTAGAAGATATCCTCGTAAGGCCTAGTTACAAACAGAGAGTAAGGAGGAGTAGGTCTATATAGGCTTTTGGTATCATATGGGAAATACACAAAAAACCTAAATTTTTTCTTGATTGATCACATAACGTTAAATTAAAGGAAAAATCAACTCTTATTTGTTCACTTTTTTTAATGCATGTGATTGTATTTTATTTGATAGAAATCCTCCTTCCTCCAAAAAACCAAAATGTAAACAATATTACCATATTCAACACCATAGCAGACCTAATGAGACCCCATAGATCCAGATGTTTCTTGGAGCTCCCCCCATTAGAGGGAGGGGTGCTAGGCCTCCCGCTATTTAGGCTTCGAGGATGAAACATAGCTTCCATTATCAGTTCATCTTTTATCGGGACATCGACGATTAGAAACCCCCCAAGGTCACCCAACACTTCACTAGTGGAAACCCCAACAGGGTCACCCCACTCAACCCCTCCCACAACCCCTAAAGGTTTTGTTCTCACCAAAACCGTACCTGATTGGCTGTTGATTAGACAAATTCAGTGTAACTATTTCAAACCAATCTTGTGACTGAGGCTCAGCCTCCTCAATCTGAGAGGGCTCTCTCAAGGGTTAATAATATTGAATAAAGATGTAGATGGCTAACTCTATTATTTGTGTTTTGTTTTAGGTTTAAAAGATGAATGCTTGCTACCATTGGGCTATGGATTCAGTGACATGGATAAAGATGACAAAGGCTCTCCTTGTGGAAGTTGAGGCTTGTATATGTTTCAATGAAATAATAACACATTCAGGAAAATCCCAATAACTTGAAGTTCAAAGGAAGTCAGAGCATATGACACATGAATTCTGAGTAATGAGACATCAATGTATTGAAAACAAAATAATCAAAGAGATTCACCATAGCTTAATACTTAAAGGAAGTCAGAGCATGAACAATCATGAATTCTGAGTAATAAGCATTAATACATTGGAAGAAAACATTTCGAAAGACAGGACAGAAACTCCTTTTACCATAAATTAATACTTAAAGGAAGTAAGAGCATGACAAATCATGAATTTTGAGTAATAAGCATTAAGGCATTGGAAAAAAACATTTCAAAAGATAGGACAGAAACTCATTGAAATATAATAAGAATCTTAGGTGAAGAAAAGTGGTATTGTTACTGTATATATCAGAAACTCCAAATCTTTACAATAAAACAGTCTCCTAAGATAACATTTTCCAACCCTCTATACATCGAAGTATTCAAAAATTATAGGCATCTAGCCTTTACATTCAATCTGCCAAGTGGCTAGATCATTAAACTCTATTACTCACACCAAATCTAACTACTAACTAAATATTTAAAACTAGAACTGACACCTTTCGAATTAGGAATTAGAGTCCTACTATGACTCAAACACCTACTTATTATATTTTAATCTAAAGATGATCCAAATCTTCCTCGAAAGGAATCATGTCTTTCAACCATATTGGCCATAAAAAAAACATTCATACTCTGTCTGTCTTCATGCAACTACTCTACCTACTATTAAGGAGATATCAGTTTGATGATATGGCAACATAGTGAGCTGGTATCTTCGAACTGTATCCATAACAAAATATCTCCACTTAGAAATATTATGATCTGATACTATTTATCATTGCCCTGATACTCTTTGTCATTCCTCATGGAGAAAATATTTGAAATAGTCATTTACCTTTCACTTTCTTCCAAAAATTTACCTTGCTGTCAAAATAGAGTTTTGAGCTACTTTCGTAGCGAATTTCGTAGAAAAAATAAAAAAAGGTCATCTGTGATAATCTTCTGCTATTATTTACCATTGGAGGGTGTTAAGTGATCAAAAAAAATTAAACACAACCCTCACAGCTCTTTAGCCATGTTATTTTAAGTGGTTTTAAACCAAAAGAATTCTTCAGAAATTTCGCAGCAAAAACTGGGCTTCAAGCCTGGCATACACTGCGGAATTGCCTAATTTTTTAGAGACTTGAAAAAACTTAGGATCTGGGCTCTCAAAAGATCCATGAATATACTTGCATGTAAAGTATGATAATATAAGACAAAAAATTTCTATAATCCATTGTTACCCTTTTATTTACCAACAGTTTCTTTGAGCAACTTCAATATGTTTTTCCACAGCTCCTCTTTCCAAATCTTTCTTCTCTAATTTTGTCTTCATCATCTCCATATTTTCTTTCAAATATTTAACTTGTTTCTGAAGACTTTTCCTCTCTGCCTATAACCATAAATTCCTCTGCCTTGTGTGTGTCATCATGATGCGTAAAGGTTGTGATTTCTTCAACAAGTTTTTGGCCTTTCCAATAGATTTTTCAAAACGATTAACCTGGTCATTCACTTTCTTTTCCACCTCATCTATCATTTGTTTATCTTGCTTGTATCTTTCTACCTCTCTCTTTGTTTCATACAACTCTTCCCTAGCTGCCTTTAATTTTTCTTCAAGAAACTCTTTTTTAGTTTGCTCTATGAATTTTTCCTTTCCCTTTCTCTGTTTGACTGTTTCTTCCTTATCTTTAAGTTGTCCCTTTTGAAAATCTACCTTAGATTTCTTCCGAGTCTTTATTTTAGATTGACCTTTATTTTATTTAGTAACCTCTATCTCAATAGGAGATATGAATATGACTTCTTGTATTGCTGCCCTTTTTTCTTTATCTCCTTTTTGCTGCTTATTTCCAACGGTGATAGTCTTAGAAATCTGTGATCTAGTGAAAGGCTTTCTAGGTTTAAAAAGAAAACCTAAATCCTCTGATGAAAAATATAATTTCTTGGCCATAAGCACTTTCCTTTTAATCTTAGATCCTTCTACCTCAGTTGCTTTCACTACAGGGGTTTCTGCAATGTCTATAGCCTGTAAGTTGTCTTCAAGCCTGCCTTTACCTCCAATAGTTTCCTTTGTGCTTCTTTTAGACCTTTTTGCTATAGGTTTAGTCTTGCTAATTATGTCATGCTTTTTAGCATGCTTACTAGTTGTTGGATGTGGTGTTTCCTCTTGGATGAAATTAGCTTCTACTTCTACATATTTGGCTGTAACTTTTAAACCTTCTTGTTGATTCCCTTCTACTTTTGCAGTAGTATTCAATTCTTGTCTAGAAGAAGGAGTTTTGATTTTAGTGGCTTTCCTTGGAGATAAAACATCCATTTCATACCCATTCATAAACAAGAAAGATGCCCAGTTTCTGTCTAGTTTATTTAATTCTTCCAGTACTAGTAATTTCATCAATCCATGGTGAAAGATGGAAGTTTCGCTTCTCTCAGGTCTACCTTGCACTTTGTCTACCATTTTTCCAAGGCTTCTAAAAAGGTAAAAAGGAATATCTATTAGCTTTTTCCCTGTAAAATGAAGCAAAAACTTGAAGTGATACATGTAGATTGTATGGAATCTGCCTTCACATGTAAAGTATTTCTGTATGACTATCAATAATTTAGAGTAGTTATCTCTAAGGAAATTTCAAGGAATCCCCACACTCATATTTATCCCTACATGTTCAAGCTTTAGATAATCATCACAACTCTTTAAATCAAACTTTGTAGGTTTTAACCATTCTTCTCCAGTCCTAGGAATCCCTGTTGCTTGAGAAATACTATCAGGGGAAATTGGCACATGAAGAAAACCAATCTTTGTAGATGTTCCTTTGAAATTGAGTACAAAGTCTTGGGATACCTATTTGTGATGACCTTGCAACCTTTAACAGAACTGAATTCATCCTGTTCTTGTAAAAATTTCCATGAAATATGGATCTTCCATGATTAATCTTGGAATTGTAGGTTCGTACCTGAATGGTAGGCCTACTTTTTTAACTTTCTTTGGTGTAGCCATTTTCTTCTTGTTTTGCAGTGGTGGCCTTCTTTGGATATTTACACCTGTTCAGTAAAAACCTTTGATGACAACGAGTTGTTATCGTAAAATAGGGTTGATATGACAGAGGATTTATACAGGAGATGCAAATGACAACAAGCTGCTTTGGTAGTAGCTTATGAGAGCAGAAAATAAAGCGTGAGGAATGAGGAATGGATTCGAAAAAATGAGATGAGACTTATTAAGAAAATGGTGGTTGATGCAAAAACGTGCCTAAGTTTTGCAATGATGACCCTATTCTAACAACATGACCTTGAAACCCTCAAAGCTTAACAACTCATCATTATGTAGAAAACCGATATAGAATGGCATGCTTTCGTAGCGCATTTAGCTTTACAAGTGTCAGTTTTTCTATGAAATTACTAGGTGTTTCCACAGCAAAAACTGCTTATTTAGTACTAAAATCGTTGCGGACTCAGAAAAAATTCTAACAGGTGGCCAGATTTGAGATTTTAGGTCGATTTAAAGTATCTATTCAAGATTTTTTCCTATGATATGACTTGAGATCATCCCTAACAACTTAAACAATATTTGAAGCTTATACTAATCATAAAATTTATCATTTCATGATGCTATGCATTCTAACCAATCTAAATACAAACTTGACACATTTCAAGTTATGATTTTGAAAATTTAGGGTGTGATAATAGTGGCTCCACTTGGGATGGTATGCCCCTGTGGTATACCAAAGAACCTGTAGTTCCAGTGCCACCCATCCTTTAGAATAAAAACTCTGAAATTTTGCCAAGTCTTCTTCAAATGCTTATGGCCTTCACCTCAGGCTCAAGCTTGATGATCACTACAGAAGAAACAAATTTGCACCTACTAAAAAGATGTTTAGACAACTTTGAGCTTATTCACACACTACTACCTATGCTATCAACTACAATCTCCATTTTAAACTCAAGCAACATTAAACTTCCAATGAAGCCAATCATTGATCTAATATGACACTCGAAACTGTTGACTACACTTGAACCAACAGTAAGCATGATACTGAAATGACCAATGCAACATAAAATGGATCTGATCATCATAATGAAAACATAATTGAAAATATGGACTGTAGAACTCTTCCATGTAGTCAGCTACAGGATCAAAGAAGACATGATCTGTTTGATATTTCTCATGACATTCTGCAGCTTTAGATAACTCATACATGCTTTGATCAACCACACAAGATTTCAATTGTGTGCTATCAAACTGCTATTCAAACTAATTTTCAAAAATAGTGTACTCTTCCTCAAAATCAAAGGAGAAAGGTAGCAACTCACTCTCTTTGTGTTCTAGCATTAAAAACATTTGAAAAGACTGATATTGATCATGAAGCCTATAAGGTTGAATTTGATCTTCTAAAACTTCAATGTCCTCTTCAATGTTCTTAACAACTTCATCCACAAACTGAATCTTAACTTCTGACTTGCAGTCAAATGATTTCAGATTAGAAGACAAGGATAAAGAAACATTTTCACCCACTTCTTCATTAGTGTGATCATTATTTGATGTAGACTGGTGCAAGAAATAACATGAAGAATAAAATTTTTCCTTTACTTGAGAGTTATATTAATTATCTTCCAATATTTCCTCTTGTTGTTTGCAATGATTCTCATACTCCTCATGATCAAAATACTGACAAGTCTGCTACAAATTTTCATCAAACTCAGAGGATGTAACATGATTTTCATAAATAAACTCCTGTTGGGTTTCATTTTCATCCAAGAGAGAGGATATCCTTTCTTCTTGGTGATGAAAGGGATTGTCATGAAGGGCCTCTAAAATTTCCTCATCCATGAACTCATCATCTTCATAAAAATTCTCCAAATATTCAATAAAACTCACACAGTGTTTACAGCAGTCTTTGACCAACAATAAAGAGGCATGACCCTCTTCATACATCTCATAAAATGCAACATGGAAATCAGAAAGAGAATATAATGGACCATTTGGCAAGCTCTCATACCAATACCATGCTTTTCCTTCTAAAGTTTCCATAAACATCTTCACGAGACAATCCTCAAGGAATTGAACCTTAAGACTGTGTACATGCATATGGAATCTAACAAAATGAAGAGTAGCATTGTCTTTATTTTCATCTTTAAATATAGGAAGATCAGTTAAACATTCAACCTTTGGCATAGGAATTGGAAAACCATGGATGTGAGAATGATTCATAGGTGCATACCTGGAATTTATTCTTGCAATGGAATTCATCTTGAAACTTCATCAAGCTACTGATCTTCAAGTAGTGGAGTCACCTTCCAATTGATTATTTG
The DNA here is from genome assembly GCA_034641835.2 of Pinus albicaulis. Classification (NCBI taxonomy): domain Eukaryota; kingdom Viridiplantae; phylum Streptophyta; class Pinopsida; order Pinales; family Pinaceae; genus Pinus; species Pinus albicaulis. The sequence goes on along the minus strand of CM076570.1, from coordinate 1,079,736,594 downwards.
ATGTGTGGAGTTGCCAAAGGATATAGCCAATATGTGCCTAAGTGTCTACTGCTCTCAGACCTTAGAACTGAAACGTTTTTTTTCTTCCCAGGGAAAATATACACCTTCTGTCCCCAGCAACGGTGCCAAAATGTTATCACCAAAATCGTACTTGATTCGCTAATGATCAAACAACTTCAGTGTAACTATTTCAAACCAATATTGTGACTGAGGCTTAGCCTCCTCAATATGAGAGGGCTCTCTCAAGGGTTAATGACATTGAATAAAGATGTAGATGGCTAACTCTATTATTTATGTTTTGGTTCAGGTTGAAAAGATGAATGCTTGCTACCATTGGGCTATGGAGTCAGTGATAGGGATGGAGATGACAGAGGCTCTCCTTGTGGAAGCTGAGGCTTGTATATATTTAAATGAAATAATAACACATTCAGGAAAATCCCAATAACTTGAGGTTCAAAGGAAGTCAGAGCATATGACACACGAATTCTGAGTAATGAGACATCAAGGTATTGAAAAAAAAATACTCAAAGGAAGTCAGAGCATGAACAATCATGAATTCTGAGTAATAAGAATTAAGACATTGGAAGAAATTTTTTTGAAAGTTAGGACAAGAACATAAATTAATACTTAAAGGAAGTCAGAGCATGAAAAATCATAAATTCTGAGTAATAAGCATTAAGGAATTGGAAAAAAACATTTCAAAAGATAGGACAGAAACTCATTGAAATATAATAAGAATCTCAGGTGAAGAAAAGTGGTATTGTTACTGTTAATATCAGAAACTCCAAAGCTTTACAATAAAATAGTCTCCCGAGATAACATTTTCCAACCCTTTATACATTGAAGTATTCACTACTTATAGGCATATATCCTTTACATTCAATCTGCCAAGTGGCTAGATCATTAAACTGTATTACTAACACCAAATCTAACTACTAACTAAATATTTAAAACTAGATTTGGCACCTTTCGAATTAGGAATTAGAGTCCTACTATGACTCAAACACCTACTTATTACATTTTAATCTAAAGATGATCCAAATATTCTTTGAAAGGAATCATGTATTTCAACCATACTGGCCATAAACAAAACATTAATACTCTGACTATCTTCATGCAACAACTCTTCCTACTATTAAGGAGCTATCAGTTTGATGATATGGCAACACAGTGAGCTGGTATCTTCAAACTGTATCCAAAACAAAATATTTCCACTTATAAATATTCTAATATGATACTCTTTATCATTGCCCTAATACTCTTTTTCATTCCTCATGGAGAAATATTTGAAATAGTCATTTACCTTTCACTTTCTTCCAAAAATTTACCTTGCTGTCAAAACAGTGTTTTGAGCTACTTTCGTAACGAATTTCATAGTAAAAAACAAAAAAGGTCATATATGATAATCTTATGCTATTCTTGACAATTATAGGGTGTTAATTTATCAAAAACAATTAAACACAACCCTCACAACTCTTTATCCATGTCATTTTAAGTGGTTTAAAACCAAAAGAATTCTTCAGAAATTCCGCAGCAAAAATTGGGCTTCAAGCCTGGCATATGCTGCGGAATTGCCTAATTTTTTAGAGACTTGACAAAACTTAGGATCTAGGCTCTGAAAAGATCCATGAATATACCTTCATGTAAAGTATGATAATATAAGACAAAAAAGGTCTATAATCCATTGTTACCTTTTTATTTACCGGCAGTTTCTTCATGAGCAACTTCAATATTTTTTTCCATAGCTCCTCTTTCCCAAACTTTCTTCTCTAATTTCGTTTTCATTATCTCCATACTTTCTTTCAACTCTTTAACTTGTCTCTGAAGACTTTTCCTCTCTGCCTTTAACCATAAATTCCTCTTCCTTGTGTGTGTCATCATGATGCGTAAAGGCTGTGATTTCTTCCACAAGATTTTGGCCTTTCCAATAGATTTTTCAAAATGAGTAACCTGATCATTCACTTTCTTTTCCACCTCATCTATCATTTGTTTATCTTGCTTGTATCTTTCTAGCTCTCTCTCATACAAATCTTCCCCAGCTACTTTTAACTATTCTTCAAGAATCTCTTTTTCAGTTTGCTCTATGACTTTTTCCTTTCCCTTTCTCTGTTTGACTGTTTCTTCCTTATCTTTAAGCTATCCCTTATGAAAATTTGCCTTAGATTTCTTTTGAGTCTTTCTTTTAGATTGAAATTTATTTTCTTTAGTAACCTCTATCTCAATAGGAGATATGACTATGACTTCTTGTACTGCTGCCCTTTTTTCTTTATCTCCTTTCTGCTGCTTATTTCCAACAGTGATAGTCTCAGAAATCTGTGATCTAGTGAAAGGCTTTCTAGGTTTAAAAAGAAAACCTGAATCCTATGATGAAAAATCTAATTTCTTGGCCATAAGCCCCTTCCTTTTAATCTTAGATCCTTCTACCTCAGTTTCTTTCACTACAGGGGTTTCTGCAATGTTTATAGCCTATAAGATGTCTTCAAGCCTGCCTTTACCTCCAATAGTTTCCTTTGTGCTTCTTTTAGACCTTTTTGCTACAGGTTTAGTCTTGCTAATTATGTCATGCTTTTTAGCATGATTACAAGTTGTTGGATATGGTTTTGCCTCTTGGATGAAATTAGCTTCTACTTCTACGTTTTTGGCTATAACTTTTAAACCTTCTTGTTGATTCCCTTCCACTTCTGTAGTAGTATTCAGCTCTTGCCTAGAAGAAGGAGTTTTGAGTTTAGAGGCTTTCCTTGGAGATAAAACATCCATTTCATACCCATTCATAAACAAGAAAGATGCCCAGTCTCTGTCTAGTTTATTTAATTCTTCCAGTACTAGTAATTTCATCAATCCATGGTGAAAGATGGAAGTTTCACTTCTTTCAGGTCTACCTTACACTTTGTCTGCCATTTTTCCAAGGCTTATAAAAAGGTAAAAAGGAATATCTATCAACTTTTTCCGTGTAAAATGAAGCAACACTTGAAGTGATACATGTAGATTGTATGGAATTTTCCTTCACATGTAAAGTATTTCTGTATAACTATCAATAATTTAGAGTAGTTATCTCTAAGGCAAGTTCTGGGAATCCCCACACTCATATTTATCCTTACATGTTCAGGCTTTAGATAATCATCACAACTCTTTAAATCAAAATTTGCAGCTTTAAACCATTCTTCTCCTGTCCTAGGAATCCATGTTGCTTGAGAAATACTATCAGGGGAAATTGGCACATGAAGAAAACCAATCTTTGTAGATGTTCCTTTGAATTGAGTACAAAGTCTTGGGATACCTATTTGTGATGACCTTGCAACCTTTGACAGAACTGAATGCATCCTGATCTTGTAAAAATTTCCATGAAATATGGATCTTCCATTATTAATCTTGGACTTGTAGGTTCATACCTGAATGGTAGGCCTACTTTATTAACTTTCTTTGGTGTAGCCATTTTCTTCTTGTTTTGCAGCAGTGCCTTCTTTAGATATTTACACTTGTTTATTAAAAGCCTTTGATGACAGCGAGATGTTATGGTAAAAGAGGGCTGACATGATAGAGGATTTCTATGGGAGATGCAAATGACAACAAGCTTCTTTGGTAGTAGCTTACGAGAGCAGAAAATAAAGTGTGAGGAATGAGGAATGGATTCGAAAAAATGAGATGATACTTATTAAGAAAATGGTGGTTGATGCCAAAACATGCCTAAGTTTTTCAATGATGACCCTATTCTGACAGCATGACCTCGAAACCCTCAAAGCTTAACAACTCATCATTATGCAAAAAACCGTTATAGAATGACACACTTTCATAGCGCATTTAGCTTTACAAGTGTCAATTTCGCTATGAAATTACTAGGTGTTTCTGTAGAAAAAACTGTTTATTTAGTACTAAAATTGCTGCGGACTTAGAAAAAATTCTGACAGGTGGCCAGATTTGAGATTTTAGGTCGATTTAAAGTATCTATTCAAGATTTGTTCCTATGATATGACTTGAGATCATCCCTAGCAACTTAAACAATCTTTGAATCAACAAAACACCCATCAGGACACACAGCAGGGTAACGTCACCTAGGAACCTCCCCTAAACCATCACATCCAGATATCTATTGTTCAACAAGGTACAAGGGAATTCAATACGAAGTTACCCTTCTTAGCATCACTCAATCTTCCAGATCTAACGAAGTAAACTAATGACCCCATTGCTCATGGCCCTAACTGGCCCCCCATGCCCACGAAACTTCCTTCAGACATACCAAAATTTGAAGGGAAGCAAGTGGAAGACCCAGGAAATCATATAGTGACTTTCCAAGTGTGGTGTTCATCGAATAGTATAATTGAGGATACCATTCGATTGAGACTATTTCAATGCACCCTAACAGGGCCTGCGGCGAAGTGGTATATCGAGTAGCCTTCTCCTTCACATGGAACCTTTAGTGCCCTCGCTACTGCGTTCCTCACATATTTGCAGCACCCCATCCATCATTATTTGGGAATGGGAATTTTTATGCATTTCAGACAAACACTAGTCATCCGTATATCAAACCATTTCCATGAATGTTGGCGACGTCACAGTTTGTGCAAAGCGGAACTCAAAATCCAACCTCATAAGAGGATGCAATAAATAGAGCCCAACAACTTGAACTCATTTACACCCATCCAGAATATATTTACAATGTCCTGCCAAATGCCCCACGCCTGCAAGCGCATCGAATATTGTAGAAGGTTTGATCAGGTGTTTGGCCCAAGGTCACCTAGGCAACAGTAATCAATACCTAAGATAATCATGGAGCTACCAGGTGCATCGAATACTGCAAACGGTTTGATCCATTTTTTGGCCCAAGGTCACCTAGGCAACAGTAATCAGTACCCAAGATACTCAGGGAGTTACTAGGCATGTCGAATATTGTAGACGGTTTGATTGGGTCTTTGGGCCGAGGTCACCTAGGCAGTAGTAATTAGTACCTAGGATAATCAAGAAGTTACTAGGCACGCTGAATACTGTAAACGTTTGGATCGGGTCTTTCATCCAAGGTCACCTAGGCAACAATAGTCAATACCCAAGATACTCAAGGAGTTACCAGGCACGTCAAATATTGTAGACGGTGTTATCACTCCACCGGATCTCTTAGGTTGAGAAAGAGTCCAAACAAAGGTAACCACAGACCAATCTTTTAGCTTGGTAGCTAGCCCTACCAAATCGGAGATGGCTCTCTCCACAAATTCACAGCCAAAAGGGCTGGATGAATTAGGGTTTTAGGCTAGGTATGAGTACAAGGGTTTGTTTGTTTGAATTGGTTTGCTAGATGGGTGAATCACGTCAAATAGGCTAGGTCACGGAAAATAAGATTAGGATTTCAATCCATTCAATGGGGAAAGGTAGGTAGGAAGGCTAACACTTTAGGGTTCTAGGGTGAGATGGATCAGGCTAATGAGGAGCTACAAAGAGAAAGACAATGCATGTATTCTTTCTAAACTGAAGAAATGAGACAAACTATGAATATTTTCCCAAAACAGAGAATAGAAGATGTATTATGCTAATCAACTTGGATATAAACATATAATAGAAATGAAATGGATCATGGAGAGTATAAAACATTCACACATATGCAAAAAAATAAGAAACAATGTTAAATTTCCATACCACAGGTATCCCAAAGAAATAGGTGCAGCTCTTTCATTAATTTCCTGCCTAATACTTATTACACTTGAGTCTCTGATCAATACAACATCATCCAACCATTTCCATCATGTGAAATGAGTCAAGAATTGAATGATATATGCATGAAAAAACTTCTTCGTGACTTCTCCCAACCTCAAGGGTTGAATCCCTAAGTTGAGGAGTTGTTCCACCAAAAACTAAACTACATACCTAGAGTGTAGGGAGGTCAAACTGACTCATCTCTCACTTTTTGGAACCCGATTCATTACATCTCATCAAGAGATTTTACCTAATGTATTTACCCCTAGGTAACTTAAAAACATGATTATTAAATTCATATCCTTGAATTAAATTGGTAAAAACCTCATTTTCCAAGGTGAAACTAAGAAAATTGAGAAAAATTAAAATTTTTAGGAAACACAGAAAATTGGTAAAAAATGCAATGCCAGTGTAAAAAGTGCAACGCCAACTTCAGCTCCACTTTTGAAGGGGTTCCCAGTGTCCAAAATGAGCTCAGGATATCTCATTGGAAATCCTGTTCCGTCTAGTTTCCAAAACTGTCCTTGGTTTTAAAAAATGACTTGATTTGCCCCTCCAAACAGTCAATCTCTCAAGACTGGTCAAAAGCACAGCGCCATGCTCAAAAAGAGGGCAGAAACATGATTTTTTAGATGTGTTTAGCAATTTCTCCCTGTGAGGATGTCCAAATTTGATGTTCCAATAGTCAAAATTTGATGTAGAGGGCCTTCAGAATCCAATGGTGGTGGCCATTTGTCATTTGGAGGCTCCTAGAAAAATCGTAGCATGTAGGGCACTGTGCTTTTGACAGTGTAACTGTGCCAAAATTCTGAATTTTCTGGAAAAATTGGCCTCCAAGATGGAGCGATGTCTCACTAACCATGCATTTTTTTGTACAAATGAGAGAGGTTTTTGTTCTCTGGCATGTTGTGAACAAAAAATTCCTCTAGTTTCTCAAACGCTATTTTGGTTTGGCCACAATCGTCTTTGCAAAATGGTGTCTCAAAAAGGATTTTTCACAAGCAGAAAAATAGGTTGTGAAGATGTAAATGGATCTCTCATTTTGTAATACTTGTCTAAAACATGAGATAGATTTTTGTACTTTGATATCTTAGGAGAAAAAAACTCCTCTAGTTTCCCAATTTTTTTTTTTTTTCCACAATATGTTTTGCAAAAAGGTGGCCAAACATGACATTTCTGGAAAATGTTCCTTCGAAGAGTTTTTCAAATTTTCCTAAATTTTCTTCAAATTTCCTCAAAATTGCTTCAGACTTGCTTCATGGGGACCTGATATGGTATGATATGCTATCATGGATGCATCAATTAGAAAATCCAACTTACCCTTCTCTTTCTGCTTGATTAGGGCTTGTAGTTATGGACCAATTCACATAAGTCAAAGCAGCCCACATGTTTGAAACAAGTGACAGTCATGGGAGATGCCATTATTTCTCTAGATTTTGTGGGATCAAGCCTTAGGATTCGTCATCCTATATGTGGAATTCTCTCTTGTCTATTTTCCTCTTCCAGTCTATCCTCCTCTTCCTCCATGTAATATTTGTCTTCTTCCATGGTGGTTTTCATCTAGAAACCCTAGGGATGAGAAAGTGGGAGTGGGGATAGGTCTAGGGAATGAGGATAGGTCTAGGAAATATTAGGGAGATGGGGGAAGGGGTTATTGAACTTTGGGAGGTGATAGAGGGTTAAAATTCTTAGGAAATTAGAAATGATAATTTTATTACAGGTTTTGGGTATGGGTGCCTAGGAAATTTGAAATACCTAGGACTTAGGGTTTAGGGGAAAATGGATATAGGGAAAGGGATATAGTGTTGTAGGGGTAGGGATATGGTTTACAGTGATGTAGGAATGGAATGCAGGGTTTATGGGCATCAAATTGGGAATGATTAGATGGGATTAGGGTTTTCTACTAGACAAATTGCCAATTTTTCATGAAAACTAAAACACAATGAAATTTCTCTTGAAGAATGTAAGGAGGAAGAAAATATGTCTTACTTACTTGATAAGAGGTGATAACAATATTTTCTAGAGTTTATGAGAAGTTTGCATGATTTTGGGGCTTGTTGGGCACACTGGGCAAAAGTGCATCGCCTTACCCAGAAATCTAGCGCCCCTTAGCAAAGAACGCAATTCCTTTGTCTAAAAGCGCAACGCAAGTTCAAAAAACGCAGCACCACCCTCCAGAAATGCAGCGCCACACAAACATTCAAATTTTTACCCTGTAAATCGGTTTTTTGAGCTGAGGGAGTGCGATCTCAATAGAAAATGAGCTTATTCTTTGTCTTATGGTGGTCTTTATACTTGATGAATTTGATATTTTGGGCCTTGGAACCCACTTTCTCTTTTCTTCTCTTTCACTTTACACTTTGAAACTTTACCCCTTTCTCTTTTTTACTTCATTATTTTCACATTGATCATTTGATGATTGAGAAATCTTTACATTTTTACTTTTGATGCTTTGTTGGCATGTGGAACTTTGAGTTGGCAGCTTGGGAACCATGAACTTATTACAAATTGAGTGACATGAAATTACATAATGGAAAATAAAAATTACATCTTGGAAATAAAAATTACATATTGCAAATCATCTTTACATGGTAAAGAGAGGTTATTTGATCACTTTCTTACTTGTTGCTCTTATGCAATGGAAACGGTTTATTATTGGACCTTGGAAACCCTAGAAACCTAATGAAACCTTGAAAATCCCTAAATACCTAATGAGAGCCTTGACTGAATGAAATTCATGGTGACATGACTAAACAAGCGATAAAAAATCATGAATGACGGTCATTCAACAAATTATGAAAATAAGCCAACAAGTAATGGAAACTTAGGAAAAGTGAATTTTTATTTTATTTTAGGGCTACCATTAGTGACTAAATTTTGGAATGATGACCTCATGGAATGACAAAAATTTCTGAATGAGGCCCTAATATGATATGAAAAGAGGATTTTTGATCACCGATGGCAGGATGCAAATACTGACACTAACATCGGCCTTATTGGGGATGATATCTCTGAAAGAGGTATCAAGAACACCGTAGACCAGCTAGCCTTATCTATTGGGCCAATACGGTTAAAAAATCTCAAACTAATAAACATGACTGAAAAGTGATAACTCAGATGAAATAGACTGAAAATTGACTCAATACTGACTTACTTAAATAAAAACTTACTAAACTTATTGATAGCAGTATATCATCGAGACTTGATGGATTCAAATCTTGATGACAACCACCTGCCTGCTAAAGAAATATGTACAATCATGTAAAGTGATCCTTCCAGTGTAACCAATCAAACATATGGCTACTTACTTGAATTTTTCTCACGGTTTCCTCGAGCAGGTAGAAAAAACCAAAACTAGGCCACTCCAAGTGTCTATTGAACATGTGCTTCTGGTCCATTAAAACAAGAAAATACATCTTCCCTACTAACTGTAGAAAATCAGTAAAAGGATCTTCAAAAAATCTGAAAGGTTACCTTGTCTTGAGATTCAACCAAAACACAAGCACACTCTTCATTCTGATCTGAAAGCACACTTAGTTGTTGATCCATAGGAAAGAATATGGGAGTATGACTTTCTGCTATCTAAGTGCTGGTTGTAAATTCCTCAAGCATGGGCAACTCTGATTCTATCTCTAGCATATTGTCTCTCTTAGGTTCATACTCTTCAAATTCATATTCTAAATCATCCTTGAACATAAAACATTCTTCAAGATTGTTAAATATGGCAGCCCTATCTTCTTCATGAAAGACAACAGTCTATGTTAGTTGATATCCTTGTAGGAAATCATCACCACAAATTGGCTTACTCTCAACAACTTCCTGTATAGTTTCATCAATCTCATGATTATCATCATTAAACTCATATTTTCATTTTCAATGATGGAAGAATTTTCACTAACACATTCTTGACTATGTGAACACTGCAAACCTATATTAGCTTAAGCTGTAATATGACTATTCAGGAGTTAATCTATCTCATCTTTAGACATAGGAGAAACTTGATTTTTATAGCAGTTAATATTGGCTTGATGATTTTCATTTTCAAGATCAAGAATATGCATTTCTCTTTCTAGGCCCCAGTCTTTCTCATCCAAGGAGGAAATTGTTGATTCTTGTTGGGAGGAAAATTCATATAGGGCTTCTATGATCTCATCATCTAGACAATCTTCATCCCCATAAACATTTTCAAGAAATTCAATGAAATTATCAGAGATCTCACAACAACTATCAATCATTGATAAGGAATAATTAGACCTTTGATAATGTTGAAATAAAATTGAATGAAAGTCCTTTAGAGAATATAAACTAGCAGATGGTAGACTCTCATACCATGATCTCATTTTTTCCTCCAAGGTATCTATAAACATCTTCATCAGACAATCTTCAGGAAACTCAATATTTAGTATGTGAATATGCAAATGAAATTCGACCAAATGAAAACTAGTATCTTCACCATCTTTACCCTTAAACTTTGACAGTCCTGATTACCAATCTATCCAAGGATTATGGTTCAGGCAACCAGGAATATGAGATCGATTCATAGGAGCATGCCTTCGAGCAATCGAATCCATTTTTACATAAGTGAGTTCACCAAGAATATCTTCAAACTATTGGTTCTTGAAAAGTGGAGTCACCATGAAAATTCTGAACCTTTGGATTCTTCAACACTGGAGTCGCCAGGTGAATAATGTATAGCCTTCTTGTGTCTGATTTTTGTTCACCATTAGAAATAGAATCTAAACTTTATCATTCTTTCCCAGGGAAGATTTGTCTTTTCGATCCCTGGAAACAGCGCCAATATGTTATCACTCCACCAGATCTATAAGGCTGAGAAAGAGTCCAAATAGAGGTAACCATAGACCAATATTTTAGCCTGGTAGCTAGCCCTACCAAACCTGAGAGGGATATCTCCACACAGTCACAACCAAGAGGGCTGGATGAATTTGGGTTTTAGGCTAGGTATGAGTACAGTGGTTTTTTTTTTTGAATTGGTTTGCTAGATGGGTGAATCAGGTCAAAGAGGCTAGGTCAGGGAAAATAAGATTAGGATTGCAGTCCATTCAATGGGGAAAGGTAGGTAGGAAGGATAAAACTTTAGGGTTTAAGGGTGAGATGGACCAAACTGATGTGGAGCTAGAAAGGGCAAGACAATGCATGTATTCTTTCTAAACTGAAGAAATGAGACAAACTATGAATATTTTCCCAAAACAGAGCATAGAAGATGTATTCTGCTTATCAACTTGAAAATAAACATATAATAGAAATGAGATGGATCATGGAGAGTACAAAACATTCAAACATATGCAACAGAAGAAGAAACAATGTTAAATTTCCATACCACATGTATCCCAAAGAAATAGCTACAACCCTTTCATTAATTTCCCGCCAAATACTGATTACACTAGAGTCTCTGATCAATACAACAAAATCCAACCCTGTCCATCATGTGAAATGAGTCAAGAACTGAAATATATAGGCATGAAAAAATTTCTCCCAACCTCAGGGGTCAAATCCCTAAGTTGAGTATCTGTTCCACCAAAAACTGAACTACATACCTAGAGTGTAGTGAGGTCAAACTGACTAATTCCTCACTTTTTGGAAACTCATTCATTACATCTCATCAAGAGTTTTTACCTAATGTATTTACCCCTAGGTAACTTAAAAACATGATTATTACATTTACATCCTTGAATTACAATAGTAAAAAAATCATTTTCCTAGGTGAAACTGAGAAAACTGAGAAAATTTACAAATTTCAGGAAACATAGAAAATTGGTAAAAATCATAGTGCCAACTTCAACTCCACTTTTGAAGAGGTTCTCAGTGTCTAAATTGAGCTCAAGATACCTCATTGGAAATCCTATCCTGTCAAGTTTCCAAAAATATCCTTGGTTTTCAAAAGTGACTTGATTTTACCCTCCAAAAGGTCAATCGCCCAAGGTTGGTCAAAAGCGCAGCGCCAGGCTCAAAAAGAGGGCAGAAACATTATTTTTTGGATTTTTTGGCCATTTCTCCCTATCATAATGTCCAAATTTGATGTTCCAATAGTAATAATTTGATTTTGAGGGCCTTATGAATCCAATGGTGGTGGCAGTTTTTCATTTGGAGGCTCCTAGAAAAAGTGCAATGCCTAGGGCATTGCACTTTTGATAGTACAACTATGCCAAAATTCTAAATTTTCTGGAAAAATTGGCCTCCAAGATGGAGCAATATCTCACTAAAAATGAAGTGTTTTACAGAAATGAGAGAGGTTTTTGTTCTGTGGCATGTTTTGAACAAACACGTCCTCCAGTGTATCAAAATTTATTTTGGTTTGGCAACAATATTCTCTGGAAAAAGGTGTCTCAAACAAAATTTTGCACAGGAAGAAAAATAGACTATGAAGATGTGAATGGATCTCTCATTCTATAATACCTGTGTAAAAAGTGAGATATTTTTTTTTACTTTCATATCGTAGGAACAAAAACCTCCTCCAATTTCCCAAAATTCATTTTTGTTTGGCCACAATATGTTCTGGAAAAAGGTGACCAAACAGGACATTTCTTGAAAATGTGCCTTCGAAGAGTTTTTAAAATTTTCCCAATTTTTCCTTAAATTTTCTGAAAATTGGTTCATTCTTACTTCATGGAGACCTGATATGGCATGCTATGCTATCATGGATGCATAAATGAGAAAATCCAACTTACCCTTCTCTTTCTGCTTGATTAGGGTTTGTAGTTATGGACTAATTCACATAAATCATAGCAGCCCACATATTTGAAACAAGTGATAGTCATGGGAGATGCCATTAGTTCTCTGGTGTTGGTGGGCTCAAGCCTTATGATTCTTACTCCTTTATGTGGCCTTCTCTCTTGTTTATCCTCCTGTTCCTGTCTATCCTCCTATTCTTCCATGTAATCTTTGTCTTCTTCCATGGTGTTTTTGATCTATAAACCCTAGAGATGAGGAAGTGGGAGTGGGAATAGGTCTAGGGAGTGAGGATAGGTCTAGGAAAATTAGGGAGATGGGGGAAGGGGTTATTGAACTTTGGGAGGTGATAGAGGGTTAAAATTATTAGGAAATTAGAAATGATAATTTTATTACAGGTTTTGGCTATGGGTGCCTTGGAAATTTGAAATACCTAGGGCTTAGGGTTTAGGCGAAAAGGGATTTAGGGAAAGGGATATAGTGTTGTAGGGTTAGCGATAGGGTTTATAGTGATGTAGGAAGGGAATGCAGGGTTTATGGGCATCAAATTGGGAATGAGGATATGGGATTAGGGTTTTCAACTAGGCGAACTGCCAACTTTTCATGAAAACTAAAACACCATGAAATTTCTCTTGAAGAATGTAAGGAGGAAGCAAATATGTATTACTTACTTGATAAGAGGTGATAATAATATTTGCTAGAGTTTAGGAGTAGTTTGCATGAGTTTTGGGGCTTGTTGGGCACATTGGGCAAAAGTGCAATGCCTTACCTAAAAAGGCATCACCTTTTAGCAAAAAATACAATGCCTTTTTCTAAAAGTGTAGCACCAGTTCAAAAAATCTAGCACCACCCTCCAGAAATGCAGTGCCACCCAAAAATTCTAATTTTGACCCTGCAAATCAGTTTTTTGAGCTGAGGGAGTGCAAGTTCAATAGAAAATGAGCTTCTTCTTTGTCTTATGGTGGTCTTTATACTTGATGAATTTGATGTTTTGGGCCTTGGGACCCACTTTCTCTTTTCTTCTATTTCACTTTACACTTTGAAACTTTACCCCTTTCTCTTTTTGACATCATTATTTACACATTTATCATATGATGATTGATAACTCTTTACATTTTGAAATTTGATGCTTTGTTGGCATGTGGAACTCTGAGTTGGTAGCTTGGGAACCATGAACTTATTACAAATTGAGTGACATGAAATTACATAATGGAAACTGAAAATTACATCTTGGAAATAAAAATTACATCTTACATATCATCTTTACATGGTAAAGTGAGTTTATTTGATCACTTTCTTACTTCTTGTTCTTATGCAATGGAAATGGTTTATTATTGGACCTTGAAAAACCTTAGAAACCTAATGAAACCTTGAAAAACCCTAAAGACCTAATGAGAGCCTTGACTGAATGAAATTCATGGTGACATGACTAAACAAGTGATAAAAACTCATGAATGATGGTCATTCAACAAATTATGAAAATGAGCCAGCAAGTAATGGAAACTTAGGAAAAGTGAACTTTTTTTTATTTTAGGGCTACCATCAATGAGTAAATTTTTGAATGATGACCTAGTGGAATGACAAAAAAATTTGAATGAGATCGTAATATGATATGAAGAGAGGATTTTTGATCACTGATGGCAGGATGCAAATATTGACATTAACAGATGGTTTGATTGGGTCTTTGGCCCAAGGTCACCTACGCAGTAGTAATCAGTACTCAGGATACTCATACGACTCTACTCAAAATGTATCTCAACCTGGTTATCGTCAAAGTCACCCTGCACCTCTAAATAACGTGACAAATATGGCATTGCCATATCATCAACAACAGGGAGTACCATATCCTCCCTCGCAGGGGAACCAATACTCAGCTAGAAATGTTGATACAAGAGAGTCACCCCAACACTCATATACCAACCAGGGACAAGGGAACCAATATCCCCCATTCCCGACACATAATGGATCACCGCTACTGCATAATGCACCGGTCAATGCAGTGAAACCTTCCCAGACTCATCAGCAACCATACAACCAGGAGAATTATGACAATCCTCCAAATGCTGCAAAAAAGAAGCTAAGGAAAAAACAAAAGGGAGATCCTAGACAAGGGGAAAATAATCAGGAATTCCCCCCGAGGTCTTAAGCTAGGGGAAAATCCAATTGGAATAAAAACCAGGAGCCAAGTAATAACTCCCAAGGGAAAGCTGGAGCTCAGAGTATCCAATCACATAACTACAAGAAACACATCGATCAATACTTCGTCATGGTTGATCTGTACCTCATAAATCCAGAGTTAAGATAAAATCATTTTCAGGACCAATGTCCACCCCATCCACAACACAGTTCAATTATGCCCTCTCTTTTTTTCTTTGAATTCAAGTTATTTAAAATATTTTTGTATGAAAAATATGCCTTTACTTGGGGTATTGGCTACAGGTATTTTAGGCATGCCATATTGTTGCACACCCCAAACAACAAAAATACAAGAGCAGGCATCATTTTACCCCTAGCATGATAGGCTTCCCTCGAAATTTTTGACATCATTTATTCAAAAGAAACAAAACATAGGTTTCATTCACTCGACCATGCTTATAATCACCCCACCTTGCACATGATAAGCACCCTTGTAGGTTGGTAGAGCCTCACCCTGGCATCCATCACTCATGTAGACCATACACCAAAAGTATGGAGCCATGGCCATAAAACCCCAGGCCCAAGAACCACTTAATTTTTTTCCATCCATCATCAAACATCAAGTCAATTTTTACCCATTACATGTTAAAACATCTTTCCTAAGCCACCATTTTTCATGAGTGGATCAACAAAACCGCATCACCGCATTTCACATTTGGCCTATCATACCCCCATCAGCATAGCCCATCTGCGACATTTTCATCTGCCTCATCAACCCCGCACCGAGACCAACCAATGGGGCCCCCATCGTTAACAAAACACACTCCTCACACCATAGTGAAGTATTATCCATGTTTATGGGGCACCCATCTCTGTGCTTGTACATCCAAACCACCTTCATATTCTTTTGGCAAGTGTACAAAGATTTTTTATTTAGGAGAGAACTCCCACCCATTCATTTATACCTAGGGATTCGTTCCTAGGATCTTACAATAACCATTACAATGGTTTTACTTATAAACCTAATTTACCAAACCCTAAAGATCTAGTGTTTCATTTAAACATTAACAAAAAATCCTAACTTATTATAACCTTAAAGATCTATGGTTTTGGTGTATAACTTCATAAAACCCTAAAGACTAGGATTAAACTACAACAATACCAAAACCCTATACATAGAATGAAGAGGTTTTCTATATTTCATCAACAACCTTAGTAGACTAGGGTTTCATAATCAATATTGACACACCCTTAGGTTATGGTTTTATAGTGAACCTTTTAGGGTTCCATAAGAGTGATCAAAATATAATGAGGGTAGAGCCAATCTAATGATTAATCACCCAAACAAGAATTTTTATGATTCAAAACCCTCGACATAACGATGTCAATAATGTAAAGCAAAATTTAAAAAGAGAACGTTATAAAAAAGTTTATAGTCTAAGACATACCTTGAATTTTTCTTTAACAAAACTTGTAGGACATCAATGCTTGAAGGGTTTCCTTTTGCACTAGAAATTCTTCCATGATTCAAGTCTATCCTTTGAAGTTTTCTTTGAGCATTCAATAGGTATTTTGGTAAAGTGGTGAAGGCTCCCTCTTAATCCATTCCTTGAGGGATACCTACAACTTACCAAAAAATAGAAAATGTTCCAACAAGACATGTGAGACCTACAAACTCTAGAAATCGAAACATAAATGAAAACAATTCAAAACTAAAAATAGAAGACAAAGATGGATATGTGAGAGGGAGTACTTTATAGTATACTATCATTGGCTTATGATTCTTCGATCTTGTTCTTCTTAGGTGGAGCTTCATCAACAACATTCACATGTTCCCTTTCTCTCTTCTTATTACTTAGATTCTATGGACAATGACTTTTGTAGTGACCCATCTTGTGACATGTAGCATTCAATCTTTGATAGGTCAACTTTCTTCTTTGATCCTTTGAACTTCTTAAAGGTCCCCTTCTTCTTATGATGAGAAGAATAGGCATTCAAGGTGTTTTCTTATTCCGCCTTCTTGTTTTTTACTAACGATATTATGTCTTCTTCTTGACTACATGCATTCCACATTTGTTAAAATGTTGGAGTATCCTTCCAAC